>NEWO01000268.1:557967-598025 GCA_003013225.1 Phalaenopsis aphrodite
TTCTTTTGAGAATTGACCTACATTTCAATTCTCATTTCCGAATCAGTCCTACATTTACATTTGAGGTCGGTCTTACATTCCGACACTTTCTTTTGAGAATTGACTACATTTCAATTCTCATTTCGGAATCAATCCTACATTTCTGATTCATTACATTCAAGGTCGGTCCTTACTTTCCGACACTTTCTTCTGAGAATTGACCTACATTTCAATTCTCAATTCTGAATCAATCCTACATTTCTGATTCATTACATTCGAGGTCGGTCCTTACACTCCGACTCTCTCTCTCTCTATTTGAATTGATACTTGAATATCAATTCCCACCTCGGGGTTAACACTTACATTTTGACTCCCATCCTTTGGAAATCTTTGAAATTTCATAACTCAAAATCTACTCACAGATCCTCAGCGAGAGTTCCTGCTCCTTGATTCCAACCAGACGATCACCTGCTAAATCCACGGCAGAAATAAATCACACACACAACTCTACGCATACTTGTGGGTCTGTTGACTTAAAAGTTTGTATTGATTGTTGCTGATCTCGTCGGTCAATGCCAATATGCGCGGTGTTCTTGCCCAGAACACCGCACCTATTGAGGGTCCATTTGTTGACCTCACTTTTGGTCGAGGTTTAGTTTTTCCCCTTTAGTAGCCTAAGGTCTAGCCAAAAGATTTTCCTATTGACTATTCTTAGAAAACTAGACGTGAAACCCTCACCACTAGAAATTCCAAACTCTTCTCTACTCAACCTGAAGTTTCACATGTTGGTCTCAACCTTTAGCATTTAGTAGGTGGGATCATTGTGGGGGAAACTCAAGATGAGTCACCCTTAGGACTGTTGGACCCTAAGGTTAACCCTGAGTGTTGGTCTAGAGCAAAGGCATTCACTACACTCACTACACTCATCTAAACCCACAATCACTCATAACCCTGAACTCAAATTTCTAGCATAAATTTCTTAATCTTTTGGGATACTCATGTAGTTGGTCCCCTCAACCTACTAGCCCTAGGGCTATTGTTTGGCTAAGGCCATTATGTAGAGGACCAAAAATGGAGTTCTTATTGGTTCATGGCTTGTTGGTGATGATTGGTACCTCAACTCTACAAAAATACCCATCTTGGCCTTTTACCCTAAATCACCCCCAAATTACCAAAATACCCCTCTTGGACCCAAAATTCCAAAAATTCACAGAAAATTCCAATAAATCCCAAATCTTCCCAATTTCATTTCTCTCAACTACCACATGATCCAATTTGGCCAATTTGACCATCTTTAACCAAAATCCCTAAATTGCCCTTTAAAGATCCAAATTTCCCCAAATCCAAATTAAATGTGCATCAATTTGATCTCAATTGACTTAAATTACAATCTTAAACGAAAATTAACTTTTTATATGACCAAACTAAACCAAATTCAAGCTCAATTTGTCCATGATTTGAGCCCAATTTTGATTTGGGTCAAAACTCCAATTTTGACCATATGACCTAATCTCACCAAATTGAACCCATAGCCTAGTCAATTGGCCTCAATTAATGTTTAAAAATTTTTATGACATTTCTATACATCAAAATTAACCATCAATTGACCTTGGTGAAGTCTCAAATCCATTTGATTTTGGCCTAAACACTAAATTCCCAAATTTAGCCCCAAATTGGCTAACTTCCCAAATTTCACCCAATTGATTGTCTTAATCTCCAAATTGGCATCTAATTCATATTTAAAACTCTTCATGTGATCCCTATTGACTATTTACAATAATCAATTTGGACTTAGCCCAAGGCTAACCCAAGCTAGACCCAAGCCTAGCCCAACATGACCAAATTGATTAAAGTTCAAAATTCCCTCACCACTCAAAACCACTTCCATCCTTCACAAAAGTTGTTCCTTATGATCATCTACACCAAATTCAATAGTTATTTGGGCCAATTTACATGCCTAACCTAGCCCAAACCCAAGTTTTGGTCATTTGCACCCACTTGGACCCATGCACTAAATGTGACCTAACCACCCTAAAGCCACCAAATTAACTCAACCACAGCCATTAGTTGGACTTAGTGACCAGTCCAAACACCATGAAATCACCTAAATCAAGCCATGGACCAAAGGTCCCCTAAATTAAGGGATCTTATTTCCAAAAATGCACATGCATAAGATATCTTTGCCAAATGAAAGCACGTTTGCATTAAATTATTGTGATGGATTCCTCTGGGTTCCCTGATCTCCTAGCCACCTCCCCCTGGCCGGCCGGCGAGTCTAGTGGCCAGAAAAGTCCAAAACTAAGATCCACTTCCATGGCACCTCACCCAAATCAAACCTAGAGGCCAGCTCATCCAAATCAAATTGAAGAGCTCCTCTACCCTCCACCTAAGCCCCACAATGCACCCAAACTTATGCCCTGAGAGCCACCCCATGGACATTTTTATAAAAAATCACCTCCCACGGCCATGGGAGGTGTGGTGAAATTTTCTTAATCACACATAACAAACATAACAAACATTCAAAACAAAAGCACACAGATAACAATGAGTTACCTCCCACACAGTGCTTGGTTTTACGTCGTCAGCCCGACGTAGCCAGTGTTTGTTATGGTTGACCCAATATCATATGATAGTTTAATTTATGTTGATCCCCTACAAAATATGGTTTCAATCTATGTCCATTCACTTTAAACATTTTCTCAGATTTAAGATCTTTAATATCCACAGCTCCATATGGATAAACTTTTATCACAACAAATTGGCCCATCCACCTGGACTTAAGTTTGCTTGGAAATAATCTTAATCTTGCATTATATAGCAAAACTTGTTGCTTTGGCTGAAAATTTTTAATAAGAATCCTCCGATCATGCCACATTTTCATCTTTTCTTTGTAAATTTTAACACTCTCATAAGATTCATTACTTATCTCTTCAAACTCATTTAATTGCAATAACCTGTTTTCACCAGCATCGTTTAAATTATAATTGAACTCTTTATTCGCCCAATTTGCTTTATGCTTAAGTTTAACTGGTAAGTGACAAGCTTTCCTAAATATTAGTCTCTATGGGAACATTCCTATAGGAGTTCTATATGCAGTCCGATAAGCCCGCAAAGCATTGTCAAATTTGACTGAACAATCTATTTTTTTTAGATTCATAGATTTTTCCATAATTATTTTAATTTAAATAGTGGACAATTCTGCCAACCCACTTGTCCAAGGATGATAAGTAGTAGTAATTCTATGATTTATATGATATTTCTTTACTAACTTCTGTATTATGGGATTTCTGAAATGACTTCCCCCGTCAGTTATAATTACTCTCAGCATCCCAAAGAAAATATATTCACTCTTAAAAATTTTGTAAAACTTTGAGTATCACATCGAGGTAAAGCAACAACTTCCATTCATTTGGATACGTAGTCCACTACTAACATTATATAAAAATATTTGAAAGATGGTACAAATGGTACCATGAAATTTAATCCCCAAGAATCAAATATTTCAACTTCCAACATATAGTTGGGGGCATCTCATTACTTCTAGAAATATTGCTCACATTGACATCTATCACAAGTTTTGATATAAGCATTAACATCTCTAAAGATTGTAGGCCAATACAATCTAGATTATAAAATTTTGTATAATTTTTTATCAACACCAAAATGTCTCCCAAAATCAAAATTATGACATTTTTAGATAATTTCATAAGTTTCTTCTAAAGGCACACATCTTCGAAAAATAAGATCCTTCTCTTGTCTATGTAAAAATGGGTCATCCCAAAAATAAGTCTTTGCTTCAGATATAAATTTTCTCTTCTGTTGGTTTGTCATTCCATAGGGTATAATATCACTAAAACGAAAGTTTACAATGTCGGCATACCATGGAACACTCCACTTATTAATGTCGAACATGTTTTCATCGAGAAAATGTTCATTAATTTCTTTTTCAAAATAGTGTGGTTTTTTGAATTCAAGCCTGAACAAATGATCAGAAATTTGATTTTTAGTTCCCTTTTTATCTACTATTATAAAATCAAACTTTTACAAAAGAAGAGCCCATCGTATCAATCTAGGTTTTGCATGCCTCTTTTTCATTAAGTACTCAATAGCATAATGATCTATATGCACTATGCATTTTGTTTCAATTAAGTATGATCTAAATTTATCAAAAGCATATATTATTGCTAAGTACTCTTTTTTAGTTGTTGTATAAATATTTTGAGTTTCATTAAGAGTTTTACTAGCATAGTAAATTACTTTGAACATTTTATCATATCTTAGTCCTAAAACAGCTCCAATAGCATAATCACTAGAATCACAAATTAGTTCAAAAGGTTTTCCCTAATTTGGTGAAACCATAGTTGGTGCAGTAACTAATTTTTCTTTCAATAACTCAAAAGATTTTAGGCACTCTTCATCAAAATTGAAAATTACGTCTTTCTTTAGTAAATGGCTTAAAGGCTTAGCAATTTTTGAAAAGTCTTTAATATATCGTCTGTAGAATCCAGTATGTCCTAAGAAAACTCCTAATTTTCCTTACATTAGTTGGATAAGGTAAATTAGTGATCACCTGAATTTTAGCAAGATCTACTTCCATACCATTTTATGATATTTGATGTCATATTATAACTCCTACTACCATAAATTGACATTTTTCCCAATTAAGGACTAAATTTGTTTCTTCACAATGCTTAATAACTTTTGATAAATGTTCTAATCATGAGTCAAATGAAGTTCCAAACACTAAAAAATCATCCATAAATACTTCAATCCCTTTTTCAATTAAATCAAAAAATTAGTCATCATACCTCTTTGAAATGTAGCAGGGACATTACATAAAGCAAAGGGCATTCTTCCAAAAGCTAATATACCATATGGACTGGTAAACATTGTTTTATCTTGATCTTCAAGAGTTATTTAAATTTGGTGATAACCAGTAGATCCATCAAAAAAATGAAAGTATTTATGCCCAGCTAGTCTATCCATCATCTGATCTAGAAAGGGTAATGGAAAATGATTTTTTCTAGTAGCAAGATTTAATTTTCTATAATCAATGCACATTTGCTATCCTGTAACTTGTCTTGTTGGTATTAACTTATTATGTTCATTTATAGTCATAGTGACTCCTCCTTTCTTAGGAACACAGTGAATTGGACTAACCCATGTACTATCTGAAATACGCTAGATGATTTCAGCATCTTACCACTTTAGAATTTCTTTCTTTATAACTTCTTTCATAGTAGGTTTCAATCTCCTTTGAGAATTAGCCCTGGGTTTTCAGTTCTCTTCCATATGAATTCTACGCATACAAATTGAAGGACTGCTTCCTTTAATATCAGCTATTGTCCATCCAAAGCCTTTCATAAAATTGTTTCAAAATTTTCATCAATCTTTCTTCTTCTTCCATCCTTAATTTTGAAGAAATTATAACTGATAAAGTAAAAAATAACCTAAAAAGACATATTTTAAACAATCAGGAAGTAATTTTAACTTAAGTTCTGGAGGATTTTCAATTGATGGACAAAATGATTTATCTTTTTTTGTTGTGTCCAGAATTTCAAAGCTTTCTCGAACATAGTTTGAATTTTCCTCATAAAGATCTTCAAGTTAATCTAATTCCTCTTCTTGCTTGTGTTCCAAATCTTTGATTTCAAATTTATGTTCATAATTTGTTTTAAAATGACATTCACTTAGATATTTTAAAACATTCATTCTATAAAATTCATCATATTTACCATTTTGTAGGATACTTCATTGATCTTAAAATGTTAAAAGTAACTGTTTGATCTTTGACACACATAGTTAATTCCCCTTTCTACACATCTATCATTGCTCTTCATGTGAATAGGAAATGTCTTCCCAAAAGGATAAGTATTTCTTTATCTTCCTTCATATCTAACATAATGAAATCAATAGAAAAGATAAATTGATCCACTTTCACTAGGACATCTTCTATAACTTATTTAGGGTACATTAGTGAACGATGTGCTAACTACAGAGTTACAATAATAAGGGTTATTTTTGCTAATTCCAATCTTTTAAATATTCATAATGACATAAGCTTAATGCTCGCACCTAAATGACAAAGTTTTTCCATAAATCTGTCTCCTATTGCACATGGAATTGTAAAGCTACCAGGATCTTTAAGCTTTTTAAGAAGATTTGACTGAATTATAGCACTACACTCCTCATTAAGTGTGACAGTCTCATTATCTTCAAACTTCCTTTTCCTATTGAGAATATCCTTCATAAACTTTACATAGCTTGACATTTGTTCTAAGGCTTCATCAAATGGAATATTAATTGTAAGCTTTCTAAAAATTTCCAAAAATTTTGAAAATTGCTTATCCAACTTCTGTTGACGAAGTCTCAGAGGAAATGGAGGTGGTGGTTTTTCCAAAATAAATTTCAGCAAAGAAATAAATCTTTCAGAATCTTTTGGAGGGTCCACTTTTGATTCTTCAATTTCTTCTCTCCTTAATTCAGTTTCTTTTTTAACCTTACCTTCCAACTCTCTTCCGCTTATAAGTTGAACAGATTTTAATTACTCTTTATTCTGCTCTTTCGGATTTACTTCAGTATTACTAAGAAGTGTTCCTTGAGATCAATTACTTAATGAATTTGCTATTTGTCCAAGTTGATTCTCAATGTTTCTAATTGTAGCTTCTTGACTTTGTAACAGATTTCTCATTTGTAACACCACTTCTTTTATAAATAACTTCTTCTCCTTAAATTTTGGATTACAGTTGAAACCAGAAGGATATGTAGATCTATTATTATTATTATTCACTTGGTTGTTCCAGCTTCCCAATGGGTTTACTTTGTTGCTACCCCATTGTTGATTATTATCACCTGAAGTATTATTTCAGTTAAAGTTGGGATGGTTCTTCCAACCTGAGTTATAATAATTTGAATATGAGTTATTCAGCTTATTTTTTATGACATTCAAGGCTCTAATAATGCTTGAGAATCTACCATTTAGCCTAATAAATTCACTTCAATCATAGAAATTGGTTGAGAAAAATTGATTTCAAATTGGTCTAACTTCCTTGAAATTGCAACAACTTGATTTTCTAACATAGTAAATGCACAGATTCATGAATATTGGCTACTTTTTTAAGATTTACCCTCTCAGAAGGCCATTGAAAATTATTGGTAGTCATTTCTTCAATTAAAGCATAAGCATCATGAAATGGTTTTGACATAAATGAGCCACTAACAGCGATATCGATAATAAATCTAAGAGACCAAGCTAAACCATTATAAAAAGTTTGAATTATTAATCAATCTGATATAGCATGGTGTAGACACTTTCTTAAGAGTTCTTTAAATCATTCCCATGCTTCAGAAATAGATTTCCCTTCAAACTAATTAAAATATGTAATATCATTTCTAAGCTTAATAGTTTTTATGGTAGAAAATATTGAGCAAGGAATTTTTCTGCTAAACCATCCCAAGTTCTAATAGATCCAAGTGCTAACGAATGGAATCATATCTTAACTTTATCCCTCAATGAGAAATGAAATAACCTAAGTCTTATGACATCATCTGAAATACCATTGTATTTAAATGTAGCGCACAATTCTAAAAAAATGACAAGATGTAAATTTGGATCTTCAGTTGGTGATTCCCCAAACTAATTGTTTGATACCCTTTGGATAATAATAGGTTTAAGCTCAACTGAATTAGTCACTACAGTAAGTTTTTGAATACTACAATGAAGTTCATCCACCGTAGGGTTAGCATAATCTCTTTATGGTCTAAATTCTTGATGAATTTCAACATATTGATTATTTTGATATGTCATTTCTGTAATTTTAGATTTTTCAAAATTTTTATTTTTTTTATTTTATTTTTTATTTTTTTAACAGTTATTTCTAATTCAGAATCATAGGGCACTAGTTTATGTGAAGCTAAACTATGAATACACTAACATAAAACAAAAATAAGATACTTCACTAAAATATTCTTATAAAAATTGTTAAAGTTTAAATAAGGCTTTCTAAAATTAGAAATTTTGTTTCAAATTAAATTACAATTTAATATCAATCCCAATTTCAATTGAAATCTTAATTGAAATCTAAATTGCAATCTTAATTTTTAATTTTTCTTAATTTTAATCTCCAGTAACGACGCCAAAAACTTGATCTCGATTGTTCTTATGCAACAATATAACAATGCATGCAATTATATTCTCCACTTATCTTTCTTGGTTTACAACAACACCAAAATCTTGATCCTAAAGAAAATAAAAATTATACTTTTTTAATTTATATATATATATATATATATATATATTGGGATACTACACAAGTTTATGTATCATTATCAAGTAATATAAAACTTTTTGATTAGGCCCCAAATATCGAATCCACAGGGATTGTTCACAATATGCACAATTAAGTAACAAACTTCAATTTTAAAAAGATAATAACTTAAATTAAAGATATTATCACAGTAATTAAAGTTCAATTCTTTTTAGTATTTTTGATAAGTTGACAAAACATTAACAACTTCTAAAGATAACTTGAGTTTTTGTAAGATAAGAAGCACTAAATATGAAATGTGTTTTTCCTTATCGTGAATCAGCAACAAGTATAGAAATTTTATTGTGGAATTATGCAAAATTGTGTTGTGTCAAATAAGAGCAATACTATTTTTTACCCTTTTTAGAGATGTTATAAAGAATAATAGTTAATTTAAAGTTTAAATAGTTATGAAGACCGGCTAGGCAGAGAAGATACCAGCTCTCACTCTAGAGTTCCCTCAATTCCCTCCACTTGGAGGCCAATATCTCTTATCAAAACCTAAAATAATAAAACAAGTTGGGGGCTTTAACCTGTCACATTAAGGTCCTCTAACTCTACACCCTTCATAGATTATTTCCCTTAGTATACGCACTCAATCATATGAATTTCATTCTCATCCATACAATCTCATGTGATTCTTTTTAATTGTTGACCGAGACAATACCATCCCGGTTCTTACATATTCTCACAACAAATTATAACATCTTGATGGACCAAATCAAGAAGTAAACGAAGTACATTGAGTTAAATCATCATAACTTCTCCAACAATAAAGATCAATACTCTCCACAACTTTCATCCAATACTTTAATTTCTTATCATTTTAAGGAAAAAGATAACGAAAACTACTAAGAATTCATGGAGAAAACAAAACCACACTTCAGTTTAAAAGCAGAAATCATTATCAAACCAATAAGAAGTTTCAATTAAAACCAAATGTAATAACAAAAAGATAAAAACTTATCTCAAATTCTCCACCATGCTCTTGAAGTTCCTTTAAACCTTTTCTCTTCTTACAACACTCTTAACTATCAAAATAAAACTAAAAGCAAAAGGAAAAGTAAAAGTAGATTTTTGGTGCCTTAAACTTTCCTCAAAGATGCGCAAACTGCCTCTCCAAAAGCTTCTCCAAGAATTATTTCAGGAAATCCTCTAAGATTCTTGACTTCCTTCTTTTATAATTTTCAAAAAGGTACCTTGGTATCTCTTCGAAATGTGTCTAAATTCAATATATTCTCTAAGGGATGCCTCCTTTCACAAGTCTTTTAACTATATTTTTGTTTCTAGTGGTCATAACCACCCTCTTTAGCCAATAGATGCCTCAAATGTCCTTTCAAAATTTATCAAAATGAATTAACCCGCCAAGTAACTATCACTGGCACTTCAGCTCGGGGCCTCTGCCGCGGCCTTCTCTGTTTCATCGGCGTTTAAGCGCCGAATCTGGCGCTTAGGCGCCAAAAAACTCTTGCACCATTTTTGCATTTTTGCTCCATATTTGATCCTTTTTCACTTCTTTTGCCAGTTTTTCACCTTTTAAGTTGTACTTGAAAAAAAAACACACAAATACCTTTTATTAAAGCACAATATCTCAAAAATAGGTATAAAAATGTGTATAAAAACACTATATTTTAGGTGTATGAGAGAGTTCCCTTCAGAGCCATCATATATTGAACAAAAGGAAATGAACAGAAAAATTCAAGCAGAAGAACAAAAATTGAGTGACAAAACTTAGATAAAAAAGACAGTAAGCATGCAAATGAACACCAAAACCCCTATTTGTATGGGCTCAAAAAAAGTGGAAATGTATCACATGGATTTTAAGAGGAAACATCACGTTAGCACAAAAAACAAGATAGATTAAAAAAATAAGATATTTTATTTTTACAAAAAGGTAATTACACTCAAATTTTAAGCTGACAATAAATACTTTATAAATTGATCCTTGGCTGCCCAACCATGACCAAACCTCTCCTAACAAGCCTACTATAAAGAATTTGACTATCGCGCTTAATATGGTTTGCTCGGTCAGCCTTAGAATGAGCCCTTTGAACAATAGCGTCTTCCCAAATTTTGGAATCTTTTTTTCATAGATTAGTTATCTCCCTTCGCATCTACTCCAACACCACTCGATGATCCTCATCCTACCAAGGTAAAGCAACTTCCATCCCATTCAGGGCACAAGTCGAGGTATTTAGGGACATTATGCACCCCTAGAAATTTTCTCTTAAGTCATCATAAGGTTAGTCAGGCAATTGACCATGTTCTTCTCTCTCTTTATCAATGTTTGGACCATTGGAGTCGCAACAACATTCAGATTTTTGTTGTCGTTAACAATTGACATACCCCTGATCTAAGCGTCCTTTTCTACAAGACACAAAAAAAATCAAAGAATAAAGAGTAAAAATTCTAGTGGAAAACAAAGATGAAAGTACACACTCAAGATATGATCCACCTCAAGCCAGGCAGCTCCGCCCAAATCTAATGATGAATGTCGTAAGCCCGTGCTTTCTTGTTGAACAGCAAATTACCCCTACTAGCTCATGAAACGTTAATCTGCAGAAGAACTCAAAGTCTCAAGCCAACCCAGAACCTATTGTGGGGGCTTAATCGTCGGGCCAATTGTTGAACCACCCATCTCCTTCCAAATGCCAATTTGACCTTTCTCCAGTTCCTTCTGGATCGAAGCTGAAAACCCTTGCTCCACTCGCTTGGTGGGCTTTGGCTTCTTATCCACCTTTTTCTCCCACTTCTTTATCCTTAACCCACCTTCCGACCAACGATTTACTCCAAAGGCAGCTAACATCTTCACCCAGGAAGCTAATTCTAGCACTGAATCAGATCCTTTCTCCATAAGGATATCACAAAAGACGTGTGGAAGCAGGGAGTGACAGACTCATGGTACTGAGAACCATTCAGCACGCTCTATATATAATGGTTGCGCGCATGATTTGATTTAAATTATAATTATTAAGATTCATTTTTTTCTATTTAAAATTTGCTTGTCCTTATCACATCTCGTTCTATCAAAGAGCAAAAGAATTAGGGAATTTAGTATTTACACCCAAAAATGGTTTGCATGAATCTTAAGGTAATCTAACGATCCAGATTAAAAGGAATAAAATAAGGATCATTCCTCGGATAAAAAGTTACAAGTACTTAAGAAGCCGTCCAAATGAAGAACCACTGGTTGGCCAACTGCCAGCCAACCAATAGGCTGGCTACTAACTGACGGCCGGTTCGAGGAAAACAAAGGCCAGCCAAGCCAACAAGGGGTAGGCATCGACACCAAGAACCAATTAAAGGTATAATACCACCAACAATTTCACAAGTACCAATGTGAGACTCTCAACAACTCCCCAAAAGATCTCCTTAAATTATCAAGAAACCATAGTCAAGCAAGCCGACCAGCTACACTAGGTTGACCGAATACCACTCTCAAAGCCGACCGATAATAGGCAAAACTGCTGATCAACTTTAGCTTGGTCGTCCGTGATTGACCGGACCGGAAGCTGTTGACCATACGAAAGTGTGTCAAAACCAATTTACAAATACTAAAAAAGATGACAAGATAATAATGACATGTAACGCCCCTAATAAAGCAAGGTCAAACATCTAATTTTTCACCATTTAACAATATATCTTCTATAAATATGGGCATGTATGTAGGGGCATTTGGCCGCTTAGGCTTTTCTTTTTAAAATCACTCTTGTAAGTTACATTAAATAAAAAGGATGCAGAGCTGGAAATACCTCCATTCGCCCCCCTATGGGGCAAATCTTTATGTGCTCTTTCACTCTATTCTTCTCTATCTTTTGTCTACGTCTCCCTCAAAGCTTCACCACCCCGATCTTTAGGCATGCCTCACTGTATAAATTTGGATTCAACACTTAAGATCACTATGCATGATTTTTTTTCTTTGTTTTCTATTTGGTTCATAAGGTCTTCTTTGCTTTGCTTGCTCTAGCTGCTACTTTTTGCTTCAGTTATTTTGGATTTCATTTGGCTTTCACTACTCCATTAGTTGCTTTTTGGCTTATTGGAATATTTCTGATTAATTTCTTTCACATTAATTTTTTTTTACTAGGCAATGAAGATATCCCCTACCTCTTATGGATGCTCAACCAAGTGTCACCAGTATCCTTATAAGTTCTTAAGAATCACTATGTACAGATTAGTTGTGTTTTATGAAGAACTGCTGCTTACTTCATTGCAATCGAGGGCAGAACATTTGATGCACATGAATGTTTCAGATTTTTAAGATTTGGTAGAGGCTTATAATTTTTATATATTGTGCGACGACATATGTTTTTTTTTTTTTTTTTTTTATGAAGTTGGGCTCGATTCTAATGTATAACACTATTCTTATTTTTATGATCATACGCTTTTCAAATGCCAGCAGTTAGGCTTGATGTAGCTATGACCGTTGATTCTGACACAGTTTGTCATATCGCCACATCATTTTCTCAGGCTAAGAACCAAATCAGAAATGAAAGTATAAAACAAAAGTATAAAGCAAATTCAGAATCCGAGAAGTTGGTCAAACTTGGTTTTGCCTATAAAGTCTCCCGTTCCGAAACCCTTGATTGTCCCTCACCTCAACTGTTACAGCCACCGATAAAACATGAAAACCTTGGCCCCACAAAACTGGTCCAAAAGAGTACTGGCCGGTCAACTTATCAGTATAAACACGCGGCTTCTCTCAATTGGTTTGCAAAATATTCTGATGCTTACCCACCACAGCTAATCCGGATCCAGGTGCCAGTCAAGAAAGCGAGATCTCAGTAACCAAGGAGAAACCGTGACAGCAAGATGGATCATGGAAAGACAAGGAAAGATTAATTTCCGATTCTTATTTCCCATTTATTTTTTCATTTTTATTCAAATTTTTTACGAATAATTTAACTTTTTTGGGGTACCTAATCCGGGTATCTTTTGGAAAGCGCGTGTCGCCAAACCCTATCGTCGTTTTCTGCTTCCAACCAACAACAGACGCCGATCTCCAGATCGCGATTGCGTTTCCCTGACCTGTGTCGGGACCGAAGCCGAAACTTTTCTGAAACTACGATCTCCATGCTATGATCCGCTGCTTTCCTCGTCGCACCGAACAAGTCCGACTCAAGCATAACCGGGAGGCACAAAATCCAAAGCAGGCAAGGTGGAAGAACGGCTTTCCACGCCTTTTGACGGAAATAGTCGAGGCGAACCAGCGAAGATTAAAGGGAGGGTAACAGCCTCTTGAAAAAATATTATATAATTAAAGGCCTAAATCAAGTAATATTGGAAAATATTTTAATAACACTTCAACCTCAAATAAAATAATATTGAAGAATATTTCAATAATACCACATAATAATCGAATAATACTATATAATACTCTAAAAATATTTCATATTTATAAATAACACGGATGAAATATTTCTGTAACACAGCGGAATATTCCTAACTATTGCAATCCGAACATAACTCTACGTTCGAAGTCCTTATGTAATATTTTTCTGCAACGATCGAATCATATAATATTGTATGAAGTTTCATGTGACATGATGCGGCAGCTTGTGGTCCAAAAGCTTCGCTTAGGTTATCATAAATATTCCAAAAACTAGATTAATATTCTTATTCATTATCTTGTTTTCCAAAAAAATATTATATAACTATAGCCCTAAATCAAGTAATATTGGAAAATATTTTAATAACACTTCAGCCTCAAATGAAATAGCAATGGGGAATATTTCAATAATATCGCAAAATAATCGAGTAACACTATATAATACTCTAATAATATTTCATTTTTACAAATAACGTAGATGAAATATTCATGTAACACTGCGGGATATTCCTAACTATTGCACTCCGAACATAACTCTATGTTCGAGGTCCTTATGTAATATTTTTCTGCAACGATGAGATCATATAATATTGTATGAAGTTTCATCTGACATGATGCGGCAGCTTGTGGTCCAAAAGCTTCGCTTAGGTTATCATAAATATTCCAAAAACTGGATTAATATTCTTATTCATTATCTTTTTTTCGAAAAAACATTATATAATTATAACACTAAATCAAGTAATATTGGAAAATATTTTAATAACACTTCAGCCTCAAATGAAATAATACTGGGGAATATTTCAATAATACAACAAAATAATCGAATAACACTATATAATACTCTAAAAATATTTCATTTTTACAAATAACACAGTTGAAATATTCCTGTAACACAGCGGGATATTCCTAACTATTGCAATCCGAACATAGCTTTACGTTCGAAGTCCTTATGTAATATTTTTCAGCAACGATGGGATCATATAATATTGTATGAAGTTTCATCTGACATGATGCGGCAGCTTGTGGTCCAAAAGCTTCGCTTAGGTTATCATAAATATTCCAAAAATTGGATTAATAATCTTATTCATTATCTTGTTTTCCAAAAAATATTATGTAACTATAGCCCTAAATCAAGTAATATTGGAAAATATTTTAATAACACTTCAGCCTCAAATGAAATAATACTGGGGAATATTTCAATTATACCGAAAAATAATCGAGTAACACTCTATAAAACTGTAATAATATTTCATTTTTACAAATAACGCAGATAAAATATTCATGTAATACTGCGGGATATTCCTAACTATTGCAATCCGAACATAGCTCTACGTTCGAAGTCCTTATGTAATATTTTTCTGCAACGATGGGATCATATAATATTGTATGAAGTTTCATCTGACATGATGCGGCAGCTTGTGGTCCAAAAGCTTCGCTCAGGTTATCATAAATATTCCAAAGACTGGATTAATATTTTTATTCATTATCTTGTTTTAGAAAATTAAGGGCACCTCATATTTATTCATATTAAAAAAAGTACAAGGACAATAGATATGTAAAATACAGTCAAAATACATTTGAGTAGCTAAAAATACAAACAAAAAATTCTTCATACACTAATAAGAATAAGAAATGATAAAAATTCTTTAATTCTGAAGCTCTATCTTGGTAAAAATTTTTGAGTCGAATTTCCATCGTTGATGAGGCCTTTCATAATTTTTTTTTTTTAAAAGATCCATTGATATACAACTTTGGTCTGATCAAATGTGGAGATTGGACAACACATGCATCTCTGCATATGTCATCCGTATGGAATAATTTTTTCTATTTGTGCGTCTGAAACCAAGAATTTTGCGAGAGAAAAATAGTAGTCAAGCAGCAGCATTAGACGAAAACTAAGAATAGTCCAAACTTCTCCAAATTCAAGTATCGAACTTCCTAATTCCACTTAAAAAATCTGTGAAAACAAAAACAGAACTCTAAACTGTTTGAAAACATCTCCAATTGAAACCAAAATCTAAAAGACAATAAAAAATATTAGAATCATTACAAAAAGAAACTTCAAATGGCCTTAAGATGTGCATATTTCAAAGGTTGCATTCAGGACAGCAGTGTGATGGTGGTGTTGTGTCGCATCACACTTTTAGGCATTTGGCAAAATTATGTTTTTACTGTCTTTTCAAATTACTACCGTTGAAAGCTGCATTTCACAACCTGACCTAGCACGTTGTGGTGGCTTTTAGAAAGCTGGTATTTGACTTTTTGAATATAAAATAAATTTATAATAGTTATAATAACAGGTTCACATCTACTTCTTCAAATAGTTACAGCTGCCTTAAACTGACTCTTAGTTTACAATTAATGAAAAATCATTTCGAAGACTACAGAGAAGGGAACAACTTAGCAAAAAAATTCTCCTTAATAGTTTAAATGACTCGTTCCAGGAATCTCAAAATCCAGCTGCACTAAAGTAGAAGGAAAGAGGAATCAGACATTTAAACTTCAAAGCTAATCTTTTCAAACTAGAGAGGAATAATAAAACATCAAAAAGACAAATATGTGTAGTACCAATAATCAAGGAAAGCACAGGTAGGAAACAAATTACATTTAGCTAGTTTGAAAAGAAAATAGACCATCACAACCCTAATAAACTAGTCGTTCAAATTTTCCAAAAAGTTCAAAATCAAAATTTTGATCAAATCTCCAAACAAAGCTAGAGATGGCCCTCAAATCATCAAAACACAATCCCAAAATTTGTCTTACAAAGCATCTAATAAATATGCATCCAAGTAAATGCAGCTCTATAGTAAAAATAAGAAAAAAATTGAATAAACATGCATTACCAACATCCTTAAGAACAATCATCCAAGTAATTCAAAATTCAATTGTACTATGAAGGAGTAGGTTTCATAATTGCAGCAAGATAAATAAAATCAATTGAGCTAGTTTGAAGAAGAAGAAGAAACGCAATCTGATAAACCAACCACTGGAATAACCTTTTAGAAGCTAAAATGGAAATTATCGAGATCTCAAATTTAATCAAAATTAAACCCTAAGCATCAAAGCATCCCAATAAGAACTTAACTTGATTTTTATCAAAAAGCTAAACTAATAAAGACTATCATAATTTATGTTGCTCTTAGATAAGAAGAGGAATACCTTGTTTAAACTTTCATTATCTAATCTTCAAAATGATAATCTCATGAATGTTTTGGAAAAGAAGACTAATGAAATATGATGCGATTTTGATAATTATTGAATTTCTTTCCTTCCAAATAAAAATGGAAATAATATGAACAATCAAAAGAAGAAGAAAATCTTGATTATCTTGCAAGAGAAGGTATTGATACACCTAAAATATATAACATTTATGTACATATTTTTATACTTATTTTTTAGATATTATGCTTTAATAGAAGATATTTGTATGTTTTTCTTTTAGGTATAATTAAATGGATGAAATATGGTGAAAGGAGTGAAAGATGATCAAATTTATAGAAAAAATGAAGAATGTGTCAAAATGAATTATGACACCTAAGCGCCCAAGACTGACGCTTAAATATGACACCTAAGTGCCCAAGACTGATGCTTAAATGTCAGGAAACAGAGAATATCACGCTTAAGCACCGAAGACCTCATGCTTACGCGCCAAAGGTAGTTATGATGAATATTCGATGAACTTGGATGAAGTTTTAATCCAACAATTGGTGAAAATGTGAATTACAGTCAATGGGCACAAAAATACATTAAAATGACTCTTGGAAAGAGGCAACTTTTGGAAGGTTCATTGAATGTGGACACATTTTGAAGAGACACCATGGCACATTTGGAAAACTATGAAAAAAGAAGACTTAGATTGAGTTATGTCCTCCCTTTCCCCTTTGTCGCCTCTCTCATCATAGAAGAATTAGGATATATTTAGAGAGAAGAAAGGGAGAGTTGTAAGAGAGAGGAAGATATTCAAAGGAACTTCAAGAGTTTGGTGGAAAGAAATTTGATATAAGTTTTATCTTTGTAACTACATTTGGTTTTAATTTAGACTTCTAGTGTTTTTACATGATTTCTACTTTTAAACTTAAGTGTTGTTGTGTTTTCTATATGAATTTTGAGTAGATTTCTTTATCGTTATCCTTAAAATGGTAATAATTAAGTGTTGGAAAGAAATAGTATGAAGTATTGACCAATAGTGTTGGAATAAGTAGTGATGATTTAATCTTTGTACTTCATTTACTTCTTGATTTGACCAATTGAGATGTTAATATTTATTGTGAGAACATATAAGTTCCGTGATGGTATTGCCTCAGTTAACTAATGGTAGAATAACATGAGATTGTATGGATGAGAATGTAATTCATATGATTGAGTGGAAATAAATAAGGAAATATACTTTGAAGGGTGTAGCTTTAGAGGACTTTAGAGTGACAAACTAAAGCCCCTATTTTGGTCAATTGTTTTAGGTTTTTGATACGAGATGTTAGCCCCTAGGTGGAGGGATAAGAGAGAAGTCTAGAGTGAGAGCTATTATCTTCCCTACCTAGCCCGTTGATACACCTAAAATATATAGTGTTTTTAGACACATTTTTATACCTATTTTTGAGATATTGCGCTTTACTGGAAGATATTTTTTCTATTTATTTTCAGGTACAAATAAAAAAGGTGAAAAACACTTAAAGGAGTGAAAAATGATCAAATTTGGAGCAAAAAGGTGAAAATTTTGCTAAAGTGTTTTTGCGCCTAAGCGCCGGTGAAACAGAAAAAGCCGCGCCCAAGCGCCAAAGGCCCCGCGCTTATGCACTAGAGGCAGTTGTTTGATAGTTTTCTTCATTTTGTCAATTTTTGAAGAGGTATCTGAGGCACCTATTGGCTTAAGAGGGTGGTTATGACCACTAAGCATGAAAAAATTATTCGAAGACTTGTGAAAGAGGCATCCTTTGGAGGATTCATCGAATGTGGACACATTTTGAAGAGTTTCCGAGGAACCTTTTAAAGATTTATAAAAGAAGGAAGTTGAGACATTTGAAATGGGTTCTTGAAAGTTCTAAAAGAGTTAGAAGAAGAGGAGTTTTAAGGGGTTTAGAGAGATAGTTTTGGAGACATTTTCAAGCACCACAAACATTTACTTTATACTTTTTGTTTTTAGTTTATTTTGAGATTATTGTAAAAGAGAAGAGATTCAATGAAACTTCAAGAGTTTGGCAGAGGATTTAAGATAAGTTTTTATCTTTTTTTTAAACTATTTTTGGTTTTAATCGAGACTTCTTGTTGGTTTGACAATAATTTCCACTTTCAAACAAAATTGTGTTTTTATTTTTTCCATGGATTCTGAGTAGTTTTTTTTTATCTTTTTTCCTTAAAATGATAAGTAATTAAAGAGTTGGATGGAAGTTTTAGAGAGTATTGATCTTTCATGTTGGAAGAAGTTGTGATGATTTAAATTTGTGAACTTCATTTACTTCTTAGTTTGGCCTATCCAAATGTTAGAATTTGTTGTGAGAGCATGTAAGAACCGGACTGATATTGTCTCAGTCAGCATATTTTTTCAAATTCAGTGCTTTTCTTCTACATAAACTCAAGTTATCTTTTTAAATTATTATTTTTCTGTCAAAATATCAAAAATACCAAAAATATTTGAATTTTAATACTGCAAAAATATTTTTAGTTTAAGTAATTGGCTTTTTAAAATAGAAAGTTTGTTATTCAATAGTGCATATTGCACATTTCTCATTGAGTTCGACATTCAGGTTTTAATAAAAAAAGTCTTATATTACTTGATAACGATATGCATACTTGCGTAGTATCCCAATATAAATATAAATTAAAGAGTAAAATTTTTATTTTTGTCATGACCAAGTTTTTGATTTTGTTGCAAAGGAAACATAAGTGAAAAATATCATCAAAGTCATTGTTATACTATTGCATATAAGTAGTTTCAGGATCAAGTTTTTGGCGCCATTGCGGGGGAAAACAAAAATTAATTAATTTAAAAACAAAATTATCCTTTCAGAAAGTCTTATTTAAACTTTAACAATTATTGTATTTTTATTTTGTATGTTTTATTTTATTTTTATTTTTAGTTTGTGCATGCGTAGTTCAGGTTCCGAAGAACTAGTGCCTTATGATTCTGAATTATAAAGAGCTATTAAGAAAATTAGAAAACCAAAAAAATTAAAATCCTTGAAAAATCTAGAAAAACTATAGAAATTACAAACTGTAACAATCAAAATGCTGAAATTCATTAAGAGTTTAGATCTTTAAGAGATTATGCAAACCATACTGTAGACGAACTTCATTATAGTATTCAAAAACCTACTGTAGTGGCTAATTCATTTAAGCTTAAACCTGTTATTATCAAAATAGTATCAAACAATCAGTTTGGGGGATCACCAAGTGAAGATCCAAATTTACATCTTGCCAATTTACATTTAAATACGATGGTGTATCAGATGATGCCATAAGACTTGGGTTATTTCCTTTCTCACTGAGGGATAAAGCTAAGATGTGGTTGAATTCGTTAGTACCTGGATCTATTAGAACTTGAGGTGATTTAGCATAAAAATTCCTTGCTAAATATTTTCCACCATTAAAAACTGCAAAGCTTAAAAATGATATTACATATTTTAATTAGTTTGAAGGGAAATCTATTTATGAAGCATGAGAACGATTTAAAGAACTCTTAAGAAAGTGTCCCCACCATGCTATACCAAATTGATTAATAATTCAAACTTTTTATAATGAATTAGTTGGATCTCTTAGATCTATTATCGATGCTTCTGTTGGTGGTTTGTTGATGTCAAAACCATTTCATGATGCTTATGCTTTAATTGAAGAAATGACTACCAATAATTTTTAATGGCCTTCTGAGAGGGTGAATCCAAAGAACGTATCCAATATTCATGAATCTGATGCATTTACTATGTTAGCAAATCAAGTTGCTGTAATTTCAAGGAAGTTAGACCAATTTGGAATTAATTTTTCTCAACCAATTTCCATGATTGAAGAGAATTCATTAGGACAAATAGTAGATTCTCAAGCAACATTAGGAACTTTGAATGCCATTAATAACAAGTAGAATAACCCATATTCAAATTATTATAACTCAAATTGAAATAACCATCCTAACTTTAATTGGAATAACACTACGGGTGGTAATAATCATCAATGAGGGAACAATCAAGTAAACCCGTTGGGAAACTGGAACAACCAAGGGAATAATAATTATAAATCTACTTATCCTCCAAGTTTCAATAGTAATACTCAATTTAAGTAGATAAAGTTTCTTACAGAATACATGGTGTTACAAATGGGAAATCAGTTACAAAATTAAGGAGCTACGATTAGAAATATTGAGAATCAACTTAGACAAATCACAAATTCAGTAAGTAATAGATCACAAGGAACACTTCCTAGTAATACTGAAATAAATCTGAAAGACCAGAAAGAAGAGCAAGTAAAAGCCGTTCAACTTAGAAGCAGAAGAGAGTTGGATGGTAGGATTCAAAATTAAACTGAAGTAGAGAGAGAAGAAATTGAAGAATCAAAAGAGGATGCTCTAAAAGATTCTGAAATACCTATTTCTCTACTTAAACTTAAACTTAACTTAGATAAACCACCTCCTTCATTTCCTCAGAGACTTCGTCAGCAAAAGTTTCTGGAAATATCTAAGAAGCTTATAGATAATATTCCATTTGCTGAAGCCTTAGAACAAATGCCAAGCTATGTAAAGTTTATGAAGAATATTCTCAACAGGAAAAGCAAGTTTGAAGATAATGAGACTATTGCACTTAGTGAGGAGTGCAGTGCTATAATTCAGAAGAAGCTTCCTGAAAATCTTAGAGATCATGATAGCTTTAACATTCCTTGTGTAACACGAGATAAATTTTATGAGAAAGCTTTATGTGATTTAGGTGCAAGCATTAACCTTATGTCATTATCAATATTTGAATCATTTGAATTAGGAGAAATAACCCCTACTACTGTAACTATGTAGTTAGCAGATCGTTCAATAACATACCCTAAAGGAGTTACAGAAGATGTCATAGTAAAAGTAAATCAATTTATCTTTCTTGTCGATTTCAATGTGCTAGATATGGAGGAAGATAAAGAGATGTATATCATTTTGGGGAGACCTTTCTTAGCTACAGGGAGAGCAATGATAGATGTAAAAAAGGGGAATTAACAATGTGTGTCAATGATCAAACTGTTACTTTTAACATTTCAAGATCAATGATATTTCCTGCAAAAGTTAAAGATGATGAATGTTATAGAATGGATATTATAAGATATCTGAGTGAATGTCATTTCAAAACTACTTATGTAGAAAAATCTAAAGAAAAAGATTTGGAACACGAGCAAGAAGAGGAATTAGATCAATGTGAAGATCGTTTTAAGGAAGATTCAAAATATGTTAGAGAAAGTTTTGAAATTCTTGACACTATAGAAAAAGATAAATCATTTTGTCTATCAATTGAAAAGCCTCCAGAACTTAAGTTGAAGTTACTTCTCAATCACTTAAGATATGCCTTTTTAGGAGATTCCTCTACTTTACCAGTTATGACCTCCTCAAAGTTAACGATGGAAGAAGAAGATAAATTGATGAAAATATTGAAAAATTTTAAGAAAGCATTTGGATGGACAATTGATGATTTTAAAGGAATCAGTCCTTTAATTTGTATGCATATATTCATATGGAAATAAATGCAATCCCAGGGCTGATATTCAAAAGAGATTGAATCCAGTTATGAAGGAAGTTGTAAAGAAAGAAATTTTAAAGGTAGGGTTGTGACTATGCATTGATTATAAAAAAAATAAATCTTGTCATTAGGAAAGATCATTTTACACTAACTTTTCTAGATAGCTGGGCATAAATAATTTTTTTTTCTGGATGGGTATACTAGCTATCAACAAATATAAATAACTCCTGAGGATCAATAGAAAACAACTTTTACTAGTTCGTATGGTACTTTTGCTTTTAGAAGAATGCCCTTTGGTTTTAGTAATGCCCCAACTACATTTCAAAGATGTATGATGACATTTTTTTATGATTTAATTGAAAAAGGGATTGAAGTGTTTATGTATGATTTTTCAGTATTTGGAACTTCATTTGACTTATGTTTAGAACATTTATCAAAAGTTCTAAAGTGCTGTGAAGAAACAAATTTAGTCTTAATTAGGAAAAATGTCAATTTATGGTAGCAGGAGAAATTATATTAAGACATAAAATAACATAAAATGGTATGGAAGTAGATCCTCCTAAAATTCTAGTTATCACTAATTTACCTTATCCAACAAATGTAATGGAAAATTAGGAGTTTTTTAGGATATGCTAGATTCTACAGGCGATATATTAAAGACTTTTTAACAATTGCTAAGCCTTTATGCCATTTACCGGAGAAAGATACAATTTTTAATTTCAATGAAGAGTGCCTAAAAACTTTTGAGTTATTAAAAGAAAAATTAATCACTACACCAATTATAGTTTCAGCAGATTAGGAAAATCCTTTTAAATTAATGTGTGATGCTAGTGATTATGCTATTAGAGCAATTTTAGGGCAAAGATATGATAAAAATTTCAAAGTAATTTACTATGCTGTTAAAACTCTTAATGAAACTCAAATTTTTTGTATAAGAACTCAAAAAGAGTTATTAACAATAGTATATGTCTTTGATAAATTTAGATCATATTTTATTGGAACTCACTGTGTAGTGCTTACAAATCATTCTGTTGTTAAGTACCTAGTGAAAAAGAAGGATGCTAAACCTAGACATATAAGATGGATTTTTCTTTTGCACGAATTTGATTTTGAAATAATAGATCAAAAGGGGATTGAAAATCAAATTGCTAATCTTTTATCCAGGATTGAATTAGAATAACCACTCTATTTTGATAAAGAAATTAATGAACATTTTCCAGATAAAAAAGTGTTCGATATTAATGAGTGATGTGTTCCATGGTATGCCGACATTGTGAACTTTCTTGTTAGTGATATTTTACTCTATGTAATGACATACAAACAGAAGGGAAAATTTATTTCTGAAGCTAAAAATTATTTTTGGGATGAACCATTTTTATATAAATAAGGAAAGGAAGTGATTATTTGAAGATGTGTACCATTAAAAAGAAACTTATGAAATTATCTAAAAATGTCATAATTCATATTTTGGGGGTCATTTTGGTATTGAGAAAATAACATACAAAATTTTACAGTCTGAATTCTATTGGCCTACTATTTTTTAAGATGTTAATACTTATATCAAAACCTGTGATAGATGTCAATGAGTATGCAATATTTCTAGAAGAAATGGGATGCCTGACTAGAGGAAAATATGTTGAGATTTTCATACCTATTTTATATTAATTTTAATAATATTGCACTTTAAAGAAATGTATTTTTTATTTTTTGTTGCGGGAATGATGAATTAGGGTCAATGGAGCAAAAAGATGCAAAAAAGAGCGAATTTGGAGCGAAAAAGACCAAAATGTGGAGATTTGAACTAGGGCGCCGACGATGAGTTTTTCCCGAGGCTACAGGATAAAATTTTTCAGAAATCCGCCGACAGCACCCTTGACCGACAGCGCCATTGAGGCCGCCGACGGCGAGCTCAGCGGTTATGCCTACTCAAGCTTTGGATAAGGCCAAATTTTGAAGGGATACTTAGTCAACTCTTGGGAAAGCTCATCCACAACTTTAAAAGAATATTTTGGCCTAAAATTAGAGAGGTCCTGGATGTTAGAAAGATCCTTGAGGTTAGAGAGGTTCCATTAGTGTATAGAGAATTTACTAGAGTGTCAAAATTGTGAGGAATTCTTTGAGAGATTGTAGGAGTGGACGGAAAGTGAGAGATTTCTTCCTCCTTGCTACTTCGAAGAGGAATTCTGTGTACTGTAAAGAAAGGAAGAGATTCAGAGGAACTTTGAGGAGTGTTCTTGGGGAGAAATTAGAGATAAGTTATTTACTTGTTGTAGTTTGTATGACTTTGATTTTATATATGAATTTTGAGTTTTATTCCGTTTTCTCCATGAGATCTGAGTAGTTTTCTCTACCTTTCTCCTTCTCTCGAGATTTGTGAAATGGTGATTTGAATTGGTGAAGCCATGAAAATGTTTAAGAAATTGCAATGATCTTCTCACTTTGATTTTAATTTACTTTCAATCTGGCAAATTGATTTGTTAAAATATGTTAAGTTTTACAACTAAAGTGAAGACTACATCCAAGGTTCAGGGAGGTCAAAACCCTTGGAAGTTGGGTGCAAATAAATAGGGAAATAATATTATCGGGCGTAGAGTTGGAGATTTTAGAGTGACATACTAAAATCCCCAATTCGATTTTATCGTTTGGGTGCTGAAGTGTAGATGTTAGCCCTCAGGTGAGAGAAACGTGGGAGCTCCGAAGTGAGAGCCGGTATCCTCCCAGCTTAGCTGCAGATTCAGTAAACAAGCATAGGATTAGTCAATGTTCTTTATGTCTAGGCCAAAGAGTAAAGAATAAGTATGCTCCTATTTGACACAATAAAATTTGAACTAATTCACAATAATTTCTTGACAAGGAGAAGGATGCTTTCTTATATATTGAATATCACATTTAAACCCTCATTAGTAGCATTAGTTATTTAATAGTTATTAAAATTACATATTTATTTCAATTGTCTATTAGTGACAGATAAGCAAATTGAACTTCATTGTTGTGATTAAAGTATTACTTTTCTAAAAATCTTAGTCCGCAGCTCTAAACCACTCCCTGTGGGATTGATATCTAGGACTCCATTAGAGACCTATATTACTTGAGCGATATGTATACTTGCGTTGATAAGTATGCCTTTACAATTATTGAATATTTATTACCTCCATATTTAACTTATACTTTTGAGCTTATATAAAGTCACCGGTCAATGCCCCTCAATTATATATTAGAAGTTGAAATATTTGATGTTTGGGGATTAGATTTCATGGGACAACTTATACCAGTTTTCAGGAATTTATATATTTTGTTAGCAGTGGACTATGTATCTAAATGGATAGAAGTTGTTGCTCTACCTCGATGAGATTCTCAAAGTGTTACAAAATTTTTGAAAACAAACATATTTTTTAGGTTTGGGATGCCGAGAGTTATCATAACTGATGGAGGAAGTCATTTCAGAAATGCCATAATGGAGAAGTTATTAAAGAAATATCATATAAACCATAAGATTACTATTGTTTATCATCTTCAAACAAGTGGGTTGACAAAATTATATAATCATAAAATTAAAATAATTATGGAAAAATATGTGAATCTAACAATAATGGATTGGTTAGTCAAACTTGACTATGCTTTGTGGGCTTATAGTACTGCATATATAACTCCTATAGGAATGTCCCCATATAGGTTAATATTTGAGAAAGCTTGTCACTTACCAGTTGAACTTGAGCATAAAGCGTATTGGGAAATTAAAGAGTTGAATTATAATTTGAAAGATACAGGTGAGAAAGGATTATTGCAATTAAATGAGGTTAAAGAGATAAGGAATGAATCTTACGAAAATATTAAGATTTGCAAAGAAAAGATGAAAATGTGACATGATCACACGATTCTTACTAAAAATTTTCAGCCAAGGCAACAAGTTCTACGGTATTATGCAAGTTTAATATTATTTCGAGGCAAACTTAAGTCCAGGTGGATGGGTCCATTTGTTGTGATGAAAGCTTAATCTTATAGGGCTGTGGATATTAAAGAAACTAAGACTTATAAAATGTTTAAAGTGAATGGTCATAGATTGAAACCTTATTTTATAGGGGATCAACATAAATTTATTATAGCAATCATGTTGGGAATAAGCACTGGTTACGTCGGGCTGACGAAGTAAAACCAAGCACTTTATGGAAGGCAACCCATAGTTATCAGTGTGTTTTTCTTTGATTGTTATTTGTGTGTGATTAAGAAAAATTAGGGTAATATTTTTTAGGTATTATGTGTTAGGATTGATTTTAAGACTTTATTTAGTAACCTTGATATGTTAGAATAATAATTTGGATGTTAAGTTGACTGGTGCAAAAGTGTGCACTAGCGCTTAAGTGCCAAGATTTGACACTTAAGCACAACAGCTAAAAACCATGTGCAAAATTAAGATTCTAGAATGTTTAATTGCCAGTTAGTTTGTAAAATTGTGCCAAGGCAGTTCTTAGGCATGCGTAAAAGTTATTTGAGGGATTTAGGCCTATAAATAGAAGGGTTTTGTGAAGGAATTTCACCCAAGATTAGTTTTAGCCCTAAAAGTCTAAAAGAAAGAGAGATTTAGAGAAAATCTCTTCATGGGAGATGGATTTGAAAAAGAAGGAAGAGATTCAGTAGTCATAGTGCACAAGAGATGTATAATAGTTTCTTCGCCGTTAGTATTGAAGGAATATCAGAAAAGATCAACAAAATTTAGATTATTATGGCTTTACTTGAGACGAAGGTAATTGAGATTCATGCCCATCTTGGCAATTAAAAATGCAATTTAGTCATACTAGTTACATAGAGGAAGCAGATAAGGAGATGTTTCTAAAGCAAAAATGGATTGAAGAAGATAGTATCAGAGCTCGTCACCACCGTCTGTTTTATCAACTTTATATTTTGATTGTCCTAGGAGAGACTAATGAAAGACCTGAGTTTGTCCCAACAAATGACCAAGAGTTAAATAATATTTTTTGGAGTTTATGTTTGTTAGGTGTTTGTGCTTAGAAAATTTTCTCATCCAAGACTATTTGGAGTGAGAATTAAGTTTTACATGTATTTGTAATAGTTTGTGAATTAATATATGTGTTTATTTGCCTAAAAAATAGTGTTATTTTTAGCCCCGAATTGAATTGAGTTATATGGAGAATTTGGAGAGAAAAGAGAGTTGTAGGAGATGAAAAAAGTCATTTAAGTCTTATGAGACTATTTAGGGGTGGTGTACTTAGGAAAATAGTGCATTTAACTTAAATTTAAAAATCTCAAAAATTGTGCACTAGCGCCTAAGTGCTACATACTCCATTTAGGCAAGATTCAAACTGAGAGGCAGGTACCTAAGTGTCGGTTCACGAAAATCGGTTCGCGAATGGTTAAAAGTGAAAAATTAACCCACAAATTGCCATTTTTCACCCGTCACCTTCAACCTCTCAAAATCGTGATTTTGGAGAGCTCGAGCACATTGTTAAGTGGAGATCTCTTTGTGGAATTAAGAAAATTTTGCTAGATCTAAATTTCTTAAGGTAATAGCTTTAATTCTATGCAAGAAATTGGATTTTCACCATGTGTTTTCAGTACATTTGGAAGAATTCAAAAATTCACTATTCATGGTGAAAAATGAGGAAAAATCTATGCAAATTTCTTAGGAAGTGTAGTTTAAGCTTTTGGAAGTTTTGTTTAGTAATTTAGACTTGATTTTTTAAGTTATTTTTGGAAATTAATAAAATTGTAGAATGACACCAAAAATGAAGATTATGAAAAGGAGTAATGGAAAGAGCCCTTTTGATTTGAACAAATTTGTTTGTTTGAAGGTTCAAGATAGATACAGTGATGCGTTGCAATCACAAAAGCTTAGTATGGAGCGTTGTTTTAAGAAACCAAGTGGATCTGTGGAAGATCTAATCATTTTCCGACAGTGGGAAGGATTCTGTTGTTTTTTTTGTTGTTGCAATTATTTTTGTTGTTAAGGAGTTCTATGCAAACCTCCATGAAGTTGAAGATGATAGAGTCATGGTTCGAGCAAAGTTAGTACATTTTTCACCGGAGGTAATCAATTTGTTCTACCATTTACCATCGAATACTTTATGTTTTTATGCAAATTATAATCCAACTGAGATGGAGCTAGATGAGATTATTTCTTATTTGACTGATGGAATAGGACTCTGGAAGATCACTAATGAAACAAGAGTCAACATTTGTACTCCAAAGTTAAGTGCACCTTCAAAGGCATGACGCTATTTTATTTTTGCTCGTCTGCTACCAACAAATCATCTTAGTGAAGTTTCCCGAGAGAGAGAGAGAGACATTAAATTATTGTATCCATGAAAGAAAGCTCATCAACATTAGGCTTTGATATGTCAGACTATCATCAGTTCTTCCACTGCTGTTACTACTGTAGGTCTGAGATTTGCTTCCTTGATCTTTTCTTTGTGTGAGCAGGCTAGAGTAAGATATGATAGCTGAGAGGAAGTCTTGTTGCCTCCTAAGCCTATTATAAGGGTGATGTGAAGACTCATTCTGAACATTCTATTTTTGGCTGGAGAGGAGGATTTTCTATGAGTTATGGAATGGAGACGTGTGCTGCTTCTACCTTTGCTGCTTCTACATCTAGACCATCTACTTCACGTGCTTCTACTGATAGAGGTGAGTCTACGGAGACCCAAGATCAATTATTACAGAGAATGATGGACAATATAAATTGTATCGCTGATAAAGCTTAACATTTATAGCATTTTGCAGAGCATATTGATAGGTATAATATGAGAAAAAGTGATTATGAAGAGAAATTTCACTCATCTTTGGAAAAACTCATCAGGGGTAACCTAGGAGTGCAATTTCCTCCTTATCCATAATACCATGATTATGAGCCTATGAATGTTAGGGATAGCGGTGATTCTGAGAATGAGGAGTAAGATTATGAGATTTATTTTTATGTTTGTATTATGTTATGGACTATGTAGTCTGGGCTTGCTACAATTACATTTATGTGTTTACTTGGACTTGAGACCTGTGATGTGATGTGTTATTATGCTTTGGAACTGAAACATGTATGTTTGAGTGTTAGTTTAGATTTTGTGATGTATGTAACTATTATTTTTTTTAATTGTATTGTGATTTTGTGTTTTGTTAATAGTTTTGTTTTGAAATGCTAGGGTAGTATCTGTTGATGTGTGTTTAGTACTGTGATTTAGTTTGGATTGAACTTAATTCTATGTCTTGTGAAAGTTGGAAATCTTGCTAACTTTAGTTTTACACTTTAATTTCAAAAAACTGCTACCCAATATTTTTCTTTTATCTTGTTAGTGTGTTTGTTTTTATGTTGAGACTGTGAAGTCAAAATTATTTTGTTAGCTTGCTTTTATTTTTGTACCCACAACTTAGAAGTCTACTGAATCTCTACAAATTAAATTGAAATGAAAATGACAGAAAATTAAATTAATTTTACTCATGTTTTTAGTTTTATACTTGTATACTTAGGATATAAAAATTCCTGCAAGCATGTTCTTTCAATTTTCATTCCTGCTTACATATTTATGCCGCTAAACTGTTTAATATGTTAAAAATTTAAGTTTGGGGGGATGAAAAAAAATTTAAAAACTTTAATTTTTTTTATTCTCAATTGTGCTACAAGTGAACTTGATTTTAAAAGAAAAATGATCATGTATATGAAGTTATATTAGGGAAGTAAAATTTGATTTAGAAATGAGCAAGGAAACTTAGTTGAAATTTTTCGTAATAAAGAAAAACTTTAAGTTAAAAGTTTTTAGTGTAGAAAATATTTAATATAAGCTACTATCTCTAGTAAGAAAAATTATATTTTTGAAAAATTTAGAAATTTAGATTTTTATTTTTAACACTTAAATTTCTTTTATTAAAATAATTTTCAAAACTATTTTTATAAGTAAAATATTTATATCACGACTTTGCTTTAGGAAAGAAGAAGTGGAATTCAAAACAACTAAAGGCCTATCCAGATATTGTAATCCTTGCTTAAAAAGAAAAGAAATGAAAAAGAGAAAAAGTAAAAAAGAAGAGAAAAAGAAAAAAAAGAAAAGAAAAAATATAAGGGGAAAGAAGCTTGAGGATTAGTGCCTAATAAAAAATTAGTTCCACATTTGATCTTTTTAAAGTATAAGAGTTGAGAAAATCTTAAGCTTAAAAATAGAATATAGTAAGTAAAATTATTCTTAATAAAATTTTTAAGTGGAGATAATAAAAAGTCTAAATTCTAAACTTGGAGAATCTACAATATTTCTGAATTAGATAGGAACTCATATTTTCATCTTTCTTAACATTAAAAATATATAAACTTTAAGTTGGTCTCATTTACTTAATTTTTTTCTAAATTGGACTACTATATTTCTAAATCTATATTTTAGATATAATAGTTTCACTCTTACCTGCTTTGGAATCAAGTATTTGGTGTCATTATAAAAAAAAATAAAAAATAAAGAGAATTAAGAATCTAATCATACATAAAACGTAATACTATCATACCAAAAAGTCGGGATCAAGTTTTTGGCACTGTTGCCGAGGAAAAAAAAGTTAAATTTAGTAAGATTTAATGGAATTTTTTAGAAAAATAAATTTCTATTTTTAGAAATCCTTATTTAAAACTTTAGATTTATTTAGGAGTATTGTAGTGTTGTTTTAATATAAGGTCCTGTTTGTGTGATTATATTTTTTTTGTAATAATGTATGCGTAGTTTAGGTTCTCAAGGACTAGTGCCCTACAATTTTGAATTAGAAAGAACTATTAGAAAAATAAAAAATACAAAAAAAGTTCAAAAATTTTAAGAAACAACAAACTAAAGTCATCAAAAAGCTGAAATTCATCAAGAATTTAGACCTTTAAGAGATTATGTAAACCCTACATCAGATGAAAGTCAATGTAGTATTCAAAAATAGGCTATAGTGGCTAATTCATTTTAAAAAGCCTGTTATTATTCAAATTGTATCAAATAATCAGTTTGGGGGAGCACCAACTGAAGACCTAAATTTACATCTTGCTAGTTTTCTAGAATTATGTGTTACATTTAAATATGACGACGTTTTGAATGATCTATTAGACTTAGACTTTCTTCATTCTTGTCGAGGGATAAGGTTAAGGCAAGATTAAATTCGTTAGCATCTAAATCTATAAGAACTTTGAGCGATTTAGCACAGAAATTCCTTGCTAATTATTTTCCACAAAAAATAAATTACGAAGCATAGAAATGTTATTACATCTTTTTGTTAGTTTGAAGGGGAATCTATTTATAAAGTGTGGTAATGATTTAAACAACTTTTAGGAAATTGTCCACACCATGCTCTACGAAATTGGTTAATAATTCTAACATTTTTTTTGGCACAAAATTGGAAGTTGTCGGTTGCCGGAATAAGAATTCTGATGCCCGATTTCATTTAATGTATATATATGTATATAATTTAGAAAAAATTAGCATTTTAAGATTTGAAAATATAAGACCGGACCGATCTCATATCCTCAGTAGTTTAAATAAACAAGCCTAATACCACAAGCAATGCATCTATCCCAAAGGATAAATACACTACTTACTGGTAATGCTCGATTAAATAAACTAAAGAATTTATGACATTCTTTTAAGTCTGTGATAAACCATTTTTTATGTTGACCGACAAGTTCCCCTATTAACTAAAAAAAATTAAATAGGGTTTATATTAAGTTAGGTTCTTGAAAGTTTCCTATAAAAGGGAATTTTATATAGTTAATTACATCTTAGATAACCAAAGTCACCCAAGAAAACTCTCGATTAAAATTAAGGAATATTGTCTTCAAAGAATTTTAAAGGATTGGACTTCTTAAAAGATCGAACAAAGAGGTGTGAAAGGAGAATGACTCAAATTCAGAAGATTTATTTTTGAATCCAAAGGAAGAAGAACTAAAGGATGTCATGAATCTTGAAGAGAACCTCGGTGACTTCCCAAGTTATCCTATGGTTCGAATTCAACTTCAAGAAGAAATTATGTGTGTCATCCTGCTAATTTTATTAAATAGGGCTTACATTTGTGCGAGATGGTCGTACAAATAGCCCGGAAGATGTGAGGATTTAGGTCGTGACAAATGACAACCTCGGAATCCTAGAACAGGTGATAAACCAAAAGAATATACTATTTAAAACACATATTTTATGCCTATTTTTGGAGATATTTCACTTTAAAGAAGGGCATTTTCATGTTTTTATCGTAGGTATATCATTCTTAGGCATTTGGACCAAAAATGGCAAAAAGGGCAAAATTTGGAACCAAAATAACGGATATTAAGATTCTAGTGCATGATGCGCCCGAGATAATTTTTTGCAAATTTAGGCAGTTCAAGACAAAATTTGCATAAATTTTCGAAGGGAAACTTGTTCTACACATTTATTAAAGTAATTCAATACATCTAGACACTTTGGAAGATTCTTTTATGGAAGAATATGACTCTTAGATCAAATGACACATCTTTTGAATTCAGAAGAGTTGACTTTTCGAGGGGAATTTTTAATTCTTTTTTAAAGGAGGCAACCCAAAATAAAGAGACGACTTCATAGAGGGAAAAATAGAGGAGAAAGGGAGAGAGAGAGAGAGAATTATGGTGTGTGAGGCAAGAGGAGAGAAGAGGAGATTTTATTCTAGGGTTTTAAGAGTAGAGGGAAGATGAGAGATTTCTTCTTCATTACTGTCGGGTTATTTCGGGTTGGGTTGTGGGGAGTTGCCCGTAAGAAGCTGTTGATCGTCGGAATCGAAATCTTGCCACCCGCTTTGGAAGGACGTTGAAGTATGAAATCAAACTGACCCCATATTTTTCATAGTTTAAAAATGAAAGAGCACTGTACCTCAAATCCTGTATTTATCCTGAAGGATAAACACAAGACTTGAGGATGAGGCTCGATCAAATAAACTAAGGAAAGTATGATGTCCGTTTGGTCTGCAAAACCTTTGTATTTGCTGACAAGTTCCCTATTTAATATAAAATATTAAATAGGTTTTATATTAAGCTGGGTTCAGACATGCTTCCCACAAGGGCAAGCCCCTATAGTTAATTACATCTTAAATGACCAAAGTCATCCAAGAAGACTCTCGATAAAAATCAAGGAATTTTATCTTCAAGGAATTTCAAAGGGTAGGGCTCTTTAACGAAATCAAAGATAGAGGTGTGAAAGGGGATTGGTTCAAATTTGGAACATTTTGTTGTAGAATCCAAAGGAAGAGGAACTAGGGATGTCATGGATCCAGAGGAGAACCCCAGTGACTTCTCAAGCTATCCTAATGTTTGGTTTCAGTTTTGAGGAGAAATATTTAGGTGTTTCATCCTACCAATTTTATTAGCTAGGGCATACATTCTTGTGAAGTGATCACACAAATAGCCTGGAAGATGTGATGATTTAGGTCGTGATAAACGACAACCTCGGAATCCTAAGACGAGTTAGGGCTTATATTATATAGCAGGGCTATACAAAGGGCTAAAGATAAGGTGAGGATTTACATTGCATAAGCAAGCAACCTCAAAGTGCCGTGGCTTTGTTGTTTTAAGACTAAGGTAGATTGGTTTAGCTAGGAAAGACAGGTTTTGCTGTTGAAGATGGTAGTGCTGCCCACCATGCTAGCTCCAAGTTCCTTGCCGCGACAAGTTTGAGTTATCTAGTGTGTCAAGTTATAACATCAAATCAGGTGGCCATATGGTTGAAGTTCTTTAAATTTTATGAGGGCATATCAAAGTTGATTAGAGAGACACTGGTTAGGATCCTACGGTTCCCTCGTTCTGGCATCACTATTTTCTATTGGATTCACTTAGTCCAAATGAACTTACTAAACCAAATTTAATGAGTTCCATAATTTCATTTAAACCATAGGAAGCCTCATTAGCAACCGTAGGTTACCTCCTCCGAGGACTTCCCGATCATCCGACAGAGACATCTTAAATAAGTTGAAGTTGTGGTTTTTGTGTGATGTTTGTGATTAAATTTTGAGTTGTTTTATATTTTGAATGTTGTGGCGGTGAATTTTCTCTTGGTTGATTTTAGTTTTGGTTCTGGTTATGGTTATGGTTATGTGACTATCCTGATGGTTTTAGTTTTCATGCAGGGTGACATCATTGTTTAGCATGCAAATTTGCATGTATAAAAGTACAGTATGAAAGTATAAGAAAGACAATGCTGAAAACTGTAAACTTTTACCTGGAGAGTCTTCTCGTTCCACCTCCTGAAACTTAAAATGCATGATAAGACAGTTTATATGAGAGGCAAAAAGTAAGGTTTTCCTAGCCCTGTGTCATATCTTGGTGAGTCCTTAAAATTTTAATTAAGGATGATTTTGTCAAGCAAAACATATTAAGTTTAGTAGATCTCCAAGGTATCCAATAGATCTAGAGAAAGAAGCAGGTCCGTGCTACTCCCTCACTGCCTAGTCAAAAATCCAGAGTTCTTTAAAACTTATATGTTGCTTGATAATTGATCCTGTAAAAACCTTTAATGCTCAGTGAACACTGATGTCTCAATTATCCCTAAGAATAAGGTAATTATCACTTATCATTTAATTTGAAAATTATGTGGGTGAAGACCCTTAAAGAGGCAAGCTAATGTAATTTGAACACTTAGCCAAATTTTTAATCCTAATTGGGATTAGTGGTGTTTCAAGGATGTTTGATTTGATTATGTTTATTTCTCTAATCCTTGTTTATCAACTTTTGATTTAACCTAAGTTACCACTAAGCCATTAAGACCTAGGTGAGTGCCTTAATTAGTTTTGAAAAAGGGTTAAACCATAAGTGGTCATGATTCATGATTTGGATTTTATTTGAAAATCAAGATAGAGGAATTAAATTGATTAATTATTGACTTCAAAAGCTATACCCCTAAATCTAGGATCGTTTAATTTCAATGAACTTCCAAATTTTAATAATTTAGAAATTTATTAATCTTAATTAAGAAAGTGAGATTGGTTTCTAACAATTAACCCATTTGTGCTTCAAACATCAAATAAATTGATTAATTTCAGAGGTTACCCATTTTTCCTCCTTGACTTAAGCCTAAATGTTAATTAAGGCTAGATTTCCAAAATTACACATTTGCCCCTAAGGCTCTAATACTTCATAATTTGTCAAATTCAATTCAAATGACTTTGAAATTTTTATCTTACCTCATTCATGGGTCAATTAAGATATCAGAGGAGAAAATGTGATATTTCAAAATTTAATTTAATTTATGTAATTATTTTCATGCAAAAATAGGATCTTTCAAAGAAAATTCTTAACTTGACCAAGGTAAATTCTAATCTCTTGAAATTTTTATTGGAGATAGACCAAGACTAGATAAGCCCTTGGACCAAATTTCATAATTTTTTGAATTCTTTGTGATTTATTAGAATTATTTCAATTTCTAGGTTATTTAATAAAAATAAAATATTTTAAGTGGTGAAAATTATGTTTTGTATTTTTGAAAAATCCCATAAGGTCAGAGAACTCAGAGGAGCAAATTTTATTTTATTTTATTTTTTCTTGATTTATTGGAATTATTTTAGTTAAAACTCATTTTTAGCCTTCTTAAAAAAATTATTCTTAATCTTTGAAATTCAATATCTTTATTTAGAAAATTAGGAAAAATATTCTAATTGTTCATAAGTGATTAGGAAGCAACTTAGAACATTTCCACGAGTTTTATTATTTTTTGTGATTTTATGAATTTTTAATTATTTTAAATATTTAAAGTATGCTAAAAATGAAGTTTTTATTTTAAATATAATTTTATTTTTAGAAAATATCCCTGTTTACAGAGAACTCAAAAAACTAAGTTTCATAATTTTTTGAGTTATATTTTGATTTTTAAAAATCTTTTAAGTGTTAAAAGTGGTATTTATCTTTAAAAATCAACTTAAGTTGTCAAATGAACTCAAAATATTTTGAAATTTTTATGATGAGTTCTCTGGATCATAAATCACAGTGAAGATAAAAAATCAAGTCATGTAAATTTTTAAATTTTCCAAATTTAATTATCTTAGTGATTTAGTGTTTGTAAAATTTAAGGATATTTTAAATGACTTGACCCATGAAATTATTTTCAAAGGTTTCTCTAGTCATGGTGGACCTTCCAAAATTTTCTTAGAATTTTATAATCAATATGGTAATTTCCTTGATTATTTTAAAGAATTAATGTGAAATAACTTGAAAAATATGGGTCTCTGTATAGGAGTCTTCTTTGGAAAAATCAGAGAATACTTCTTCTGATAGAGACTACAACATGCCAAAATTACAAGCCAAGATGATGTGTCATTATGCATGGAGAATCAAATGATCCCAAACAGTGTTTAATTAATTAAAAATAAAATATGCATCAAATGGACTTGAAATTTGTTCCACATTGTTCTACTTTGTTCACTGAGCAAGTGGGTATTTTTATTTTATTTTTTTGATTTTTCTACACAAAATTATGAATATTCTAAGTTAAGGGTATTTAAATAAATAAGAAAAAGCCTTATTTATCTATTTAAACATCGCGTGCTGACTAGAACCTAGGCAGCTCCGAAGGCATGCATGGTGTGCTCTGGTTGGACGTCGCCGTCCATGTAGCTTGCTGACTCGGCCCGCCGTTTATGTCCCGAAGCGCTGTTCGGCTCGATCTCCCCCGTCCATTTGATATACGCTTGATCGAACGGCTCCCCGTCATCATCCCCGATAGAATGATCCCGTGACCGTCCACACTAAAACCCTAAGATCCCAGCCTAGACTCAACCAAATCACTTTGGGTTTGATCCTATGGACTCATGTAAGTGAGACGAACACATCCATACAGTTAATGTAACATGAAATCAAGCCTAAGTAAATGGAGAATCAAAATGAGCTCGGGAGGAGGAGAAGTTTTATACCTTTGCTTTAAGAAGGGAGGCTTCAATCAGAGGTGCTTGGCACGTTTGTTGGGGTCTAAGGAGGCTAGGGATTGAGTCCCTGGTCTTGGTGTAAGGCCTAGGTATGAATTCGACCAAGCTTGATTTCAGGTGTTGGTTATGGTGTGATGGGGCTTTAGCTTTTTTCACTATTTTGAAGGTGTGGGTGAAGTTAATTTGTGTTTGATGGACTATGGAGGTGTATTGGGTTTCGTCCTGGTTTCCGGCAAGGTTTCAAGCTCAAAATTGTCTGGCAATGGGAATGGGTGAGGGAAAATGGTTGGAATGCACTGTGGGGATCTTAGGGAAGCTTTGTGTGAAGTTTGGAGAGGCCTCTCTAAGGAAATTTCAGCACTCTTTTTAACGGCCATGGAGGTGGCCTTTTATAAAAATGGGGTTATGGTGGCTGTCGTGGCCAATTAAGAGGTGTAATATAGTGCTTAGGTGGAGGGCAGAGGAGCTCCATAGTTTGATTTGGATGAGCTGGCCTCTAGGTTTGATTTAGGTGAGGTGTCATGGGGGTGGCTCTTGATTTTGGGCTTTTCTAGCCACTAGGTTGGCCGGCCGGCCAGGGGGAGGTGGCTAGGAGCTTAAGGAAACCAGAGGAATCCATCACAACAATTTAATGCAAATGTGCTTTGATTTGGCAAAGATATCTTAAGCATGTGCATTTTTAGAAATAAGATCCCTTAATTTGGGTGACCTTTGGTCCATGGCTTGATTTAGGTGGTTTCATGGTATTTGGACTGGTCACTAAGTCCAACTAATGGCTGTGGTGGAGTTAATTTGGTGGCTTTAGGGTGGTTAGGTCACATTTGGTGCATGGGTCCAAGTGGGTGCAAATGACCAAAACTTGGATTTGGGCTAGGTTAGCCATGTCAATTGGCCAAAATAATTGTTTAATTTGGTGTAGATGATCATAAGGAACAACTTTGGGGAAGGATGGAAGTGGTTTTGAGTCCAATTGGAGGGTCAATTTGAGGGAATTTTGAACTTTAATCAATTTGGTCATGTTGGGTTAGGCTTGGATCTAGCTTGGGTTAACCTTGGGATAAGTCAAAATTGATTATTTTAAATGGTCAATAGGGACCTCATGAAGAGTTTTCAACATGAATTGGATGCCAATTTGGAGGTTAAGGCAATCAATTGGGTGAAATTTGGGGACTTAGCCAATTTGCGGCTAAATTTGGGAATTTTGGATTTAGGCCAAAATCAAATGGATCCGAGACTTAACTAATGCTAATTGATGGTTGATTTTTATGAATAGTAATGTTATAAAGATTTTTCAACACTAATTGAGGCCAATTTACTAGGCTATGGGTTCAATTTGGTGAGATTAGGTCATATGGTCAAAATTGGGGCTTTGACCCAAATCAAAATTGTCCTCAAATCATGGACCAATTGAGCTTGGATTTGGTTTGGTTTGGTCATATCAAAAGTGAATTTGAGTTTAGGATTGGAATTGGGCTCAATTGAGATCAAATTGATGGACATTTTAGATTTAGGGAAATTTGGGTCCTTAAAGGGCAAATTGGGGATTTTGGTTAAAGATGGTCAAATTGGCAAAATTGGGTCATGTGGTAGCTGAGAGAAATGAAATTGGGAATATTAGGGATTTATTGGGATTTTCTATGAATTTTTGGAATTTTGGGTCCAAGAGGGATATTTTGGTAATTTGGGGGTGTTTTTGGAGTAAAAGGCCAAGATGGGTATTTTGGTAGAGTTGAGGTACCAACCATCATCAAAAAGCCATGGACCAATGGAAACCCCATTTTGGGTGCTCTACATAGTGGTTATAGTCAAACGATAGCCTTAGGGCTAGAAGGTTTAGGGGACCATCTACATGAGTATCCCAAAAGATCAAGGGATCTAGGCTAGAAATTTGAGTTTAAGGTTGTGAGTGAATGTGGGTGTATATGAGTGTAGTGAGTGTAGTTAGTACCTTAGCTCCAGACCAACACCCAGGGCTAACCATAAGGTCCAAGAGTCCTAAGGGTGACTCATCTTGAGTTTCCCCCATAGTGATCCCACCTACTAAATGCTAGAGGTTAGGACAAATATGTTAAACTTCAAGTTGAGTAAAGAAGAGGGTAGAATTTCTAATTGTGACGGTTCCATGTCTAATTTTCTAAGAATAGTCAATACGGAAATCCTATGGCTAGACCTTAGGCTACTAAAAGGGAAAAACTAAACCTCAACCAAAAGTGAGGTCAACGAAAGGACCCCCAATAGGTGGGGTGTGCTGGGCAAGCACACCGCGCTTATTGACATTGACCGACGAGATCAACAAAAACCAATAGAACCTCTAAGTCAATAAACTCAAAAATATGTGTAGGGTCGTGTGTGTGATTTGTTTATGCTGGGGAATTAGCAGGTGTGTGTTTAATCAAGTCGAGAAGCAGGGACTCTCGCTGGGGATTGGTGAGTGGACTTTGAGTTATTGAATTTCAAATATTTCCAAAGGATGGGAGTCAGAATGTAAGTGCCGAGGAGGGAATTGAAATTCAGATATCAATTCAAAGAGACAGAGAGAGAGAGAGAGTCGGAGTGTAAGGAACGACCTCAAATGTAATGAATCAGAAATGTAGGACAAATTCGGAAATGAGAATTGAAATGTAGGTCAATTTTCAAAAGAGAGTGTCAGAATGTAAGGACTAACCTCAAATGTAATCAATCAGAAATGTTGGAATGGGAATTAAAATGTATATCAATTCTCAAAAGAAAATGTCGGAATGTAAGGACCGACCTCGAATGTAATGAATCAGAAGTGCAGGACTTATTTGGGAATGAGAATTGAAATATAGGTCAATTCTCAAAAGTGGGTGTCAGAATGTAAGGACCGACCTCAAATGTAATGAATCAGAAATGTAGGACTGATTC
>NEWO01000268.1:598687-627118 GCA_003013225.1 Phalaenopsis aphrodite
AAAATTGAAATGTAGGTATCAATCCCAAGGTGAGAGAATTGAAATGTAGGTATCCATTCCGAAGATGAGAGAATTGAAATGTAGGTATCAATTCCAGGAGAGAGTCAAAATTTAGGTATCGACCTCGGAATGTGAGAATCAGGATTTAGGTACTGATTTGAAGATGTGATATGAAATTTATAAAGAGCTTGTGGTGTTGAATTTGCAGAAGTGTGTCATGTGAAAATATTGATTTTGTTGAAGAAGATTTGTAGAGCTTTGTGGAGTTTTGTGCAGAATGCAAAACTTTGCGGGGATGCGAAGAGAGTTGAGGTAGATAACGATGGTTGTGCTGCGCGCACAAAGAGTAGGAAATTCTAAAAATGGAAGCATCCACTCAGCAGGTTCATATCATTTTCTTCTAGTTTTCATCACATTTAATTTTTCAAAAATGTGTTCTTAAAGTTTTAATTTGAATTAGTTGATTTTTAAAAGAAATTTGTTTTGTTATTCACTCATTTATGATTATTTTTCATTTGTGTTTTATTTATTGTTGAAGATTTGTTGTTTCATTCTTTATTCATTGAAATTATAAACCATCGCATGGTTCGAGACTTTCATCCATCGCACAAAAAGGGAACTGACAAAAAGGGACAATTTGAGAGAAATTTCCCTTAATTTACCCCAAAAAGGGATACCATAAATCAGTCATAGGCTAATGCCTCAAAAGGTACATCATGTAATCCATGTTGAAATACATTAAGAATCATCTCATGATATGAATACACTGTAGACTGCATACATAAGATACATGTCATGCTGTTAAAAGAAAGTAAGTGAACCCTCTGTGCCTAGTATATTAAGCTCCCAATCAAGCAAACCTTCTAAGAAATGCGCCAAGATAAGAGTTTCCTTCGCATGTACTTAGAGGTACAACCTTCTCATAGCTCGTATGGAAATAACTCCTCCAATTCTGGGTCCTGCTGGAATCCATACGGCATTTTACTGTTGTCCATTCTGTGGAAGGTTACAAACACCCTACGATGTCACACTCTAGGAATACAGTGCTTGGCAACGTCTGCACCGTTGCCCTTCAAGACAAGTACTGAACCAACTGGAAGAGGAATCTACGCAGATCCTCTAAATTCACCAAGGCCGACTATATCGATTTCTTTTCCAAATAGAATATTACTTTTACTCATGAACGAGACCGTGCAGAAAGGCCTCACAAAATCATGATGGTCGATGTGTAGGGGAATACAGTCACCTTCTTCATAAATGTTAATGATGCAACCATTGGGAACGTAAGTAGCGGGTAGAATATTCCACATGACCATTCTCTTGATCGTCCATTTTATCATCGGTGGTAACAGATCCACTTGGTCGTATCTGAGGATCCCAGGCGGATTCCACTATCTGTCATTCGTAAAATTGTAGCAACAGCCACATTGGATGGTGATTGTTCCCTTTCCCCCTCATCCATTTCTTCAGCTCGGAATATGTCATCTCCATGAGAAGGCCTGCTTGACCAATATCTCTTAAATTGAAGATGCAGTCCAGAATGCTTCTTTCATCAATTTCAGAGAAAGCCCTGGTATATAGCTGCAGGCCTTCCAATATGTTGATGAATTTTCCCTGAACTTCTTCATAGAAATTGAATTCTCTTTTATTTACTCTGCTTATCTTGTAGTATTCTACCATACCTGGAGTTGGCAGCTGCCGTGGGCATTCCTTCCTACGGGCCTCGGTGGGAACCCAAACTGGTGTTGGTCGATTCAGAATATGAGATTCAGCCTCTAGTGGGATGTATGATCCTGGGCTCCATGGTGCGCGCTGATCCATCCCTAGTGGGACATATGGTTCATTTATCGTGAAGTATGGAGTCTGAGACTCGTTGGTGCTTGTCGGCGATTATTTCAGGTTTGTTTGTGGCGTTGCCCGTAAGAAGCTGTCGGTTGCTAGAATCTAAATCCCGTCGCCCGCTTCGGAAGGACGTTGAAGTATGAAATCAAATTGACCCCATATTTTTCATAGTTTAAAATGAAAGAGCATTGTACTTCAAATCCTGTATCTATCCCGAAAGATAAACACAAGATTGAGAATGAGGCTTGTTCAAATAAACTAAGGAAATATGACGTCCGTTTGGTCTGCGAAACCTTTGTATTTGCCGACAAGTTCCCCTATTTAATATAAAGGATAAATAGGGTTTATATTAAGTTAGGTTTGGACATGCTTCCTATAAGCGCAAGTCCCTATAGTTAATTACACCTTAAATGACCAAAGCCACCTAAGAAAACTCTCGATAAAAATCAAGAAACATTATCTTCAAAGAATTTCAAAGGGTAGGACTCTTCAACGGAATCGGATGTCGAAGTGTGAAAGGGGATAGATTCAAATTTGGAACATTTTATTGTAGAATCCAAAGGAACAAGAACTAGGGGATGTCATGGATCTAGAGGAGAACCTCAGTGACTTCCCAAACTATCCTAATGTTTGGCTTCAATTTTGAGAAGAAATATTTAGGTGTTTCATCCTGTTAATTTTATTAGTTAGGGCTTACATTCGTATGAAATGATCACACAAATAGCCTGAAAGATGTGAGGATTTAGGTCGTGACAGACGACAACCTCGGAATCCTAAGATGAGTTAGGGCTTATATTATATAGCAGGGTTATACAAAGGCCTAAAGATAAGGTCAGGATTTACGTTGCATATGCAAGCGACCTCGAAGTCCTATGGCTTTGTTGTTTAAGTCTTACGGAAGAAAGATTGGTTTAGCTGGGGAAGACTAGTTTTGCTGTTGAAGATGGTCGTGCTGCCCACCATGCTAGCTCTAAGCTCCTTGTCACGACAAGTCTGAGTTATCTAGTGTGTCAAGTTATAATGTCAAATCAGGTGGCTATATGGTTGAAGTTCTTTAAATTTTATGAAAGCATGTTAAAGTTGATTAGAGCAACACCAGTTAGGATCCTACGGTTCCCTCGTTCCGGCATCGCTATTTTCTATTGAATTCACTTAGTCCAAATGAACTTACTAAACCTAACTTAATGAGTTCCATAATTTCATTTAAACCATGGGAAGCCTCGTTAGCAACCGTAGGTTACCTCCTCTGAGGAATTTGCGATCATTTGATAGAAACATCTTAATTAAGTTAAAGTTGTGGTTTTGTATGATGTTTGTATTATATTTTGAATGTTGTGGCGGTGAATTTTATCTTGGTTGATTTTTTTAATTTTGGTCTTGGTTATGGTTTCGTGGCTATCCTGATGGTTTTAGTTTTCATGCAGGGTGACATCGTTGTTTAGCATGCAAATTTGCGGGTATAAAAGTACTGTATGAAAGTACAAAAAAGACAACGCTAAAAACTGTAAAAGTGTATCTGACGAGTCTTCTCGTTCCACCACCTGAAACTTAAAATGCATGTTAAGGCAGCTTATGAAGAGCAGGAAAGGTAAAATTTTGGTAATTTGGGGGTGTTTTAGGGGTAAAAGGCCAAGATAGGTTTTTTGGTAGATTTGAGGTACCAAACATCACCAATAAGACATGGACCAATGGAAACCCCATTTTGGGACCTCTACATAGTGGTCTTAGCTAAACCATGGCCCTAGGGCTAGTCGGTTTAGGGGACCATCTACATGAGTATCCCAAAAGATCAAGGGAACTAGGCTAGAGATTTGAGTTCAGGGTTGTGAGTGATTGTGAGTGTAGAGAATGGCTTAGCTCCAGACCAACACCCAGGGTCAACCCTAAGGTCCAGCAATCCTAAGGGTGACTCATCTTGAGTTTCCCCCAGAGTGACCCCACCTACTAAGTACTTAGAGGTTGAGAGCAATATGTGGAACTCCAGGTTGAGTAAAGAAGAGGGTAGAATTTTTAATGGTGAGGGTTCCAGATCTAGTTTTCTAGGAATAGTCAACAGGAAAAGTTCTATGGCTAGACCCTAGGCTACTAAATGGGACAAACTAAACCTCAACTAAAAATGAGGTCAACAAATGGACCCCTAATAGGGGTGGTGTGCTGGGCAAGCACACTGTGTGTATTGGCGTTGATCGACGAGATCAATAAAAACTAATACAAACTCCTAAGTCAACAGACCTGAGAAGTATGTGTAGAGTTGTGTGTGTAATTAGTTTCTGCTGGAGAATTAGCATATTGTGTGCTTAATCAAGTCAAGAAGTAGGGACTCTCGCTGGGGATTGGAGAGTGGACTTTTGAGTTATGAAAATTTCAAAAATTTCCAAAGGATGGGAGTCAAAATGTAAGTGTTGACCCCGAGGTAGGAATCGAGATTCAAATATCGATTCAAAAAGAGGGAGAGTCAGAGTGTAAGGACCGACCTCGAATGTAATGAGTCAGAAATGTAGGATTGATTCAGGAATGAGAATTGAAATGTAGGTCAATTCTCAAAAGCGAGTGTCGGAATGTAAGGTCTGACCTCAAATGTAGAGAATCAGAAATTTAGGATTGATTCGGAAATGAGAATTGAAAAGTAGATCAATTCTCAAAAGATAGTGTCGGAATGCAAGGTCCGGCTTCAAATATAAAGAATTAGAAATTTAAGGCTGATTCAGAAATGAGAATTGAAATGTAAGTCACTTCTCAAAAGAAGGTGTCGGAATGTAAGGTCCGGCTTCAAATATAAAGAATCATAAATTTCGGGCTGATTCAGAAATGAGATTTGAAATGTAAGTCAATTCTCAAAAGAAGGTGTTGGAATGTAAGGTCCGACCTCAAATGTAAAGAATCAGAAATTTAGGACTAATTTGGAAATGAGAATTGAAATGCAGGTCAATTCTCAAAAAGAAGGTCTCAGAATGTAAGGACCGACCTCAAATGTAAAGAATATGAAACATAGGACTGATTCAGAAATGAGAATTGAAATGTAGGTCAATTCTCAAAAGACAGTGTCGGAATGTAAGGTCCAACTTCAAATATAAAGAATCAGAAATTTAGGGCTAATTCAGAAATGAGAATTGAATTGTAAGTCAATTCTCAAAAGGAGGTGTCGGAATGTAAGGTCCGACTTCAAATATAAAGAATCAGAAATTTAGGGCTGATTCAGAAATGAGAATTGAAATGTAAGTCAATTCTCAAAAGAAGGTGTCAGATGGTAAGGTCCGACCTCAAATGTAAAGAATCAGAAATTGAGGACTGATTCAGAAATGTGAAGTTTAGGTATCAGTTTTAAGGAGAGAGTCAATATTTAAGTATCGATCTTGAAATGTAAATATCAATTCATAGATGAAAGAATTGAAATGCAGGTATCAATTCAAAGATATGAGAATTGAAATATAAGTATCAATTCAAAGATGTGAGAATCAGAATTTAGGTACTGATTTGAAGATGTGATATGAAATTTACCAAGAGCTTGTGATGTTGAATTTGCGGTAGTGTGTCATGCGGAAATGTTGATTTTGAAGAAGATTTGTAGAGCTTCGTGGAGTTTTGTGCAGAATGTGAAATTTTGCGAGGATGTGTAGAGAGTTAGTGTAGATAACGATGGTTGTGCTGCGCGCACAAAGAGTAGGAAATTCCGAAAACGGAAGTACCCAATCAACAAGTTTGTTTTATTTTCCTGTTGCTTTTGTCACAATTGATTTTTCAAAAATGTGTTTGTTTAAAGTTTTAATTTCAATTGGTTGATTTTCAAAAGAAATTTGGTTTGTTATTTATTTATTACAATTATCTTTTATTTGTGTTTTATTAATTGTTGAAAATTTATCGTTTCGTTCTTTGTTCATTGGAACTCTGAACTATTGCATGGTTTGTGGCTTTCATCCATCGCACATAAAGGCAATTGACAAAAAGGCACAACTTGAGAGAAATTTCCATTAATCTGCTTCAATAAAGATGCTACAGATCAAATATAAGCTAATGCGTCAAAGAGAGTGCATCATGTAATACATGCTAAAATGCATTGAGAGTTTTCTCAAGATATGAGTAAATCATAGACTGATTACATCAGATACATGTCATGTTTGTTAAAAGAAAGAAAGTGAGTCCTCTGCGCTTGGTATATCGAGCTTTTGATCAAGCAGACCTTCTGAGTCATGCTCCAGGATAAGAGTTCCCTTTGCATGTAGTCAGAGGTACAACCTTTTCATAGCTCGTAAGGAAATAGTTCTTCCAACTCTGGGTCTTGCTGGAATTTATATGGTATCTTACTGTCATCCATTCTGCAGAAGGTCACGGACACCCTACGGTGTCGTACTCCTGGAATGCAGTGCTTGGCAACATCTACATCGTTGCTCTTGAGAACAAGTACTGAACCAACTGGAAGAGGAATCTCCACAGCCCCTCTGAATTCACCAGGGCCGATTATCTCGATTTCTTTTCCAAACAAAATATTGCTCTTCCTCATGAATGAGACCGTGCAGAAAGGCCTCACAAAGTCATGATGGTCGATGTGCGGAGGAATGCAGTCACCTTCTTCATAAATGTTCATGATGCAACTGTTAGGAATGCAAGTGGCGGATAGGATAATCCACTTAACCATTCTCTTTATCATCCACTTTATCATCAGTGGTAACAAACCCACTTGGTTGTATCTGAGTATCCCAGGCAGATTCCCCTGTCTATCATTTGTAAAATTGTAGCAACATCCGCAATGGATGGTGATTCTTCCCTTTCCCCGCATCCATTTCTTCGGCTCAGAGTAAGTTCTTTCCATGAGAAGGCCTGCTTGACCTCTATCTCTAAAATCAAAGATGCAGTCCAGGATGCTTCTTTCATCAGTTTCAAAAAAAACCATGGTATATAGCTCCAGGCCTTCCAATATGTTGATAAACTTTCCTTGAACCTCTTCATAGAATTCAAATTCACTCTTGTTTACCTTGCTTATTTTGTAGTATTTTACCATTCCGGGAGTTGGCAGTTGTTTGGGGCGTTCTTTCCTCCGGGCCTCGGCGGGAATCCAAACTGGTGCTGGCCGATCCGAAATATGAGATTCAGCCTCAAGCGGGATGTATGATCCTGGGCTCCACAAAGCGCATTGATCCGTCCCCAGTGGGACATACGACTTGTTTGCCACAAAATCTCGAGTCTGAGACTCGTTGGTGCTTGACGTGTATTCTTCTAAGGTACTGAAACGTTGTAGATGCAAAATGTTGCAGTATGGGCATTCTAAAAATGCGCTCGTGACTGATGTTCTGGCTGGTGTCTCAACGTTGCATGTTGGGCAACCTCTGCACAAGATATCTGGGATCGGGGGTACATCTGATCTTGTCAGAAATCTTAATTCTTCATCTGTAGTGGGCAGGCTGGCAGAAGTCTCTCTCAGATCTGGATCGTAGATATGTCCCTCAAGAATGGGGGTAAGAAAACCTTTTACGTTTCTTTGGCGCTTGCGCTCCTTTCGTAGAAAGGTTCTCTATTTCTTTCGGCTTGCATTTCGGCGTTGTGTTCTGCGGAGTGCAGTATTTGGTAGTTGTTCACTGTGGGCAGCTATTAAGCCCCTCACCGGAGTAGCTATCATGGAGGGGAGTCGGCTGGGCCCCTCCATCTGATCTTGTTCTACTATCACGTTTTTACCCTTACGTGACACGTTGTCTTGAGTGGTCACCCTCAACAGTGAGGGTAGTCCCTTCTTTTCTTCATTGCTGACTATGCCCATTAAAGGAATGTCGTAGTCCATATCAATCTGGTTGAAATCCATGTCGAAATTTATGACACCTCCTTGTGGCGCCATCTCTTCATTCAGTGCGAGGTTCCAACCATCCTGGAAGGCAAAGATCAGCCTCTGTCCTGACATTTTTTTGCAGACGATAGAAAGGAACGTCAGTGGGCCGAAGTTTAGCATGAATAAGAACAAAACAGATTATTCATTAAAGCAGATTTTAGTTTGTTTTGATGAAAAGGATTACTCATTTTATGTGTCAGTTTTGTTTTAATTTAATGGAATTTTTAGATCCAAAAGTAGAAAAGAGAACGTGTGAAGTTCAAAAAAACTTCTCAAAATTTTCATTATATATGAGATTAATTACAAAATTTGGACCCGGTCATAGACATATGGCCATATAGATAACCCTAAAACAATTAAGGTTTCAAAGTTTCAAAGCAAGCAAAAGCAAGCAGAGGTAAGCGGTATTAAGCAGCATCAAGTCGCGTAATAGGTTTTTAGGTATCGTCCATTTATCGGTAACATGGGTCTTTCACCCCGGAAGTTCACTAACTGGTAGGCTCCTCCTGTATAAACCTTCTCAACGACAAATGGTCCCTCCAAAGTTGGCTCGAATTTGTCACATATTTTGCGGGGAGCAAGAATAAGTCTTTTGAGCATGAGTACGAGGTCACCAATATGGAATGTCCTTGGGCGGGCCAATTTGTCATGGGCTTGTACCATCTTTGCCTGGTAGATCTCCAAATGTTGTTGTGCTTCCAATCGTCTTCCCTCGAGACTCTCTAGTTCTTCAAGCCTGAGTTTTGTGCTTTCTTCTATTGTAAGTTGGTTGGCAACGGTGACTCTGAGAGATGGTGTCTAGATCTCTAGCGGTAGCACGGCCTCGGTCCCGTACACGAGCATATAAGGTGTACACTGAGTGGGAGTCCTGAAAGTCATCCATTTGGCCCACAAGGCTTCTAACAGCTTGTTATGCCAATCGCTTTTATTTTCATCCAGTGTTTTCTTCAAAATCTGTACAAGTGTCTTGTTGAAAGCTTCTACCCGACCATTTGCTCTAGGATAGTAAATTGTAGAGTATCTCCAATCTATCCTATGTCTTCGGACGAAATTGTTGATCTTTGTGCTTTTGAAAGCTATCCCATTGTCAGAGATTATTCGTCGCGGTACTTCAAAACAGTAGATGATTCGGCTTTTTAAAAATTGAAGGACGTGTTGTGTCGTAACCTCACGTAACGGTATTGCCTCTGCCCATTTGGAGAAGTAATCTGTAGCGACAAGTATGAATCTGTGTCCTCTAGAAGATGGAGGGTCTATCGGACCTATTATGTCAGTGCCCCAACAGTCGAATGGCCACGAGGCAACAATTGGGTGTAGCACATTCGGAGGCTGGTGTAAGACCACCCCATGCACCAGGAATTGGTGATATCTTCTGGCTATATCCATGCAATCGGACATCATTGCTGGCCAATAATATCCGAGTCTTCTAATGTTCATTTTCATTTTTGGTCCTGGCTGGTGAGCGCCACTCAATCCGGCATGTACTTCTTTGACAATATTCTGTGCTTCGGCTCTGCTCAAACACCATAGCCACATTTGGTCGAACGATCTTCTGTAGAGAACATTTCCCACCAGGGCATAAGACATGGCCCTTCTGGTGATGTGGTGTTCCTCAGACTTGTCTTCTGACAGCTTTCCAGTATGCAAATATTCTATTAATAGCTTGCGCCAATCTTTGTTGATGCCTGCGACTGTATTCACGGTTTCTTCTTTTCCATGTTTGTGTAGAGTTTCAAAGTCGCTTCGAGACAAGACTAGTCTTCCTTGCACCGTGACTTCGATGGAATAATCCGTGGGACATGCCATTTCCTTAGCAAGTTTTGCTAAAGTGTCAGCATGAGCATTATCTCCCCGAGGAATCTGGTAGAAAGTCACCTCAAGAATCTGCTCCAGGAGCTTCATCGTGTACAGATGGTATTCTGCTAATCTTGGTTTTAGAATTCTGTATTGTCTGACGACTTGCTGGATGACAAGTTAAGAGTCACCATAAATGGCAATGTTCGTTATATCCATCGAAATTACAAATTCCAATCCGGTGATTAAAGCTTCATATTCTGCTTCATTGTTGGTACAAGGCTCCGTCAGGTGGTACGAAAACCTCAACATACCCTTATTTGGCGTAATAAAGATCAAACCGATCCCTGTCTTACCTGGTATAACTATGCCTGATCCCTCATCTTTCTTGGCTGACGAGGCACCATCAAAGTACATTTCCCAGTGTTGCGCACTAGAAAATTCCATATGTAGTATTTGCTCATTTGGTAACCCGTTATTGAGAGAGGACCAAGTTGGCAGGGGGTGTATAGCGAGAAAATCTGCTAAAATCTGTCCATTGATATCACAGAGGGGCACAAAAGTTATATCATATTGAAATAAGATCATTGACCATCTCGCTAAACATCCGGTGAGTGTTGGTCCGGTCATCAATTATTGCAATGGATTAACTTTCAAAATTAGGGTAATCTTTTGATAAAGCATGAAATGTCTAAGCTTTTGAGCGGCGAATATTAGTGCCAGACAATGCTTCTCAATAGGTGGATACCTTACCTCCGTCGGTATTAGACGACGACTCAAGTAGTAGAGAGCATTTTCTTTTCCCTCCTCATTGACTTAGGCTAGGAGGGCTCCAAGAGAGTCATCCAAAGCCGCGGTATAAAGTATCAACGGTTTTCCTGGGATAGGGTCTGCCAAAATAGGAGGTGTCATTAAATATTGTTTAACGTCCTCAAAGGCCTATTGGCAATTTTCTTCCCAAATAAATTTTGCATCCTTTTTAATTAATGCCGAGAAAGGTTGACACCTACTTGAGAGATTAGAAATAAAGCGTCTCAGCTATGCCAACTTCCCCTGGAAGGAACGTAACTGCTTCAAGGTTTTAGGGGGAGGCATTTCTAAGATAGCTTTAATCTTATCTGGGTCGATCTCGATTCCCCGATGTCGGACAACGAATCCTAGAAATTTCCCGGAGGTGCGCCGAAAACGCACTTTAAGGGATTCATTTTAAGGTCATATCGTCGTAACCGTTCAAACACAATCCTCAAATCGCCTAAATGGTCTATTTTTCATTTACTTTTGATGACCAGATCATCCACGTAGCATTCTACTTGATTGTGAATGAGGTCGTCAAAAATCTTCGTCATTGCACGATGATATGTCGCTCCGGCGTTCTTTAGGCCGAACGACATCACTGTGTAGCAGAAGATTCCAATCGGTGTTCTGAAAGCTGTAACCGCTGCGTCGTCGGGGGCCATCTTGATTTGGTTATATCCCGACAATCCGTCCATGAAGGAGAAAATTTCATGTGTAGAAGCGATGTCCACCATCATTTCTGGTATAGATAGTGGGAACTTGTCTTTTGGACATGCCTTGTTCAAATCTGTGAAGTTGACGCAAACGCGAATCTGTCCATTTTTCTTTTTAACCGGTACAATATTGGCTAACCACATGGGGTACTGCTCTTCTTTAACAAAGTTGGCGTCTATAAATTTCTTTACCTCGGCGATGACTTGTTGTTCTATTTTGAGGCTCATTCTCCTGGGAGCTTGTTTTACTGGGGTTACATTCTTGTCCACCCCAAGTTTGTGGACAGCAACCTCTACTGACAGTCCTGACATTTTATCGCAGCTCTACATGAAGCAATCTTTGAATTATGCTAATAATTTGACCAGTTCTGCAGATTCTTCGTCATCAAGTAGAGAACTTATAAATGTAGGCCGGGGTCGTTCTTTAGTCCCGAGGTTAATCTCTTTCAATTCATCGATAGTAGATTTAATCTCTTCCTTAAGTTCTGGCAAAGCTTCTTCTATTGCTTGATCAGTAGAGTTATCATCTATATCGAGACAATCTTTTTCTGACTCACTAGTAATAACCATGCAAAATTCAGAATCATCGACTGGTCCAACTGCACCAAATCCGAGACCTTCTTCTGAATTGGGAGTTCGTCTTTTAGTATTCCACAATTTTTCAAAGAGTTGAAATTTATCTTTTGGCATTTATTTTGGTAAATGTCCTTATTGAATTAACTTTTGAACACAAGGTGAGAAGTAACCAAAAGGCAATTCTATTAATTCATTAGAATCAACATCCAAATTTACATGTTTTTCAAGCTCAGTAGAGGTAGAAGCACGGTAAAATTTGATTGGCTTTCAAACAATACTACGGACTTCCTTGACCTCTAAACTCTCGATCTTTTGAGGGAGAATTACGATTGAGGGTCATAGTATCCACATAGTGGTTTATCCGATCATACATTATTTCGTATACATTTCTCTCTGTATCTTCTAGAGATATCTCGTACTGAGGCTTCTTCTGTTTTGTCATCATTATCTCATCTTCAAAACTGTCTTCATCACCATTGTTGATAGCTAGCCTAGTGCGTTCAACAATTAAATTGATCTTTCCTCGTCCGCTTCCCCGACCTCGACCTTGGGTGCGTGAACTAGAAGAACCTCCACCAACTCGTCGTAGGGGAGTGGTAGAAGGTTGTTGAAGCGGAGTTGTATGGCCTTCTTTTTGTGATCCTTCTGAATCTTTACCTTCGTGTGTCAAAATTTTGCGCGAGAAGACAATCTTCTTTGGAGGCGTGTAGTAGGCAGCATCTTCATGGATACCAACTTCATGCACTGAAAACGGTTGTAGGTCTCCCTTGTGCAATTTTCTTGAGCATATTTCCGGCATTTAATGCACTGATGTAGGGATGATGGAACCATGTTATGCTCATGAATCCACGGTCGACCCAATAGAGCGTTAAAAGAGGTCCCGGTGTTGATGATATGCAATTTAACGGTTGTTACCAGTTCTCCAACCTTCATAAGTAATGAGATTGATCCAAGGGCTCTTTCTCCCTTTTGGTTGAATCCTCTTAACATCATTTTATCGGGGATGAGCTCCTGAACATTGAAGTCCAAATATGCTAAAGTTCGTAGACTTATCAAGTTAAGAGATGCTCCAGGAACCACTAAAACTCTGGATAACACAAATCTACCAATGTTGACGGAGATGTAGAGCGGACGGTTGTGGTCGGCGGTACCGAGCAGCAAGTCTTTATCTGTAAAGGTTACCCCTGACTGTTCTCTCAATGAGCTAACTTCATCTTAGGATGTGCTGGCCAACTGAGCTAAGCAAATTTCTGGATCTAGCAAAGCTGTAACCAGAGATTCTCTCATCTCCTTTGACAAGATCAGAGCGTCGTAGATGCTTAGTCGGGCATGCAACTTCCTAAGATGAGCTAGCACGTTGTAATCTACTTTGTATGATCCTCCGATTTTGTCTTTATTAGGTGGTTCTTCCACTGACGGAGGTGGGGGGTATCTCTTCTCGAGTCATTATATGTTTTCTTTTGTCTACTGGAGCTGTTCGTGGTGGTAACACTTTCCCGCTTCTCAAGTTGACTTCTGTGACTTCTTCTTCTTGAGATATCATTGTTGAATCTTTCGGTGTCTTTTCCTCCTCATCAGAAAGATCTAAGTTGATGGCGAGCGATGTACCGTGACGCTAGAGAGTTGGCTCTTCGTTATCAGTGTTTTCGTAAGCAATATCGTCAATGTCTTCTTTAAACTTGACAACACGTTCATCGGACTCAAGTACGATTTGAGGATCATTTTGGGGATCGAGATCGCAACTAGCTTGGTTATAATGAGTTACGTTATTACCAAATATATTCAGAACGTAGCCGAAATCACAACCATTATATTCATAAGACCCCGGAGGGCAAAAAGATAATCATACAAAGTCAAGGGTTCGAGGACTTTCTTCCCCGAATCCGAGACAACCAATCTAGTAGAGGCAGCCCCTATCCTACCCCCCGTACTATCAATCTTGGAAGTGACGCTCTTCTTTTTCTTGTTCTTTGTCCTGGACGATGATGGATTTTCTGGTGAAATCTTCATCTCAAGCTCGGTATGTTGCAGACTTTGAATGGAGGCTTATTTTGATGCAGACTGTAGCTTGTTCAGTATCTTCTTGGATGATATGCTCCATACCTCATTCCATCCTTCTTCGGTATTTGTAGAATCTTGTTTCGATGAATCCTGCATTTTATTGAGGACCCTCTTGAGTTCATCCTAAGTTGTACTCCATCCATCTGTTCCGACATATGGATCAATTGTGGAGATTGACTCAGCTGAAATCATGTTTACGAAACCTTTTTCAGGTTCTCTCAAATATTCATTTGGGAGTGTTATATTCTCTTCCTTGAGATTCCTCTCGAGATAGTCTTTAAAGACGAAGCATTTGTCTATGGTGTGCCCAAGCAACCGGTGGTACGGGCAATAATTTGGTTCATTCTTCTTATCCACCTCTTCAGGTTTCTTCGGACCAGGAAGTTTGAATTCTGGTTTCTTCATCAAGCTTTTGAATATTTTAGGTACAACTTCATCTTTGAAGGAGTAAACAACTTTCAGTCGCTCTAAAAGGGATATTCTTTTACCCGCTCTTCGGGGTGATCCCTCCTGAGACAGTCGTTGGTTGGATTGACTGCTCTGTTTCTAAGAGTACTGTGATGAAGACTGACGATGATCTTCTACATATATCTTTATCGGCTACTTTCCTTTGTCGACAGTTGCGACTACCCCTGATTTCTTTTTGAATACTCTGGTCACCTTAGCCTTTTCATGTGGCTCCATGTGCTTCATTTCTTCTTGTAGACTGCTGGCTTTACATAGTAGCTTCTCAAAGGATTTGATGGTGAGTCCCTTAAGCATGAAAGCTACTGGTCCATGAATGCTTTTGAGTAGAATCTCAATCGCTTGATGTTCCTGTAGCCGAGGTTCACATTTCATGCTAAGGTTTCTCCACCTCAAAATATAGTCTGTCAAGGTTTCACTAGGCTTCTGCTTCTCCATCATGAGTTCTCCAATAGACACATGATGTTGTGCCCCAGCAAATCTTTTCACAAATAACTGTTCCAACTAAGAAAATGTTTTAACTAACTCGTTTGGCAGGTCGGCGTACCAGTCAAAAGCAATCCCTGACAAGCTGCTAACAAACTGCTGGCAGAGTAGAGCTTCGCTATTCCTTGTGTTTCCACAATTGGCTCGAAAATGTGCTATGTGTTGTCTGGTATTTCCAGTCCCATCAAATATCTTAAAATTTGGGGTTATAAAGCCCTTGGGGAAAGGCACGTCATCAAATTCCTCCGGATAAGGTCTACCCTTTAAAATTGATGCACCGCCCTTGGACTGGGCTATAACATCCCGTACTTGTTCAATCATTTGCTTGAACTCCTTTTTTGGCTTGGCACTTGATGGAGAATCCTTCTTTGGTTGTTCTTCTTTGTCTGTCGAAGTAGCCTCCCTTCTTTCATCTACGATGTGTATGATTTCTAGCTGGTTAATTTCTGAAGAAGCCAATCGTGGTGCTTTTGATTGCCCCTGAATGATGGTCATGGCGGTCATAGCTGCAGTCATCTCTTCTATTCTTTTCTCCAGTAGAACAACTTGCTCATCCTTGAGGAGGATAACCCTACGCAGCTCATCTACGGCGTTTTCATCCACGTGAGGTTGAGCCTCGCACGCAGATGTGGTAGCTCTGGTTTCGATCACATGGCATCCATGAAATCTTCCTCCAAGTAATCACTATAACCAAAATCCTCGTTGTCACTATTGACAGAAACTCCGTGCTCTCAAGCTAACTCAGAAATCTCAATCCTGACTTTCTCAAATTTTTCTTCAATTATTGATTCCTTGATTACTTTAAGATTTGGAGGACCCTGATGGAAATCCTCAACTTGTTCCTCCATCTCGTTGGCTATTGTCGTGACGATGTCAGATATTTCAGGCACTGGTTTTGCTTCCTGTCTTGCAGGTTCACTGAACTGTATCAGTGCAGCGACCTTAGGTACCCATACCTTCTTCCTTTTCGAAGATGATGCCTCAGGACGGGGTGTCTTAGTAGAGACATTGGTATGTCGAGGGAAGTTATGCTCCTCGTGGTGTAGAACGGCTACAGTGTCAGGTAATCATCTTGTCTTTCTTTCCATGATTGTAGGAATAATGGGTAAACCTCTCGGACCCAGTCTTGACTTAATCGGCTGGCGACCTGTGGTTCTGGTGGTGGTATGATCGGTGGTGACCATAACTGTATCGAATCAGTTTCCCAAACGGAGCCAGACGGGAACACGGGTAGGTGACTCTATAGTCGACCTACGAGATTTTCTAGCGGACTTAATTTCCTTCAAAATTTCATTCTTCATATGAGGGGAAATTGCATGTCCCACTCGTTTAAGTAATTCACTAACAAAACATCCTTCTTTAATAGCAAGCCTTCTGAAGACTGCACTAACTTGGGTGATGGGGCTGAATTTCTTTCCCTCCTCATCATGTCCATGAGGTGATGGGAATGCAGCAACAATCTTCCAGATACTCTCATATCCATCAGTATCTATCAGAGGATGGAATCTACTCCCTCGCAGAAGTGGGTAAATTTCAGGTAATACCTCTTCAACTTGATGAGGCTCCTCCTCATCAAGTGTGTTTCCAGGAGTCTGGGCTTTGACGACCCTCCAAATTCTCCTATTGCGGTTCCTCCTTTGCGTTCGGGTCAGTGGTACAGTCCTTGAGCTAGACCCAATATCAAACACGGGTGGTGGAATAGTTAATCCATCAGTCGAATCTTTGACAATAATCACTTCCTTCCCCTTAGCAACAGCGGGGATAGCAGGTTTGATGACGGGTGTCATGACGGCAGCAGCTTTAGCCTTCTTGGCGGCAGGGAGTCTTGAAGGCAGTTCAAACTGAATTCTGCAGACAGCTCTTGAACTTCCGAGGCAGCGATCTTCATTACCACGAACGGGGCTTTCCCAAGGATAACCTCGACGTCTTCAAATCCAGCTCCGAACTTGATGGTGGGAGCGACGTTACGGGCATTGCGGTCCGTCGGTAGGTTGCAAGAAAAGGACAGCGTTGGGTAGGCCATCGCAGCAGTCTTTAAAATAGAAAGTTTTAGGGTTAGCTATTTGGTCGAAAACCTTGTAATCTTTAGTGCAAGCACTGAAAAATAGAGGTTAATGTGTAGACCGGGCGGGTCTTAATTTACATGTAATTTTAATATATTTATTTAAAAGGGTGTAAAATTAATTAATATTTCAAAGTGCGTGCAGCACAACACGAGTTGGTTCAATTTGCGAAGCAACAAAACAAATGTGAAAAGGAGTTGTGAGAAAGTTTAGGACCCAGCGCTGGACCCATTTCGTGGCAGAAAAATGCCCAGGTGGAGTTAATCCACCAGCACACCTATTGGGGGTCCGACCCCACATAAAAATTTAAAGAGTCCTTAATGGCTTTCTGAACCCATCTGTTCAAAGATGGTTGAACAGCTAGTCCTGAAGTCCAAGGTGTTAGTTGTACTTTCCCATGGTAGAAATGTGTAAAGTATGCTAACGGAAGAAGGGTAATTTGGTCCAAGAGGGACATGGACATATTACTGATGTGTGAAGATAATGTTTTTTTGATTTGTATGGAGAAAAAAGCTTGTCCCCAGCGGAGTCGCCAGAAGCTGTCGGTGATTATTTCGGGTTTGTTTGAGAGGTTGCCCGTAAGAAGCTGTTGGTCACTGGAATAGAAATCTCGTCACCCGCTTCGGAAGGACGTTGAAGTATGAAATCAAACTGACCCCATATTTTTCAAAGTTTAAAATGAATGAGCATTGTCCCTCAAATTCTGTATCTATCCCGAAGGATAAACACAAGAATTGAGGACGAGGTTCATTCAAATAAACTAAGGAAAGTATGACGTCCGTTTGGTCTGCGAAACCTTTGTATTTGCCGACAAGTTCCCCTATTTAATATAAAGGATTAAATAGGGTTTATATTAAGTTGGGTTCAGACATGCTTCCTATAAGGGCAAGTCCCTAAAGTTAATTACATCTTAAATGACCAAAGCCACCTAAGAAAACTCTCGATACAAATCAAGAAACATTATCTTCAAGGAATTTCAAAGGGTAGGACTCTTCAACGAAATTGGATGTGGAGGTGTGAAAGAGGATTGATTCAAATTTAGAACATTTTATTGTAGAATCCAAAGGAAGAAGGACTAGGGGATGTCATGGATGCAGAGGAGAATCTCAGTGACTTCCCAAACTATCCTAATGTTTGGCTTCAATTTTGAGGAGAAATATTTAGGTGTTTCATCCTGCTAATTTTATTAGTTAGGGCTTACATTAGTATGAAATGATCACCCAAATAGCCTGAAAGATGTGAGGATTTAGGTCGAGACAGAAAACAACCTCGGAATCCTAAGACAAGTTAGGGCTTATATTATATAGCATGGCTATACAAAGGCCTAAAGATAAGGTGAGGATTTACGTTGCATAAGGAAGCGACTTCGAAGTCCTATGGCTTTATTGTTTATTTCTTAAGTAAGAAAGATTGGTTTAGCTGGGGAAGACTAGTTGTGCTGTTGAAGATGGCCGTGCTGCCCACCATGCTAGCTCCAAGCTCCTTGCCGCAACAAGTCTGAGTTATCTAGTGTGTCAAGTTATAATGTCAAATCTGGTGGCCCTATGTTTGAAGTTCTTTAAATTTTATGAGGGCATGTTAAAGTTGATTAGAGAAACACCGGTTAGGATCCTATGGTTCCTGCGTTCCGGCATCGCTATTTTCTATTGGATTCACTTAGTCTAAATGAACTTACTAAACCCAACTTAATGAGTTCCATAATTTCATTTAAACCATGGGAAGCCTCATTAGCAACCGTAGGTTACCACCTCCGAGGAATTCCGAATCATCCGATAGAGACATCTTAATTAAGTTAAAGTTGTGGTTTTGTCTGATGTTTGTGATTAAATTTTGAGTTGTCTTATATTTTGAATGTTGTGGCGGTGATTTTTATCTTTGTTGATTTTTTTTAATTTTGGTTTTGGATATGGTTTTGTGGCTATCCTGATGGTTTTAGTTTTCATGCAAGGTGACATCGTTGTTTAGCATGCAAATTTGCGGGTATAGAAGTACAGTATGAAAGTACAAAAAAACAACGCTGAAAACTGTAAAAGTGTACCTGACAAGTCTTCTTGTTCCACCACCTGAAACTTAAAATGCATGTTAAGCACCTTATGAAGAGCAGGAAAGGTAAAATTTGGTAATTTGGGGGTGTTTTAGGGGTAAAAGGCCAAGATGGGTATTTTGGTAGATTTGAGGTACCAAACATCACCAATAAGCCATGGACCAATGGAAACCCCATTTTGGGTCCTCTACATAGTGGTCTTAGCTAAACCATAGCCTTAGGGCTAGTGGGTTTAGGGGACCATCTACATGAGTATCCCAAAAGATCAAGGGATCTAGGCTAGAGATTTGAGTTCAGGGTTGTGAGTGATTATGAGTGTAGAGAATGCCTTATCTCCAGACCAACACCAAGGGTCAACCCTAAGGTCCAGCAATCCTAAGGGTGACTCATCTTGAGTTTCCCCCACAGTGACCCCACCTACTAAGTACTTAGAGGTTGAGAGCAATATGTTGAACTCCAAGTTGAGTAAAGAAGAGGGTAGAATTTTTAATGGTGAGGGTTCCGGATCTAGTTTTCTAGGAATAGTCAACAGGAAAAGTCCTATGGCTAGACCGTAGGCTACTAAATGGGGCAAACTAAACCTCAACCAAAAATGAGGGCAACAAATGGACCCCCAATAGGTGTGGTGTGTTGGGCAAGCACACCGCGCGTATTGGCGTTGACCGACGAGATCAATAAAAACCAATACAAACTCCTAAGTGAGCAGACGTTAGAAGTATGTGTAGAGTTGTGTGTAATTTGTTTCTACTGGAGAATTAGCAGATTGTGTGCTTAATTAAGTCGAGAAGTAGGGACTCTCGCTAGGGATTGGAGAGTGGACTTTTGAGTTATGAAAATTTCAAAGATTTCTAAAGAATGGGAATCAAAATCTAAGTGTTCACCCCGAAGTTGGAATCGAGATTCAAATATCGATTCAAAAAGAGGGAGAGTTAGAGTGTAAGGACCGACCTTGAACGTAATGAGTTAGAAATGTAGGATTGATTCAGGAATGAGAATTGAAATGTAGGTCAATTACCAAAAGAGAGTGTCGGAATGTAAGGTCCGACCTCAAATGTAGAGAATCAGAAATTTAGGACTGATTCATAAATGAGAATTGAAAAGTAGGTCAATTCTCAAAAGACAGTGTCGGAATGTAAGGTCTGACTTCAAATATAAAGAATCAGAACTTTAGGGCTGATTCATAAATGAGAATTGAAATGTAAGTCAATTCTCAAAAGAAGGTGTCGGAATGTAAGGTCCGGCTTCAAATATAAAGAATCAGAAATTTAGAGCTGATTCAAAAATGAGAATTGTAATGTAAGTGAATTCTAAAAAGAAGGTGTCGGAATGTAAGGTCTGACCTCAAATGTAAAGAATCAGAAATTTAGGACTGATTCGGAAACGAGAATTGAAATGTAGGTCAATTCTAAAAAAGAAGATGTCAGAATGTAAGGACCGACCTCAAATGTATGACACCTCCTTGCGGTGCCATCTCTTCATTCAGTGCGAGGTTCCAGTCGTCCTGGAAGGCAAAGATTAGTCTCTGTCCTGCCATTTTTCTGCAGATGACAGAAAAAAATGTCAGCGGGCCGAAGCTTTTCATGAACAAGAACAAAACAAAGTATTTATTAAAGTAAATTTTAGTTTGTTTTGGTGAAGAGTATTATTCATTTTATGTGTGAGTTTTGTTTGATTTAATAGGGTATTTAAATTCAAAAGTAGAAAAGAGAACGTGTGAAGATAAAAAATTTTCTCAAAATTTCCATTATATTGAGGTTAATTACAAAGTTTGAACCCGGTCATAGACATTTGGCCACATAGATAACCTTAAGACAATCAAAGTTTCAAAGTTTTCAAAGCAGGCAGAGGCAAGCGACATTAAGCAGCATCAGGTTGCATAATAAGTTTTAAGGTATCATCCATTTATCGGTAACATGGGTCTTTCACCTCGGAAGTTCACTAACTGGTAAGCTCCTCATGTATAGACCTTCTCAACGATAAATGGTCCCACCCAAGTTGGCTCAAACTTCCCACCTATTTTGTGGTGAGCAAGAATAAGCCTTTTAAGCACAAGTAGGAGGTCACCAATTTTGAATGTCCTTGGGCAAACCAATTTGTCATGGGCTTGTACCATCTTTGCCTGGTAGAGCTCCAAATGTTGTTGTGCTTCCAATTATTTTCCCTCGAGACTCTCCAGTTCTTCAAGTCTGAGTTTTGCACTTTCTTCCGTTGTGAGTTGGTTGGCAATGACGACTCTGAGGGATGGTGTCTGAATTTCTAGTGGTAGCACGACCACGGTCCCGTACACGAGCATATAAGGTGTACACTGAGTGGGAGTCTTGAAAGTCATCCGGTTGGCACACAAGGCTTCTAATAGTTTGTTATGCCAATCCCTCTTGTTTTCATCCAGTGTTTTCTTCAAAATTTGTACCAGTGTCTTGTTGAAAGCCTCAGCCAGACCATTTGCTCTGGGATAGTAAATTGTAGAGTATCTTTAATCGATCCCATGTCTTCTGACGAAATGGTTGATCTTTGTACTTTTGAAAGCTGTCCCATTGTCAGAGATTATTCTTTGAGGTATTACAAAATGGTAGACTATTTGGCTTTTGAAAAAATGAAGGATGTGCTGTGTCGTAACCTCACGTAATAGTACTGGCTTTGCCCATTTGGTGAAGTAATCTATAGCAGCAAGTATAAACCTGTGTCCTTTTGAAGATGGAGGGTCTATCAGACCTATTATGTCCGTGCCTCAACACTCGAATGGCCACGAGGCAAGAGTTGGGTGTAGTACATTTGGAGGCTGGTGTAAGACCACCCCATGCACTTGGCATTGGTGACATCTTCTGGTTGTATCCATGCAATCAGACATCATTGCTGGCCAATAATATCCGAGTCTTTTAATCTTTATTTTCATTTTCGTCCCTGACTGTTGAGCGCCACACAATCCGACATCTACTTCTTTGACAAAATTCTGTGCCTCGGCTCTGCTCAAACACCATAGCCACATTTGGTCGAACGATCTTCTGTAGAGAACATTTCCCACCAGGGCGTAAGACATGGCCTTTCTTGTGATGTGGTGCGCCTCAGACCTGTCTTCTGGCAGCTTTCCAGTATGCAATTATTTTATTTATGGCTTACGCCAATCTTTGTTGATGTCTACACTTGTATTTATTGTTTCTTCTTTTCTAAGCTTGTGTAGAGTTTCAAAGTCGTTTCGAGATAAGACTCGTCTTCCTTGCACCGTGACTTCAATGGAATCCTCTAGGGGACACGCAATTTCTTTAGCGAGTTTGGTTAGAGCGTTGACATGAGCATTATCTCCCCGAGGAATCAGGTAGAAAGTCACCTCAGGAATCTGCTCTAGGAGCTTCATTGTGTACTGATGGTACTCTGCTAATCTTGGTTTCAAAATTTTGTATTGTCCAGCAACTTGCTGGATGACAAGTTGAGAGTCACCATAAATGAAAATGTTTGTTATATCCATTGAAATTGCCAATTCCAATCCAATGAATAAAGCTTCATATTCTGCTTCATTGTTAGTGCACAGCTCTGTTAGGTGGTATGAGAACGTCAACATACCTTTATCTGGCGTAATAAAGATCAAACCGATCATTGCCTTGCCTGGTATAACTGTGCCTAATCTCTTGTCTTTCCTGGCCGACGAAGCATCATTGAAGTACATTTCCCAGCGCTGTGCACTAGAAAATTCCATTTGTAGTATTTTTTCATATGATAACTCGTCGTTGAGAGAGGACCCAGCTGGTGGTGGGTACGCAGCGAAAAAATCTATTAAAATTTGTCCCTTGATAGTGCATAGGGGAACAAAAGTTATATCAAATTGCAATAAAATCATTGACCACCTTGCTAAACGTCCGGAAAGTATTGGTCAGGTCATCAAACATTGCAACGGATTGACTTTTGAAATTAGAATAATCTTATGAGAAGAATGTAATGTATAAGCTTTTGGGCAGCAAAAATTAATGCTAAACAATGCTTCTCGATATGTGGATACCTTATCTCCGTTGGTATTAGACGAAGACTCAAGTAATAGAGTGTGTTTTCTTTGCCCTCATCAGTGACATGGGCTAAGAGGGCTCTGAGTGAGTCATCCAAAGCCGCGGTATAAAGTATTAACGGTTTCCCCGGGATAGGGGCTGCCAAAACAGGAGGTGTCATTAAATATTGTTTAACGTCTTCAAAGGCCCGCTAACATTTCTCTTCTCAAATAAATTTGACATCCTTTTTAATCAATGCCAAGAAAGGCTGACACCTTCCTGAGAGATTAGAAATAAAGCATCTTAGATATGCCAACTTCCCCTGGAAGGAATGTAGTTGCTTCAAGGTTTTAGGGGGAGGCATTTCCAAGATAGCTTTAATCTTATCAGGGTCGATCTGGATTCCCCGATGATGGACAAAGAATCCTAGAAATTTCCTAGAGGTAACACTAAAAACACACTTTAAGGGATTCATTTTATGGTCTTATCGTTGTAACTGTTCAAACACGATCCTCAAATCGTATAAATGGTCTATTTTCCATTTACTTTTGATAAACAAATCATTCACGTAGCATTCTACTTGATTGTGAATGAGATCATAAGAAATCTTCATCATTGCACGCTGATATGTTACTCCGGCATTCTTTAGGCTGAACGACATCACTATGTAGCAGAAAATTCCAATCGGTGTTCTGAAAGCTGTAAGCGCTGCATCCTCGGGAGCCATCTTGATTTGGTTATATCCCGACGATCCGTCCATGAAGGAGAAAATTTCATGTGTCAAAGCGATGTCCACCATCATTTCTGGTATAGGTAGCGGAAACTCATCTTTTAGACATGCCTCGTTCAAATCTCTGAAGTCGACACAAACACGGATCTGTCCATTTTTCTTTTTAACAGGTACAATATTAGCTAACCACGTGGGGTATTGCTCTTCTTTAACAAAGTTGGCGTCTATCAACTTTTTCACTTCGGCGATGACTTGTTGTTCTATTTCGAGGTGCATTCTCCTAGGAGCTTGTTTACGAGGGTTATATTCTTGTCCACCCCAAGTTTATGGACTGTAACCTCTGCTGACAGTCCTGGCATTTTATTGCAGCTCCATGCAAAGCAATTTTTGAATTATGTTAATAGTTTGACCAATTCTGTAGATTCTTCCTCATCAAGTAGAAAACTTATAAATGTAGGTCGAGGTCGTACTTCAGTCCTGAGGTTAATCTCTTTCAATTCATCCATGATGAATTTAATTTCTTCCTCAAATTCTGGCGGAGCATCTTCTATTGGTTGATCAGTAGAGTCATCCTCTATATCGAGGCAATCCTCTTCTGACTTACTAGTAACAACCGTGCAAAATTCAGAATCATCGACTGGTCCAACTATACCAAATCTGAGACCTTCTTGAATTAGGAGTTCGACTTTTAGCATTCCATAGTTTTTCAAAAAGTTAAAATTTATCTTTTGGCATTTTTTTTGGTGAGTGTCCCTGTTGAATTAACTTTTGTGTACAAGGCGAGAAGTAACCAAAAGGCAATTCCAGTAATTCATTAGAATCAACATCCAAATTTACATTTTTTTTCAAGCTTGGTAGAGGTAGAAGCACAGTAAAATTTGATTAGCTTTGAACCAACACTATGGACTTCCTTGAACTCTAAACTCTCGAACTTTTGAGGGAGAATCAGAGTAAGGGTCATAGTATTCACATAGTGGTTTATCTGATCATACATTGTTTCATATTCATTCTTTTATGTATCTTCTAGGGATATCTTGTACTGAGGTTTCTTCTGCTTTATCATCATTATTTTATCTTCAGAACTGTCTTCACCACCAATGTTGATAGTTGGCCTAGTCCATTCAATAATTAAATTGATCTTTCATCGTCCGCGTCCCCGGCCTCAACCTCGGGTGAGTGAACTAAAAGAACCTCCACCAACTCGTTGTAAGGGAGTGGTAGAAGGTTGTTAAAGAGGAGTTGTCTGGCCTCCTTTTTGTGATTCTTCTGAATCTTCATCTTTATTTGTCAAAATTTTGCGCGAGAAAATAGTTTTCTTTGGAGGCGCATAGTAGGCAGCATCTTCATGGATATCAACTTCATGCACTTAAAATGGTTGTAGATCTCCCATGATGCAATTTTCTTGACCATCTTTGCGGTATTTAATGCACTGGTGTAGGGATGATGTAACCATATTGTGCTCATGAATCCATGGTCGACCAAATAAAGCATTAAAAGAGGTCTCGGCGCCGATGATATGAAATTTAACGGTTGTTACGAGTTCTCCAACCTTCATAAGTAATGTAATTGATCCAAGGGCTCTTTCTCCTTTTGGTTGAATCCTCTTAACATCATCTTATCGGTCGTAAGCTCTTGAGCTTCAATATCCAAGTAGGCCAATGTCCGTAGGCTCATCAAGTTAAGAGATGCCCCATGATCCACTAAAACTCTAGATAACACAAATCTACCGATGTTGATGGAGATGTAGAGCGAATGGTTTTGGTCGGCGGTACCGAGCAACAAGTCTTCATCTGTGAAGGTTACCCATGACTGTTCTCTCAACGAGCAAACTTCATGTGAGGATGTACTAGCCAACTTAGCTAAGCAAATTTCTGGATCAAGCAAAGCTGTAACCAGAGATTCTCTCATCTCCTTTGATAGGATCAGAGCGTCATAGATGCTTAGTCGTGCAGGCAAATTCCTAAGATGAGCTAGCACGTTGTAGTCAACTTTATATGATCCTATGATTTTATCTTGATTATGTGGTTCTTCCACTGACAGAGGTGGGGGTATCTCTTCTCGAGTCATTATATGTTTTCCTTTGTCTATTGGAGCTGTTCTTGGTGGTAACACTTTTCCGCTCCTTAAGTTGACTTCTATGATTTCTTCTTCTTAAGATATCATTATTGAATCTTTCGGAGTCTCTTCCTCTTCATTGGAAAGATCTAAGTTGATGGCAAGCGGTGTACCATGATGCTCAAGAATTGGCTTTTTGTTATTGGTGCTGCCGTAAGTGATATCATTGAGTTCTTCTTTGGCCTTGACAACGAGTTCATCAGACTCGAGTTTGATTTGAGGATCATTTTGGGGATCAAGATCGCAGCTAGATTCATCATAATCAGTTATGTTATTACCAGAAATAGTCCATACGTGGTCAAAATCATAATCATTATATTCATAAGACCCTGGAGGGACAAAAAATAATCATACAAAGTCAAGGGTTCGACAATTTTCTTCCCCAAATTCGAGACAACCAGTCTAGTAGAGGTGGCACCTATCCTACCCCCCTGTGCTATCAATCTTGGCAGTGATGCTTTTCTTTTTCTTTCTCTTTATCCTTGATCATGAAGGATTTTCTGGAAAAACCTTCATCTCGGGCTCGGTATGCTGCGGACTCTGAATGGAGGCTTGTTTTAATGCAGACTGTATCTTGTTCAGTATCTTCTTGGACGATCTGATCCAGACCTCATTCCATTCTTCTCCAATGTTCGTAGAAGCTTGTTTTGATGAATCCTGTATTTGATTAAGGACCCTCTTAAGTTCACCCCAAGTTGTACTCCATCAATTTGTTCTAATATACGGATCGATCGAAGAGAATGACTCAGCTAAAATCATGTTTATGGAACCTTTTTCAGGTTCTCTCAAATAATCCTTTGAAATTGTTATATTCTCTTCCTTGAGGTTCTTCTCGAGCCAGTCTTTCAAGACGAAACACTTGTTTATAGTGTGCCCAAGCAACCGGTGGTATGGGCAATAATTTGGTTCATTCTTCTTATCCACCTCTTCGGGTTTCTTTGGATCAGGTAGTTTGAATTATGGTTTCTTCATCAAGCTTTTGAATATTTTAGGTACAACTTGATGCTTGAAGGAATACACAACTTTCTGTCGCTCTAACAGGGATATTCTTTTACCTGCTCTTCGAGGTGATCCCTCCTGAGATGGCCATTGGTTGGATTGACTGCTTTGTTTGTGAGAGTACTGTGACGAAGACTGGCGACACTCTTCTGCATATATCTTTATCGGCCGCTTTCCTTTGTCGACAGTTGCGACTACTCCTAATTTCTATTTGAACACCCTGGTCACCTTAGCCTTTTCATGCAGCTCCATGTGCTTCATTTCTTCTTGAAGACTGCTTGCGTTATTGAGTAGCTTCTCGAAGGATTTGATGGTGAGTCCCTTAAGCATGAAAGCTACTGGCCCATGAATGTTTTTGATTAAAATCTCAATCGCTTGATGTTCCTATAGCTGAGGTTCACATTTCATCCTAAGGTTTCTCCACCTCAAAATATAGTCTACTAAGGTTTCACTGAGCTTCTGCTTCTGCATCATGAGCTCTCCAATAGACACATGATGTTGTAACCCGACAAATCTTTTCACAAATAACTGTTCCAACTCAGAAAATGTTTTAACTGACCCGTTAGGTAGGTCAGCGTACCAGTCCAAAGCAATCCCTGACAAGCTGCTGACAAACTACTAGCAGAGTAGAGCTTCATTATTCCTCGTGTTGCAACAACTGGCTCAGAAATGTGCTATGTGCCGTCTAGGATTTTTAGTCCCGTCAAATATCTTGAAGTTTGGGGCCACAAAACCCTTGGGGAAAGAGACAACTTCAAACTCCTCTGGGTAAGTTCTACCCTTTAAAATTGATGCCCCGCCCTTGGTCAGGGCTAAGGCATCCCATACTTGTTCAACCATTTGCTTGAACTGCTTTTCTAGCATGGAACCTAACAGAGAATCCTTCTTTGGTTGTTCATCTTTGTCTGTCGCAGTAGCCTCCCTTCTTTCATCTGTGATGTGTATGATTTCTAGCTAATTAATCTTTGGAGAAGCCAATCTTGGTGCTTGTGATTGCCCTGAATGGTGGACATGGGGGCGATAGCTGCAGTCATCTCTTCTATTCTTTTCTCTAGTAGACTAACTTGCTCATCCCTCAGGAGGATAACCCTACGCAGCTCACCTACGGCGTTCTCTTTGGTGTGAGGTTGAGCCTCCCACACATATGTGGTAGTTCTGATTTCGATTACATGGACATCCATGAAATCCTCCTCCAAGTAATCACTGTAATCAAAATCTTCATTGTCACTATTGACGAAAACTCCGTGCTCTCGAGCTAACTCAGAAATCTCGATCCTCAGTTTCTCAACTCTTTCCTCAATTTGATTGCTTTAAGATATGGAGGACCTTGATGGACATCTTCTATTTGTTCCTCCATCTCGCTAGCTATGGTCGGTCGATGTCAGATATTTCAGGCACTGGTTTTACTTCCTGTCTTACAAGCTCACTGAATGGTATCGGTGCAACGACCTTGGGTACTCATACCCTTTTCTTCTTCGACGATGATGTCTCAAGATGGGACGTCTTAGTAGGGAAATTGGTACGTCGAGAGAAGGTATGCTCCCCGTGGTGTAGACCGACTACAGTGTCAGGTAATCGTCTTGTTTTTCTTTTTGGAAATGCAGAAATGACAGGTAAGATTTTCAGACCCAGTCTCAACTTAATTGGTCGGTGACTGTCGGCACTATTTTTGGTGTGGGGTTTGCTCGTAAGAAGCTGTCGGTCATCGGAATTGAAATCCCGTTGCCCGCTTCGGAAGGATGTTTTAAAAATTTTTATTTTTGAAAAAGATGAAATCAAACTGACCCCATAATTTTCATAGTTTAGATGAAAGAGCGTTTTACCTCAAATCCTGTATCTATCCCGAAGGATGAACACAAGAATTGAGGGTGAGGCTCGATCAAATAAACTAGAGAAAGTTATGACATCCGTTTGGTCTGCGAAACCAATGTATTGGCCGACAAATTCCCCTATTTAATA
>NEWO01000268.1:627158-670901 GCA_003013225.1 Phalaenopsis aphrodite
TTTGAGTTTCTAATGGTGAGGGTACCTTTTCTAGTTTTCTAAGACTAGTCAGTAGGAAAGTTCTATAGCTAGACATAGGCTACTAAAGAAATTTCTAGACCTCAACCAAAAGTGAGGTCAACAGTGACCTGCGGTCCTGGTGGTACAATCGGTGGTGACTATAGTAGTATCAATTCGGTTTCCCAAAGGGAACCAGATGGGAATACGAGAAGGTGACTTTTCGATCGACTTGTGAAACTTTCTAATGGACTTAACATCCTTATAAATTTCTTTTTTCAAATGAGGGGAAATCACATGCCCCACTCATTTAAGTAACTCACTAACATAACATCTTTCTTTAGTAGCAAGCCTTCTGAAGACTGCACTAACTCGGGTGATGGGAATGAATTTCTTTCCCTCCTCACTGTGTCCACGGAGTGATGGTAATGTGGCAGCAATCTTCCAGATACTCTCATATCCATCAGTATCTGTCAGAGGATGGAATCTACTCCCTCGTAGGAGTGGATAAATCTCTGGTAACACCTCTTCAATTTGATGAGGCTCCTTCTCAACGGGTGTGTTCTCAGGAGTTTGGGCTTTGATGGCCCCCCAAACTCTACTATTGTGGTTCCTTCTTTGAGTTTGGGTCAGTGGTACAGTTCTTGAGCTAGACCCGATTTCAAACACGGGTGGTGGGAAAGTTAATCCCTTAGTCGAATCTTCAACAACCATAACTTCTTTCCCCTTAACAGCAATGGGGATAGCAGGTTTGACGGGTGTCGCGACGGTAGTAGCTTTAGCCTTCTTGCAGGCAGAGAAGTCCTGAAGGTAGTTCCAACTGAATTCTGCAGACGGTTCTTGCATTTCTGAAGCAGCGATCTTCATTACCATGAATGGGGCTTTCCAGAGGATGACCTCGAGATCTTCAAATCCAGCTCCAAATTTGATGGTGGGAGCGACGTTACGGGGGTTGCGGTCCGTTGGTAGATTGCAGGAAAAGATCAGCGTTGGGTAGGCCATTGCAGCGGGCTTTAAAACAGAAAGTTTTAGGGTTAGCTGTATGGCCAAAAACCTCATAATCTTTAGTGCAAGCACTGAAATCAGACGTTCATCTGTAGACCGAGCGTGTCTTAATTTATGGGTATTTTTTAACATCTTTGTTTAAAAAGGTGTAAAATTTATTAATATAAGAAAATTTTAAAGTGCACACAGCACAATATGATTTGGTTTAATTTGCAAAATAGCAAATCAAATTTGGAAGGGAGATGTGAAGAATTTTTAGGACCCAGTTCGAGACCCAATTAGTGGCAAAAAATGCCGAGGTGGAATTAGTCCATCGACACACCTATTGGGGATTTCCATATAAAAAATTTAAAGAGTCCTTAATGTCCTTCTGAACCCCTCTGTTCAAAGACGGATGAACAGCTAGTCCTGAAGTCCAAGGAGTTGGTTGTACTTTCCCAAGACAGAAATGGGTAAAGTATGTCAACCGAAGAAGGGTAATTGGGTACAAGGGGGGACATGGACACATTACCGATGTGTGAAAATAATATTTCCTGATTTGTATGGAGAGAAAAACACATCCCCATCAGAGTCGCCAGAAGCTGTCGGCTTTATTTTGGGGTTAGAGGGGACTTGCTCGTAAGAAGCTGTCGGTCACCAGAATCGAAATCCCGTCACCCGCTTTGGAAGGACATTGAAGTATGAAATCAAACTGACCCCATATTTTTCATAGTCTAAAATTAAAGAGCACTGTACCTCAAATCTTTTATCTATCCCGAAGGATAAACACAAAACTTGAAGAATAGACTCGATCAAATAAACTAAGGAAAGCATGATGTCCGTTTGGTCTGTGAAAAATTTATATTTGTTGAAAAGTTTCTCTATTTAGTATAAGGGATTAAATAGGGTTTATATTAAGATGGGGTTGGACATGCTTCCTATAAGGGCAAGCCCCTATAGTTAATTACATCTTAAATGACCAAAGTCACTTAAGAAGACTCGATAAAAATCAGAAAATATTATCTTCAAGGAATTTCAAAGGGTAGGACTCTTCAATGAGATTGGACGTAGAGGTGTGAAAAGGAAATGGTTTAAATTTGGAACATTTTATTGTAGAATCCAAGGAGGAAGAACTAGGGGATGTCAAGGATTCAAAGGAGAACCCCAGTGACTACTCAAGCTATCCTAATGTTTGGCTTCAATTTTGAAGAGAAATATTTAGGTGTTTCATCCAGCCAATTTTATTAGTTAGGGCTTACATTCGTGTGAAACGATGACGCAAATAGCCTGGAAGATATGAGGATTTAGGTCGTGACACACGACAACCTTGAAATCCTAAGACGAGTTAGGGCTTATTCTATATAGCAGGGCTATACAATGGCCTAAAGATAAGGTGAGGATTTACGTTGCATAAGCAAGCAACCTTGAAGTCCTATGGCTTTGTTCTTTAAGTCTACAGAAGGAAGATTGGTTTAGCTGGGGAAGATAGGTTTTGCTGTTGAAGATGGTCGTGCTGCCCACCATGCTAATCCCAAGCTCCTTGTCGCGATGAGTTTGAGTTATCTAGTGTGTCAAGTTATAATGTCAAATCAGGTGGCCCTATGGTTGAAGTTCTTTAAATTTTATAAGGGCATATTAAAGTTGATTAGAGCGACACTGGTTAGGATCCTACGGTTCCCTCATCGCGGCACCACTATTTTCTATTGGATTCACTTAGTCCAATTGAACTTACTAAACTCAACTTAATGAGTTCCATAATTTCATTTAAGTCGTGGGAAGCCTCGTTAACAACCGTAAGTTACCTCCTCTGAGGGATTCCCGATCATCCGATAGAGACATCTTAATTTAGTTGAAGTTGTGGTTTTGTTTGATGTTTGTGATTAAATTTTGAGTTGTTTTAAATTTTTATTGTTGTGGCGGTAAGTTTTATCTTGGTTGATTTTAATTTTGGTTTCGAGTTATGGTTATGGTTAACATGCAAGTTTATGTAGGTAAATGCAAGCATGAAACATGTATGAAAAAGGCAGAAGAAAGACGGTTCTATAAACTATAAAAGCATACCTGACGAGTCTTCTCGTTCCACCACCTGAAACTTAAAAATGCATGTGAGGGCATTTATGAAGAGCAGGAAAAGTAGAGTTCTAATAATTTTCCTAACCCTATGTCATATCTTGGCGGGTCCTTAGAAGTTTAATTAAGGATGACTTTATCAAGCAAGATATATTAAGTTTAGTAGATCTCCAAGATGTCCAACAGATCTAGAGAAGGAAGCAGGTCCATGCTACTTTCTCGCTACCTGGTGGAAAATCTTGAGTTCTTTTTAAACTTATTATGTTGCGTAATAATTCATCATACAAATACCCTTAATGCTCAGTGAACATTGAAGTCTCAAGTATCCCTAAGAATGGGGTAATTATCATTTATCATTTAATTTGAAAATTATGTGAGTGAATTCCCTTGAAGGGGAAGTTAGTGTAATTTGAACGCTTAACCAAATTTTTAATCCTAATTGGGCTTAGTGGTGTTTCAAGGATGTCTGATTTATATATGTTTACTTTTCTAATCCTCATTTAGCCAATTTTGATTTAGCCTAAGTCATCACTAAGTCCCTAAGGCCTATGTGAGTGTCTTAATTAGTTCTGAAAAGGGTTAAACCTTAGGTGGTCATGATTCATGATTTGGATTTTATTTGAAAATTAAAATAGAGGTATTAAATTGATTAATTATTGACTTCAAAAATCATATACCTAAGTCCAGGATCATTTAATTTTAACAAACTTCTAAATTTTTGATGATTTAAAAATTTATTAACTTAATTAAGAAAGTGGGAATGGTTTCTACCAATGGACCCCTTGTGTTTCAAGCATCAAATAAATTGATTAAGATCAGAGGTTACCCATTCCCCTCCTTGACTTAAGCCTAAATGCTAATTAAGGCTAAATTTCCAAAATTACACATTTGCCCCTAAGGCTCTAACACCTCATAATTTGTCAAATTCAATTCAAATGACTTTAAAATTTTTATCCTACCTCATTCATGGTTCAATTGAGACATAAAAAGAGAAAATGTAGATTTTCAAAATTTAATTTAATTTATTTAATTATTTTAATGCAAAAATAGGATTTTTTAAAGAAAATTCCTAACTTGACCAAGGTAAATTTTAATCCCTTGAAATTTTTACTGGAGATAGACCTATACTAGATAGACCTTTGAACCAAATTTAATGATTTTTGGAATTCTCTGGGTTTTATTAGAATTATTTCAAATTTTGGGTTATTCAATAAAAATAAAATATTTTATGTGGTGAAAATTAAGTTTTATATTTTTGAAAAATCACCCTAAGGTCAGAGGACTTAGAGGATAAATTTTTTTAATTTTTTTATTTTTCTTCGATTTAATGGATTTATTTTAGTGAAAACTCATTTTTAGCCTTTAAAAATTATTTTTAAGCTTTGAAATTCAATATCTTCATTTATAAAATCATGAAAAATATTCTAATTGTTCCTAAGTGATTAGGAAGCAATTTGGTACATTTACATGAGTTTTATTTTTATTGAGGTTCTTATAAATTTTTAATTATTTAAATATTTAAAATAGACTAAAAATCAAGTTTTTTTATTTTAAATATAATTTTATGTTTATAAAATTTCATTGATCCTAGAGAACTCAATATGAACAAAATGGTCTTAAAATTTATTTCACATTGTTCTCCTCTGTTCACTAAGCAAGAGGGTTATTTTATTTTATTTTTATGATTTTTCTACATAAAGTTATTAATTTTCTAAGTTAAGAGTATTTGAATAAATAAGAAAATCCCCTATTTATCTATTTAAACCGCGCATGCTAACTAAATCCTAGGAAGCTCCAAAGGCATGCGTGGCGCACTCTGGTTGGACGCTGCCATCCACATAGCTGCTGAATCCACCTGCAGTTTATGTCACGGAGCGCTGCCCAGCTCGATCTCCTCCATCCGTTTGATGCAAGCTCGATCGAACGGCTCCCCGTCATCATCCCCGATAGAATTATCCCGTGATCATCCACACTAAAACCCTAAGATCTCAGCCTAGACTCAACCAAATCACCTCGGGTTTGATCCTATGGACTCATCTAAGTGAGACGAACATATCCATATAGTAATCATGCATTAAATTAAGCCTAATTAAATGGAGAATCGAAACAGGCTTGGGATGAGGTGAGGTTTTATACCTTTGCTCTGAGAAGTGAAGCTTCGATCATAGGGGTTCGGCACATTCGTTGCGGTCAAAGGAGGCTAGGGATTGAGTCCTTGGTCTTGGTGTAAGGCCTAAGAACGAATTCAATCACGGCCGGATTTGGGTGTTGGTCTAGAGCTATGTTAGAGGCTCTGTGGGAGGGGTATTTTATGGGGTTTTGGCTTCTTTCACTGTTGTGAAGGTGTGGGTGAAGTTAATTTGAGTTTGGTGGACTGTGGAGGTGTGTTGGGTTCTTTCATTATTTTCGGCAAGGTTTCAAGCTCAAAATTGAGCTCCGACAATGGGAATTGGTGAGGGAAAATGGTCGGAACGCACTAAGTGGATCTTAAGGAAGCTCTGTGTGAAGTTTGGAGAGGCCTCTCTTGGAAAATTTCAGCACACTTCCCATGGCCGTGGAGGTGAGTTTTAATTAAACTGGCCATGGGATGGCTCTCAGGGCATAATCTTGGGTGCGTTGTGGTGCTTAGGTGGAGGGCAAAGGAGCTCTTCAATTTGAATTGGATGAGCTAGCCTCTAGGTCTGATTTGGGTGAGGTGCCATGGGGGTGGCTCTCGATTTTGAGCTTTTCTGGCCACTAAGCTGGCCGGCCGGCCTGTGGGAGGTGGCTAAGAGCTCGGGGAACCCAGAGGAATCCATCCTAACAATTTAATGCAAATGTGCTTTGACTTGGTAAAGATATCTTAAGCATGTGAATTTTTGGAAATAATAGCCATTAATTTGGGGGACCTTTGGTCCATGGCTTGATTTAGGTGGTTTCAAGGTGTTTGGACTGGTCACTAAGTCCAACTAATGACTGAGGTGGAGTTAATTTGGTGACTTTAGGGTGGTTATGTCACATTTAGTGCATAGGTCCAAGTGGGTGCAAATGACCAAAACTTGAGTCTGGTTTATGCTAGCCATGTCAATTATCCAAAATAAATATTGCATTTGGTGTAGATGATCATAAGGAACAACTTTGGTGAAGAATGGAAGTGGTTTTAAGCTCAATTGAAGGGTCAATTTGAGGGAACTTTGAACCTTAATCACTTTGGTTATGTTAGACTAAGCTTGGGTCTAGCTTAAGTTAGCCTTGGGCTAAGTCTAAATTGATTATTTTAAAAGGTCAATAGGGACCTCATGAAGAGTTTTCAACATGGATTGGATGCCAATTTAGAGGTTAAAGCAATCAATTGGGTGAAATTTGGGGACTTAGCCAATTTGGGGCTAAATTTGGGAATTTTGGATTTAGGCCAAAATCCAATGGATATGAGGCTTCACCAAGGTCAATTGATGGTTGATTTTGATGTATAAGAATGGTATCAAGATTTTTCAACATTAATTGGGGCCAGTTGACAAGACTATGGGTTCAATTTGGTAATATTAGGTCATATGGTCAAAATTGGGGCTTTATCCTAACTCAAAATTGGGTTCAAATCATGGGCTAATTGAGCTTGAATTTGGTTTAATTATGTCATATTAAAAGTAAATCTGATTTTATGATTGAAATTGAGGTTAATTGAGGTCAAATTGATGGACATTTGGGTTGAATTTGGGGAAATTTGGGTCTTTAAAGGGCAGTTTTGGGAGTTTTGGTTAAAGATGGTCAAATTGGCCAAATTGGGTCATGTAGTAGCTAAGAGAAATGAAATTGGGAATATTTTGGATTTATTGGGATTTTCTGAGAATTTTTGGAATTTTTGGAATTTTGGGTCCAAGAGGGATATTTTGATAATTTGGGGGTGTTTTATGGGTAAAAGACCAAGATGGGTATTTTGGTAGAGTTGTGGTACCAACCATCATCAAAAAGCCATGGACCAATGGAAACCCCATTTTGGGTCCTCTACATAGTGGTCTTAGCCAAACCATAGCCCTAGGGCTAGTAGGTTTAGGGGACCATCGACATAAGTATCCCAAAAGATCAAGGGATCTAGGCTAGAAATTTGAGTTTAGGGTTGTTAATGAATGTGGGTGTATATGAGTGTAGTGAGTGTAGTGAGTGCCTTAGCTCCAGACCAACACTCAGGGCTAACCTTCAGGTCCAATAATCTCATCTTGAGTTTCCCCCATAGTGATCCCACCTACTAAATGATAGAGGTTAAAACCAATATGTGGAACTTCAAGTTGGGTAAAGAAGAGGATATAATTTCTAATGGTGAGGGTTACATGTCTAGTTTTCTAGGAATAGTCAATAGGAAAGTCCTATGGCTAGACCTTAGGCTACTAAAAGGGAAAAACTAAACCTCAACCAAAATTGAGGTCAACAATGCGTAGTGTAAGATTTAAAAATTTAGTGCCTTATGATTCTGAATTAGAGAGAATTTTAGAAAAATTCAAAAATAACAAAAATAGAAAGATAATTATAGCAAAATGGCTTGTAATTTAAACAATGTTGGAAATGAAAATGAATATCATCAAAGACCTTTTAGAGATTATGTTAATCATATAGCAGATGAAATTCATTTAAGTATACAAAACCCTGCTATAGCTGCCAATTCATTTGAGCTTAAACCTGTTATTATCCAAATGGTACAAAACTATTAGTTAAGAGGAACACCAATTGAAGATCCTAATTTTCATCTTGCTAGTTTTCTAGAATTATGTGCTACATTTAAATATGATGGTTTGTCGAATGATCCTGTCAGGCTTAGACCTTCTCCTTTTTCACTAAGAGATAAAGCTAATATGTGGTTAAATTGATTAACACCTGGATATATCAGAATATGACGAGATTTGTCACAAAAATTATTATCAAAATATTTTCTACCTTAAAAAACTGCTAAGCTTAGAAATGATATCACTTCTTTTTGTCAGTTTGAAGGGAAATCAATTTATGTAGCCTGGGAAAGTTTTAAAGATCTCCTTAGAAAGTGTCCACACCATGCATTTCCAGATTTATTAATAATTCAAACCCCTTATAATGGGTTGGTTGGATCTCTTACATCGATAGTTGAAGCTGCTGCTGGTGGATCATTAATGTCAAAACCATTCAATGAAGCATATTCATTAATTGAAGAGATGGCTACTAATAATTTTGAATGGCCCTTTGAAAGTTTAAATCTAGAAAGAGTAGCAAGTATTCATGATTCTGATGTAATATCTATGTTAGCTACCTAAATAGCTACTATATCAAAGAAGATAGAACAATATGGAATGAATTATTCTCAGACAACACCTTTACTTGAGGAAAACTCATTAGGACAAATGATAGAATCTCAATCTTCTTATGAGACTTAAATGCAATAAATAATCATTCTAATAACCCTTATACCATTTATTATAATCCTGGATGGAAAAATCATCCAAACTTTTGTTGGAATAATAATAATTCAAACGCTGCAAATCCACAATGGGGAAACAATATTGTCAACCCATTGGGAAACTCCAACAATCAAGGGAATCAAGCTTATAAACCTTATTACCCCAAATGATTTAATAATTTGCAAAGTAAGGAGAAAAGCTATCAAAAGGAAAATTGATATTGTAAATGGGTAGTCAATTACAAAGTCAAGGAGCTACGATCAGAAATATGGAAAATCAATTGAGATGTATTGCTGCCGCAGTTAGCAATAGACCTCCAGGAACATTGCCTAGTAGTGTTGACATAAATCCTAAAGATCATAACAAAGAGCAAATGAAAGCCATTCAACTAAGAAGTGGAAAAGAATTAGAAAACATAGTTCAATAAGAAGTTGAAGTTGAAAAATTTGAGATGGAAAATGAAAAATCTGGTGACGATTTTTATTTTAAAGTAGAAAGTCCTATTAAACCAATGAAAATCACTGTAGAAAGACCACCACCTCCATTTCTTCAAAGATTAAACTAGAAACACAGAGATAATCAATTTTCAATTTTTTTTTGGAAATTTTGAGGAAATTAAAGATAAAAATACCATTTGTTAAAGCTTTGGAACAAATGTCAAGCTATGTGAAGTTCATGACAGTTGTACTTAGTGAAGAGTGTAGTGCTGTAATTCAGAAAAGGCTTACTGAAAAACTTAAAGATCCTGGAAGTTTTACAATTCCTTGTGCTATTGGAGAACGATTTTATGGAAAAAACTTTATGTGATTTAGAAGCCAGTATTAATCTTTTGCTGTTATCAATTTTGAGAATGTTAGGCTTAGGAGATATTTCACTTACAACTATAACTCTTCAGTTAGCTAATTGTTTGATTACCTATCTTAAAGGAGTTATAGAAATGTTTGGGTAAAAGTCGATACATATGTCTTTCCTATGGACTGGATTCTATTAGATATGGCAAAAGATAAAGAAATTCCTATCATTTTAAGAAGATCATTCCTAGCCACTGGAAGAGCATTAATAGATGTACAAAATGGAGAACTAACTATGAGAGTTAGTGATCAAGAGGTTACATTTAACATTGAAAAATTAAAGAGATACCCTGCAAAAGAATAATAGATTGAATGCTTCAAAATGGATATTAACAAATATTTAACCCATGAATATTTTGAGAAGACTTTTGAAAGTGAATTTGGAAAGGAATATATGGAATATCAAGAACAAAAATTGTTGGAAACTTTGGAATAATATAATAAATCTTTTGGATGGACATTAACAGATATTAAGGGAATCAGTCCTTCAATTTGTATGCATAGAATTTTATTAGAAGATCAACATAAACCAAGAGCTGGTCCTCAAAGGAGAATAAATCCTATGATGAAATAAGTTGTGAAGAAAGAAATTATTAAATGGTTAGATGCTCAAATAATATGTCTTATTTTAGACAGTGCTTGGGTAAGTCTAATTCACTATGTTCCAAAGAAAGGAGGTGTGACTATAGTGAAAAATGCGCATAACAAATTAATATCAACAAAACAAGTCAATGGTTGGAGAATCTGCATAAATTTACAAAATTAAATTTTACCACCATGAAAGATCTTTTTCCATTACCCTTTTTGGACAAGATTTTGGATAGATTCGCTGGGCATAATTATTTTTATTTTATAGATTAGTATATCGGTTGTCACCAAATACATATTGCTCTAGAGGATTAAGAGAAAAAAAACATTTACTAGTCCTTATGGAACCTTTGCCTTTACGTGAATTCCCTTTAGATTATGTAATGCACCTGTAACATTTCAAAGATGTATGTTGTCAATTTTCAGTGATTTGATTGAAAAAATGATTGAAGTCTTTTTGGATGATTTTTCTTTGTTTGGTACTTCATTCGAAATATATTTAAATCATTTAGAGAAAGTTCTAGAATATTGTGAAGAGACTAATCTCAAATTGAACTAGGAAACATGTCAATTCATGGTTGCAGAAGGAATTATGCTAGGACATAAACTTCCAAAAAATGACATGGAATTAGATCCTAAGAAAATACAGGTTATATCAAACATATCTCTACCTACTACAGGAAGAGGAGCTAGGAGCTTTTTAAAACATGATGGATTTTACAGGAGATATATTAAAGACTTTTAAAAAACTTCCAAAACCTTTATGTCAACTTCTAGAAAAAGATACAAAATTTGACTTTAATCAGGATTGCCTTAAAGCCTTTGAATCTTTATGGTAAAAATTGGTCACTGTTCTATAAGTATTTCACTTGAATGGGAGAAACCTTTTTAAATAATGTGTGATACTAGTGATTATGCAATTGAAGTTGTTTTAGGTCAGAGATATAATAAGATTTTTACAGTCATATACTATGCTAGTAAGACTCTTAGTGATGCTCAGATTAATTACATCACCACTGAAAAAAGAGTTATTAGCTATTGTCTATGTATTTAATAAGTTTTGTTTATATCTGATTGGAGCAAAATTTAATTCTTATGCAAGAGCTTGATTTTGTAATAGTCGATAAAAAAGGGACAGATAATCAAATTGTTGATCATCTATCTAGGCTAGAACAGGAAGAAATACTTGATTTGGAAAAATAAATTAATGAAACTTTTCCTTATGAACAACTTTATGCTGTAAAAGGATGGGAAACACATTGGTTTGTTGTTATTGTAAGTTATATTTTTAGGGGTATTTTACAATATGAACTGATGAAACAACAGAAAAAGAAATTCATTTATGATGCAAAATCATATTTTTGGGATGATCCATATTTGTATAAACAATGTAAAGATTTAGTAATGGGAAGATTTGTTATTTATATAGAAATTTAGGAAATTATTCAAAAATATCATGATTCTGAATTTAGAGGTCATTTTGGAAATTATAGAACTGTTCATAAAATTTTACAATATGAATTTTATTGGCGTACTTTATTTAGAGATGCTAATATTATATTAAAACATGCGATCGGTGTCGGAGAGTATGCAATATTTCAAAAAGAAATGAAATGCCTCTAAATTTTAATTTGGAAATTGAAATTTTTGATGCATGGGGATTAGATTTTATGGGACAATTTATACCTTCATTTGAAAATATTTATACATTAATTGCAGTAGATTATGTTTTAAAGTGGATTGAAGCAATCACTTTACCTAGATTTGAAGCTTGGAGTGTTTCAAAATTTTTAATTAAAAATACTTTTACAAGTTATTGAATGCCGAGGTTGATCATTACTCATGGTGGGTCTTATTTTAAGAATGCAACAGTTGCAAGATTGGTGGGAAAATATAATATAATGCATAAAATTGCAACTGTTTATCATCCTCAGACTAGTGGTTTAGTAGAAGTATCTAATCGTGAAATTAAGGGATTTTTGAAAAAGAGTGTTAATCATAATAAAATGGATTGGTGTGCTAGATTAGATACTACATTTTAGGAAAAAGAACAACTTGTAAGACACCTATAGGAATGTCCTCATATAAATTAATTTTTGGGAAGACTTGTCACTTGTCGGTTGAATTGAAACATAAAGCTTATTGGGCTATAAAAGAATTCAACTTTAATTTGAACGAAGCTGGTGAGAAAAGATTATTGCAATTGAATGAGCTTGAGGAAATTAAGAATGAATCTCATGATAATACGAAGATTTATAAAGAAAAGATGAAAGATAATAAAAAGAGAATTTGAACCTAGACAGGAATTTTTATTATACAATACAATATTGAAATTATTTCCTAGAACATTAAATTTTAGGTGTAAAGGGCCATTTAGAGTTATAAAAGTCTATTCCTATGGAGCAGTTAATATCAAATACCCCAAGACTGGAAGAATATTTAAAGTGAATGGGAATAGATTGAAATCATATTTGGATGGTCAAAGACTAGCTTATAAAGAGACGGTAATATTGGGTCACCCAAAATAAGGCTCGGAATGTCGGGCTGACAACATTAAACCAAGCAGTTTGTGGGAGGAAACCTATATGTATTGTTGTTTAGTTTGATTTTTAGTTTGTTGTGTTTGAAAAATTTCATGTATATTTATGTTAAGTCTTTATTTAGTCATGTATCTGAGAAAAAAATATTTAGAAATATCTTAATTTGCATAATTTTATAAAAAAGGTGAGAAATTATTGGATCGAAATCAAAATGATAAAGATTTTAGAACTGGTGCATGATGCTTCGAATTCCAGAGAGCTAGCGCATGATGCGCCACAGTATGAAAAATGACTAAAACGTGTCAAAAGGCAATTTTTGGCGGTTTCTTCTCTATATAAATCCTAAAAACCCACTCCATAACATATTTTATGAGGGAAAACACAGGAAGAGTCACCACTTTTCAAATCCTATGGCTTCCCACTCTAAAAACTCCACTATATTTGGAATTTTCAACCGAAGAAAGTTTGTTAGTTTTGATGCACAGAAGTTACATGACCAAGTTCAGTTGAAGAAGAGGCTTATCAAAGAACAGGGATTTGTGAATAAAAAATTCAACATGTCGAATACTCGAGTGGAAGAGACTATTGTGCAGATGCACTGGGAAGTGCTTTGCTACACTACTTCCACTGTTGTTGTTCCTGTAGTAAAAGAATTTTATGCAAGTCTTCATGGGTTTAACAAAGGAATGATCTACGTGTGAGGTAGTTTTGTACAGTTCACGCCTTCAAGAATAAATGAGATGTTTATGATTGAGAATGTGCCTATCTACCATTATTCAAATTTTACCCCTACGAGAGACATTATGAATGAACTCTATCGTTACCTTACAGATGAAGATGCAAATTGGGAGGCCAGAGATGATGGAAATGTATATTTTCTGTCAACATTTTTAAATCTAGTTTCTAAAGCCTGACGCTTCTTCATTGCATCGAAATTACTACCCACCATGAAAATCAGTAAGGTAACTAAGGAGAGTGTCATTCTAAATTATTGTATTCAAACTGGAAGACCTATTGATGTTAGAGCTATTATTGTTGAATTTGTTTTGGGTTTCATTTCTGCAGCTGAACTTGGACATCCATCCTCTATTTTCCTACTATGCAGTCAATCGCAAGTACCTTATGAAAGTTGGGAAAAAGGGATTCTTCCTTGGAAGTCTATGGATTCAGAAGCTTATTGCAACTGTATTGGAATGGGAGATGACAATGATATGAATGTGTTGATGGATCAAGAATCTCAAAATTCATCACCTGTTCAGCCCTACTACAACTCGAGTGCACTTTTGAAGAAGATCAAGAAGATTGAAAAAGAGATGCAGAATCTCATGCATGTGATTGGGAATACTTATGAAATGTTGGATCATTTGTATTGGAGACTAAAAGAAGAATTTAAACATACTGGGTGTATTGAAGATGGTTTGGTACGTATGTTCAAGAAAAAATCTTGGATTGAGGAGGAAAATTCAACTGATGAAGACGATAGTGAAGAAGATGTTTGAACTTTATTTATGCACGAAACTTCTATTTAGTACAATTTGTTTTAGTTATTTTGTTGTGTTGGATTGCATTTATTTTCTACTTTTTAACATTATCTATGTTTATGTTTGGAATTTTGATGTTTAGATTACAGTGTTAGGATGTTTGTTTGCTTTAGAACACCGAATTTGATCTTTGTTGGCTTGAAAAATGTTAGTTTGTAATAGTGTGAATTATATATATATATGTGATTTTTGTATTGTTTGTGAAAGTTTGGTATTAGTGTGATGTTTATATATGCTTAGAAAGGTTATTTGAGTCAAAAAGAGGTTGACGTAAAGCAGTGTGGAGCAGATTTCAACAGAAACCAAAATCTGGTGATTTTAAGCATGATGCGCCAATTAGTAGATCCTTGGCGCATGACGCGCCAGATTGGTGCATGATGCGCCAAAGGTCCGAACATGCTAGGTCGCTTAGAAAATCATGAAATCGCACATACAAACTCCTTTTTTGCTGCTTAATTTCTCTCCTCCCTCAAGACCTTCGTCTAGGGAATCACATTGTGGAGTTTAGTTTAGTGTGTTTTGAATGTTTTTTTTATTATTTGTGTTTGTATTGTGATGAACTTTTTTTTGAAACTTGTAGTAAAAATTTTGATGTTGTGTTGTGAACATAATTGTAATCGTAATTGTGGACTTTCACTATTTTCTGTATTTTTAGCATTTTCAGTTTAGTTTTTCAGTTTTTATATTTTTGTTTTTAATTCTCAACAAATTTTTTAGATTATATTACGTTTTTCTTAATGCTTTAAAGCATGTATGTAGTCTTATAGTTTGTACCTGCAATATACCAGAGCCTAGTTTCATAGTCAGAAATCATCTACAGGCTAGTTTTTATTTTTATGCATTTACTGTTTTCTTTCACCTACTAAATTTTATATTAAAAAGATTTTTAAAATCACTTTGAAACTTAAGTTTAAGGGAAAGAAAATTTTATTTTGAAAAGAAGTAAAACAAATTTTATCTGTCCTTAATTAACTATATTTTTAAAATTAATTTAACATGCGTGGGATATTAAGATTTAACTCTAAATGACTATACTTATGTTTATAAATATTGTGGTAAATTTAGGTAAAAAGTTTTTAATAATGAAAGCCAACTCTAAAGTCAGAGATATTTGGTATGATAGGATAAGACTATGCTTTTCTATTTAAAGTGAAAGAAAGTTGCATTTTTGAAGTATTAAAAATTTTAGAGTTTCATGTAAGAAGAAAAGACTGAAACTTTATAAAGAGTCCTAAAACAATATAAATTTATAAAGTGAAAACAGGTATATAGTTTTAACTTTAAGAAGCGGATAGTGAAGTTCAAAATTTTTAAAGGTTATCCAGATATAGTAATCCTCACTTGAAAAAGAAAAATAAAATAAAAAAAATATGATTGTAAAGAAAAAGAAAAAAAGAGAGAAAAAATGAAAAAAAGAAGAAAAAAAGTGAGGAGAAGCTTGAGGAGATGCCTAATAAAAAATTGGCTTCACTTGAATTAACTTAAGGAAGGTGTTTTACTACATTTTCTAAACTTAAATTGGAGCATTAGTAGCTTTCCTAATAAAATTTTCATGAAGTTCTTTTTCATATAAATGTTCTAAATGTCTTTAATATGAGAAATTAGAATTTTTCTTGAAATGAATAGAGATTCAGAAATCTTAAATTTTATTACTAAGTATTCTTAGACTTAGAGTTTGAATATAAGTTATCAAAGGTTTTTCTTAAATTTTGCTATAATATTTATCAAACTAAAGTATAGGAAGTTTAAAGGAAATCTCTATCCTAAGTCATATGCTTTTATGAAGTAAAAGAGTCACTTGAGGACAAGCAACATTTAAGTTTGGGGGATTTTGATACATCAAAATAATATACTATTTAAAGCACATATTTTATGCTTATTTTTGGAGATATTGCACTTTAAAGAAGAGTATTTTCATGTTTTTGTTGTAGGTATCTCATTTTTAGGCATTTGGGGCAAAAATGGCCAAAATGATTAAATTTGGAACCAAAATAGTGAATTTTGGGATTCTGGCACATGATTTGCCAGTTCAGTGCATGATGCGCTGTTTGACAGAGAACTGGCGCATGATACACCAAATCGGCGCATGATGTTTCAGAGTTGACTTTTTGCAAATTAAGGCAGTTTGAGATGAATTTTGCATGAATTTTCAAAGGGACACTTGTTCTACACACCTATTTAAGTAATTCAATGCATCTAGACACTTTCGAAAGTTCTTTTATGAAGAGATATGATTATTTGATCAAATGACACATATTTAGAATTCAAAAAGGTTGACTTTTGGAGGGGAATTTCGAATTCTTTTTCAAAGGAGGTAGCCCAAAATAATGAGAGGACTTCATAGAGGGAAATTGTGAGGAGAAAGGAAGAGAGAGGTAAAGTTTGGCGTAAGAGGCAAGAGGAGATAAGAGGAGCTTTTCTTCTGAGGTTGTAAGAGGAGAGGGAAGGTGAGAGATTTCTTATTTGTTACACTTTTAAGAGAGAATTGAATGGGATTTTAAACAGAGAAATGCTTAAAGAGAGCTTATAGGGATTTGTTTGGGAAGGATTGAGAGATAAGTTGTGTCATTTATTTCTTTCGCTTTGTAAACTTGTTTTTATATATGAAATTCATGTTTCATCGTATCCTTCACATGAATTCTAAGTAGTTTTTTTATCCTTTACCCTACCATGAGATATGATTTTGTGAAGAATTGATTTTATTTTGTACAGTTTTAAATTTTAATAATTTATGGTGATTTGAATTCCGATTTTCATTTACTTTTCAATCGGGCCAATTGTAATGTTAAAACTTGTTAAGAGACATATGTTATGAAAAGTGATATGATTTTTACAAAATAGGGAGAATCACATTTGATTTCATGGGAGAGTATGTCATTCATGGATTGAGAGCAAATAAATAAGAAAATATACTTTATTGGATGCAGAATTAAAGATCTTAATGTTACAGATTAAAATCCCTAATTTGGCTCAGTTGATTAGAAAGTAATGCGAGATTGTTAGCCCTTGGTTGAGGGAGTAGTGTGAGCTCTAGAGTGGCAGCCGATATCCCCCCAGCCTAACCACAAAATTAGGGACAAAACTATGGATTAATCAATTTTCTTTATAACACGTGAAAGAGGGCACAAAATAGTTTTAAATTAAGAATAGGATTGCTCCTATTTGACACAAAATAGTTTTTATATATATTTTCAAATGATTTCAATTTCTTCACAATCCATATACTCATTGTAAAAGGAAAGGATGCTTTCTTAAATTTGAACTTTCCACAAAAACAAAAACTTTGTTTAGTTTTCATAATTTAACTTTTGAAAGTTAGTTCTTAATTACTTAACTTTGTTTTTCAACTGTATTATAAATAGCATTTACCTTAGTAGTTAATATTCAAACTTCGCGCTTTACTTTTATTTTTATATTTTTGAATTATAAAATAATTTTAAAAGCTTACTTAAAGGTTTTTCCAACTTCCCTGTAGGATTGATATCTAGGACACCATTAGAGTACTTCATTACTTGAGTGATTTGTTTACTTGTGCCGAGTTTAATGGGGTTTTGGTAGTTTAAAAAGAATTTTAAAGATAAACTATTTTCATAAAAGGTATTTTTGTTAAGATTATATTACATATTTACTATATATTTGTCGTGTATAATTTTATAATATTGAAAAATATTTGCAAAATTTATACACTAAATCTACCCCGCCCATCAAAAACTTAGAGCTTAAATTGTATAGTAGAGCCATACAGAGTTGATGAGTTATGTCGCACTAAGCGGACAACATCGAAATCGTATGGATTGTTGTTTAGTTCTATGGAAAGATGCACTGTTGCAGATCCTCATACTATTGTAGATCTTCATGTCGTTGTCGAAGGCTGCTCAAAAAGTTAGCTCCAAGCTTCTCGGTGAAGTAGCATTCCTAATTCCTAAGGTTTAAAGGCTTAAATGACAAGTTAAAAGTTCAATCTGGGGGAGCTTAAAGATGATTATAGTGACATCGGTTAGGATCCCACGGTTCCCTCCTTCCGGTATCACTATTTTCTTTTGAATTTACCTAGCTTAAACGAGTTTTAAAACCCATTTAAACCGGGGAGACCTCATTAGAAACCGTGATTTACCTCCTCCAAGGGACCCATAAATTTAAAAGGAAATTTTATGTTTAGTGACATTTGAAAGGATTTATGGTTCCTTTTGAAACAATTTTTTTTTTTAGAATTTTGAAAATGTTGATTTATTTTTTTGAAAATGATTTTTTTTTTGCAAGTAAAGTATGGTGCATACCCAAGGATTTATAATATTTTGCAATGAAAGTAAAATGACAGAAATTAAATAACACTGTAAAAGCATACCTATCATCTTCTTGACATTGCCACTGAAACGTCAGTTCTCACAACATGTATACATAATGTTGAGAAAATTTAAAGTAGTAGAAGGTGTATCTAACAAACCCCGAAGTATGACATAGTGAGTCCCAAAAGATCTTAGTGGATGATTTCAGAACAAAATACAACAAGTTCATGTTGTCCTTCAAAATATCCAAGAGATTCCAAAGTGTTTGGGGAATGGCCCTGAAGCGCTTTAAAGGTCTCTTGTGCCATTTGAGTTCATTTTGAACTTATCATATTGTTCTATTAATCATCCTAGGTCAAGTTAAAGTTACCCCACTACTCAGTGAAGACATTTTAATTATCCCGACAAAAGGGTACTAAATTAATTAGTTGATATTTCACTTAAGAGTTATGTGAGTGAATACCCCTAAAGCATGCTTAGATCATTAAAGATTTTGTACTCACTACTAAAGCTGGGCTTGTAGTGCTTAGAGGTGTTTATCATCAATCAAATTATCCTCCAAAATCCTATCAAATGAGTTTAAATATCAAGCCTAGATCACTACCAATCCCCTACCAATCTCAAGGGGATAAGGTGACACTCATTAAGATTTTAAATTTAAGTGATACATATCCTTATTGAAAGATCATATCATCCAAGTTATGGGCTTAAAAATAACTGAACTTAAGCCCATAAGTTTAAAATCATTTGATTTTTTTTAACTTCCAAGCCATGATAATTTAGAAAATTATAATTTTATTCTTATCATGTGAATGTGGCAGATTGGTTTCTACCTTTTAACCCAATATCTTCCAATCATCCAAACATATTCATTTGGATCATAATTACCCATTTTTTCCTTTGGTTAATCCTAAATTTTGATTAAGGCACCAAAATCTAAAATTAACACCTAACCCTTAGGGCCCTCCACCTCATAACTTAAAAGCATTAGTCAAATGACTTTTAAAATTTTTTAATGTACCCTTTCCCTAAAGTAATTAAAGTATTAGAGGAGAAAATATGGTTTTCAAATATTTGTTTAATTTAAATAATCATTTTAACTGGAAAAATAGGATTTTGAAAATTAATTAAATAAAGTTTTTGGTTTATGAAAAAAATATTGGAGGTTTCCTTAGGTCAGAGAAACACAAGAAAAATTCCATGATTTATTTTAGTCAAACTTTTAGTTTAAGTTTATAATTATTTATTGATTTAATGATTTCATTTGAATGGAAAATATGTTTTATTTACAAAAAATTATTTCTTATATTTTTATTAAACCTCTCTGAGTCCAAAGAGCTCAGAGAAAAAAATTTATATTTTTATGATTTTAATTTATTTATTATAATTATTTTAATGAGAAAAATAAGAAAATTCATTTTTAAGCCTTTATAAATTTATTTTTAATTTAGGAAAATTAAGTTAAATATTTTAATGAGGCCTAAGTGATCAATAAATAATTAGGAACATTTTGAATTATTTTTGTATTTTTTGGAAAATTTAATTATTTTTAATTATTTCTAATTTAAAATATTGGTCAAAAATCAAGTATTTTATCAAAACTAACTTTTATTTTTCTTAAGTGTGCCTAATCACAAGAAACTCAAAAAATCACTTTTCATAATTTTTCTAAATTTATTTAATTTAATATAATTATTTTTGTGCCAAAAGACAATGTTTCTTAAGAAAATAACTTTAGTGCTTAAACTTAATCAAATAATTTTCAAATTTTTATAGTGGGTTAGCATGATTTTTACACACAACATGAAATAGATTTTGTCAATTTTTTTATTAATATTTAATTTACAAGAAGTAATATTAAATATACTCTCTTAATTAAATTCAAAAATGTATAAAATTATTCAAACCATCATTATATTTTTCCTAAGCTTCTTTGACCACAAGAAACCTACTAAAATTTATCCCATAATTTTCTAAGTGATATTTAAAATTATATAATTAACTTAAGCCAAAATGACCATCTTAGCTTGAAAATTAAGATTAGAAGCACAGATTTATCCTCTGACCCTTTAAAAATTAGAGAACATAAGCCTCTTCATGAGGAACAAACCCTAAAAATTTCAAGCTATGGTGAGCAATGCTTAGTAATAAAGAATTGAAATACCCTTGAGATTATTTAATTAATTAAAAATCAAAGAGTTAGTAAATAATTTCTTATTTGTATTCCACATTATTCTCCTTTATTCACTGAGCAAAAGGGTATTTTTAATTTATTTTTATGATTTTTCTGTAAAAAGTTATGAATTTTCAAAATTTTGGTATTTACTTAATTCAATAAAAGCACTATTTTTCTAATTATCCAATCGACACCACCTCATCATTGTCCTCTCTGAGCTTTCCACGCGACACTCCGCTATTGGATGCCACCAGCCACGTAGCCACCATGAGTCCCGCGGTTCACGCACCATCTGCTCGCTCCACACAATCTTATCTGTCCATTTAATATACGTGCGAACGGATGTCATCCGTTCATCATCCCCAATGACCTAACTTGTAATTTTCCACACTAAAATCTTAAGATCTTGAGCTAGACTCAAGCAAAGACTCAACAAAATCACTTCAAGTTTGTTTCTACACCTTCATCTACACAAGGCGAACACTTTCATATGGTTTATATGGTATGAAATACAATAGATACATATGAAGAATCAATTTAAACTCAGATTAGGGTGAGAGCCCAATACACTTTTCTGAGAGGGGAGGCCTCAATCAGATGGTTTTATCAGCTTTTAATGAGTCTAACGAACCTCCAAATGAAGTTCTAGGCTATGGTGAATTACCTAGGTATGATTTCAACCATGGTTGATTTCAGATGTTGAGGTTCTGTCAGCCAGGAAATGGTGTGTGCACAATTAATTAAAGTTTGGTGGAGTGTGGAGCTATGGAGAAATTTGTCCTGGTTTTGTGGAAGGGCTTTTGTGGGAATTTAGCTTCTGTCAGCCAGGAAATGGTGTGTGCACAATTAATTAAAGTTTGGTGGAGTGTGGAGCTATTGAGAAATTTGTCCTGGTTTTCCTTGAATTTTGAACTCAAAATTGAGCTCTCACTAGGGAATCCAGAAAGGGAAAGTGGTGGGGTTGAACATAGGAATTCTTGGAGAGTGTTTGGAAGAAATTGGACAGATTCGACCCAAGGAAATTGACTAGTTCCTATTTTGGCCATGGAGGAGGTGGCTTAAATAGAAGGGGAATGGGTGGCTTCCAGGGACAATTAGTGGGTGCAAAAAATGCTTAGGTGGAGGGTTAAAAAGTGCAAAAGCCAATTGGAGTTGGTCAGCTTGGATGGGTGTATATGGGTTTGGATTAAGGCATGGGGGCTGTCAATTTTTGCTTCTCTGGTGATTAGGGCAGTTGGTCAAGGCAGGGGAGGTGTTCAGGTGGCTTAGGGACCTTAGGAGAATCTATCACGACAATTAATTGGGTTAATGATGAGTTTTGGCAAAAAATATCTTTGGCTTAAGCAATTTAGGAAACAAATCTATTAATTTAGTGGACCATTAGTTCATTTCTCACCTAGGGTTGGCTAAGTGGGTCTAACCTAGTCACTAGGGTGCAGAAGGTGGCACTACAGGCTTTAGTTTGCTCAATTGGACATGGCTTGGTCAATTTTGGATCATGGGCTCAATTTGGGTTAAATTTGCTCAAACATGAGCATATTTTTTGTTATCCATGACATTAGACTCAATTTATTGAGCAACTTCGTGTATATGATTGTCACAAAAATTTTAGAAAAGATTTGGAGTTGTTTTGAATTGATTTGAAGGTTTAAGTTGAAGGTATTTGGAGATTTGGTTAATTTTGGGGCTGTTAGGTTAGACTTGGGTTTGAGTTGGGCTAGAATTTGGCTAAGGCCCAATTGATGGTTCAAATTGGTCTTAAAGATTTTCATGAAGAGTTTTAGATAGAAATTTATTGGAAAATTGAGGTTATGGGGTTCAGTTTTGTTGAATTTAGGGACATGGTCAATTTGGTTTTGGGTCCAAGCTGATTTCAAGTGCAGTTAAGGCTTAACCAAGGCCAATTTAAGGTTCAATTGGATGTTGGGAAATGTTTTAAAATGTTCATGGTTCAAAATTGGGGCAATTGGATAGAATTTAGGGTTCAATTGATTGGGATTTTGGTTTTGAGGTCAAATTGGGGCTTTTTGACTTGGGTTGAAATTAGATACTGATGTGGATTAATTAGGCTTGGATTTGGCTTCAATCAAGTTTTTTCATGTTTAATTTGAGTTTAGAATTAAAATTGGGGCAAATTGGGATCAAATTGGTAAACATTTGTGGTAAATTGGGACAATTATGCCTTTAAAGGCAATTTAGGGCTTTTGGTCAAAATAGGTTAAATTGATTAAATTAAGCTCAATGGAGCAGTTTAAATTGATTTTCAGGACATTTGAAGTGATTTTGAAGGATTTGGAACAATTTGAGTCACCAAGGGTATTTTGGTAATTTTGGCCAAATGAGGGGTATTTTGGTAATTTTGAAAATTTTAGGGTGTTTTGGGCAATTTGTGTGGTTTGAAATGAGTTTTGAACAAATTTGGGTATTTTGGGTAATTTTGGGAATTTTGGCTAGTTTTAGGATTTCAAAGGCAATTTGGTAATTTGGGTAGATTTGGGGGGAAAAGGCTTAGTTTGGTATTTTGGTAAAATTGAGGTGTCAATCACCCTACTTGAACCATGGACCAATAGAATTTCTTACTTTTGGTCCTTCACGCACTAGTCTTTGCTAAACCCTAGCCTAGGGCTAGTGGGTCTAGCGGACCATCAACATGAGTCTCCCATAGGGGCAAGGGATCAAAATCAGGTAAGCTTAGGTTTAAGGTAGTGAGTGGAAGTGTAACGTGCAAGTGTGTGCGTGAGAGAAACTAAGACCACATCACAAGAGGGCTGAACTTATGCCCAAGAAATCTTATGGGGACTCTCTTTGAGCTCCCCCATATTGGCCCAACCTACTAAGTGGTAGAGGTTAGGACAGATATGTGGAACTTCAAGTTGAGCAAAGAGGAGTTTAGAATTACTAATGGTGAGGGTTCCTTTCTAGTCTTCTAGGAATAGTCAACAGGGAAGTCCAATGGCTAGACCCTAGGCCTCTAAGGAGAAAAACTAGACCTCAACCAAAAGTGAGGTCAACACATTTTATAATGGATTAGTTGGATCTCTTAAATTTATTATTGTTGCTACTACAAGCGGTTCATTGATATGAAAACCATTTTGATGCACATATGCTTTAATAGAAAAGATAACTACTAATATTTTTTGCTGGCTTTCTGAGAGGTTAAATCATAAGAAAGAAGCCAATAGTCTTGAATCTGATGCTTTTGCAATGTTAGCCAATCAAGTTGCTACAATTTCAAAGAAGTTGGACAATTTTGGAATGGATTTTTCTCAACCAATTTCAATGATTAAAGAGAAATCATAATGGGTATAATAATAATTTGGGTGGTAATAATTAGCAATGGAGGAATAACAAAGTAAACCAATTGGGAAACTGGATCAACCAAGGTAGTAACAATTATAAACCTACTTATCCTCTAGGTTTTAATAATAGACCACAATTTAAGGAGAAAAAATTGTCTATAGAAGAAGAGATGTTAAAAATGGGAAATCAGTTACAAAGTTAAAGAGCTTCAACTAGAAATATTGAGTATCAACTGAGAAAAATAGCAAGTTCGTTAAGTAATATATACCAAATAATACTCCTAAAAATACAGAGGTAAATCCAAAAGACCAAAATAAAGAGTAAGTAAAAGTCATTCAACTTAGAAAAGGAAGAGAGTTGGAAGGTAGAATTCAAAAAGAGAATGACGTAGAGAGAGAGAGAGAGAAGAAATTGAAGAGCATAAATAGGATGATCCGAAAGGTTTAGAGAGAATTATCTCTTCACTAAAAATTGACTTGGAAAAACTACCACCTTCATTTCCTCTAAGACATCGTAAACAAAGGTTGGATAAATAAAATTCAAAATTTTGGAAAATCATTAACTATCTTACAATTAATATTTTATTTGTTAAAACCTTAGAACAAATGGCAAGCTATGTGAATTTTATGAAGGATATTCTTAACAGAGAAAGGAAGTTCGAAGATAATGAGACTGTTGAACTTAGTTAGGAGTGCAGCGCTATAATTTAGAAAAAGCTTTCAGAAAAGTTGATTCTGAATTTTACATCAATACTACAAAGTATGTGTGGTTATATTCTCAATTTTCTTTATTTATATTTCTTTCTTTACATCAACACCAAAAACTTGGCTCCAAAGCAAATAAGAGTTCAACTATTATTTTTAAATATCAGGATACTATGCAAATATAAGTATCATTATCAAGTAATATAGGACTTTTTGATTAAGCCTTGAATATCAAACCCATAAGGAGAGTTACAATCTTTTAAGAATAAGTTAGATAACAAACTCTTCTTTGAAAAATATTCTTAGTCAAACTATAGATGCAATTATAGGAATAAAAGTTTGATTCTTTTTGGTAATTTTTAATAATTGAAAATAAAGTAAAAAACTAACTAAATTTAACTAGATTTTTATACGATGAAAGCAATAAATAAAATGTTTTTTTTTTCATATCAAGAAAATGTAACAATAATAAGAATTATGTTGTCGAAGTATCTAAATTATGTTGTGCAAAAGAAGAGTATGTTGTGCAAAAGAAGAGCAATAATATTCTTTACCCTTACTAGAGATGCTATAAAGAAGATTGGATAATGTAAACTTTAATAGTCTTGAAGATAGGCTAGGTAAGGAAGATACTAACTCTCACTCTAGAGTTCCCTATTCTCCCTCCACCTTTGGGCCAACATCTCGTATCAAGATCTAAAATAATAAACCAAATTGGGGGCTTTAGTCCGTCACTCTAAAGTCCTTTAACTATACACCCTTCAAAGTTTATTTCCCTTTTTATTTGCACTCAACCATTACATCCTCATCCATACAATCTCATGTGATTCCTACCATTAGTTAATTTAGACAACACCATCCCGGATCTTACATGTTTTCACAATAAATATTAATATCTTAATTGGTCAAATGAAGAAGTAAATGAATTACAAGGATTAAATCATCCCAAATTATTCTGGCATTAAATATCAATACTTCACACAACTTCCATCTAATTACTTATCATTTTAAGGAAAATGATAGAGAAAACTACTAAGAATTCATGGAGAAAACACAACAACACCTAAGTTTAAACGTAGAAATCATATAAACATATAAGAAGTCTAATTTAAAACAAAATGTAATCACAAAGATAAAAAATATTCTCCACCGAACTTTTATAGTTCCTTTGAGTCTCTCCCTTTATCTTAGAATAATCTCTACTAACACAACAACAACTCCTCCCTTTCTTCTCTCTAAAAGTATTTTAAGTATTCTATGATAGGGGCGGTAGAAAGAAGTCTCAAAGTGAGGGGGATGGTAGCCTCTTCAATTCAATTCGAGTCCTACTTTAATAATTTTCTAAAAGGTGTTTTGGTGTCTCTTGAAAAATGTGACCAAATTTAATGAATCTTCCAAGAGTTTCCTATTTTCATTAGCCAATTGAAGGTATTTTTTATGCCCACTAACCATAATCCACGTTTTCAGCAAGAGTTACTTCAAACACCTCTTCAAAAATTTTTCAGAATTCATTTAATTTTTAAAAAAAAACTACCACTAGCACGTAAGCGCGAGGTCCTTAGTGCTTAGTTGCGACCATCTCTATTCTCCTGGTGCTTAAGCGCTAGTCCTAGGCGCTTAGGCACCTCAGTTCATTTGCACACCTTCTTCATTTTTGCTCCAAATTTGATCCTTTTTCATACCTTTTACAATTTTTCATCCATGTACTGTATCTGAAAGAAAAACACACAAATATCTTCCATTAAAGCAAAATATCCACAAAAATAAGTATAAAAATGTGTACATAAATGCTATGTATTTTAGGTGTATCAAAATCTCCAAAACTTAAAATGTTACTTGTCCTTAAGTGACACTCTAATCTTTCAAAACCAAAAATAAGTAGATTATTTAAATGAGTTTTTAGGACATTCTAAAATTTTTATCTATAAATATAGTAGTCCAATTTAGAAAAACTTTAGTAAATGAGACCAACCTAGAGTTTAGAAATCTTTAATGTAAAGAAGTCTGAAACTATGAGCTCCTATCTAATTCAAAAATACTTGTAAATTCTCCAAATATAGAGTTTTAGGAATTCTACCTTCAACACTGTCAGCACTATTTTTTGGTTGGAGGAGTTGCCCGTTGGAAGCTGTCGGCCACCGGAATCAATATCCCGTCGACCGCTTCGAAAGGACATTTTAGTTTACATATATGAATAAGTTTTAGAAAAATATAAAATCAATCTGACCCATACTTTTCCCAGTTTAAATGAAAGAGCGCTATACCGCAAACTCTGTATCTATCCCGAAGAATAAACACAAGACTTGAGGATGAGTGTCCATCAAATAAACTAAGAAATATATGACATCTATTTGGTTTGCAAAACCGTTTTATTTGCTGACAAGTTCCCCTAGGTTTATATTAAGCTGGGTTTGTACAAGCTTCCTATAAGAGCAAGCCCTTATAGTTAATTACATCGTAGATAACCAAAGTCACCTAAGAAAACTCTCGGTAAAAATCAGGGAATATTATCTTTAAGGAGGTCAAAAGGATAGGACTTTCAATGAGATTGGACAAAGAAGCGTGAAGGGGGAATGCTTCAAATTTGGAACATTTTGTTGTAGAATCCAAAGGACGAAAAACTAGGGGATGTCATAGATCTGGAGGAGAACCTCGGTGACTTTTCACTTTATCCTATTATTTGGTTTAAGTTTTGAGGAGAAATTCTTTAGGTGTTTCATCTTGCCAATTTTATTTGTTAGGGCTGTTGACCGCACTTTTGGTTGAGGTTTAGTTTTTCCTCTTTAGTAGCCTAAGGTCTAGCTATAGGGTTTTTTTCCTATTGACTATTCCTAGAAAACTAGAAAAGACACCCTCACCACTAAAAATTCCAAACTCTTCTCTACTCAACTTGAAGTTCCACATATTGGTCCTAACCTTTAGCATTTAGTAGGTAGGATCACTATGGGGGAAACTCAAGATGAATCAGCCTTAGGACTGGTAGACCTTAGAGTTGATCATGGGTGTTGGTCTAGAGCTAAGGCACTCACTACACTCACTACACTTATCTGCCCCTACATTCACTCACAACCCTAAACTCAAATTTCTAGCCTAGATCCCTTGATCTTTTGAGATACTCATGTAGATGGTCCCGTAAATCTACTAGCCCTAGGGCTATGGTTTGACTAAGACCACTATGTAGAGGACCCAAAATGTGGTTTCCATTAGTCTATGGCTTGTTGGTGATGGTTGGTACCTCAACTCTGTCAGAATACCCATCTTGGCCTTTTGCCCCTAAAACACCCCCAAATTACCAAAATACCCCTTTTGGGCCAAAAAATCAAAAAATTCCTAGAAAATCCAAATAAATACCAAATATTCCCAATTTAATTTTTCTCAACTACCACATGACTCAATTTGACCAATTATACCAACTTTAACCAAAACCCTCAAATTTGCCTTTAAGGGCCCAAATTCCCCAAATTCAACTCAAATGTCCATCAATTTGATCTCAATTGACCCTAATTCCAATATTAAACTCAAATTAACTTTTTATATGACCAAATTAAACCAAATCCAAGCTCAATTGGTCCATGATTTGAGCCCAATTTTGAGTTAGTTTAGGGCCTCAATTTTGACCATATGACCTAATCTCACCAAATTGAACCCATAGCCTAGTCAATTGGCCCAAATTAATGTTGAAAAGCATGATAACATTCTTATACATCAAAATTAACCATCAATTGGCCTTGGTAAAGCCTCATATCCATTTGATTTTGGCCTAACTCCAAAATTCCCAAATTTAGCCCTAAATTGGCTAAGTCCCAAAATTTCACCCAATTGATTGCCTTAAACTCCAAATTGGAATCCAATTCAAGTTGAAAACTCTTCATGAGGTCCCTATTGACCATTTACAATAATCAATTTGGACTTAGCCCAAGGTTAACCCAAGCTAGACCCAAGCCTAGCCCAACATAACCAAATTGATTAAGCTTCAAAATTCCCTCAAATTGACCCTTCAATTTAGCTCAAAACTACTTCCATTCTTCACCAAAGTTATTCCTTATGATCATCTACACCAAATAAAGAATGGGACAATTGACATGGCTAGCCTAGCCCAAACCCAAGTTTTGGTCATTTGCACCCACTTGGACCCATGCACTAAATGTGACCTAACCACCCTAAAGTCACCAAATTAACTCCATCACAACCATTAGTTGGACTTAGTGACCAGTACAAACACCATGGAACCACCTAAATCAAGCCATGGACCAAAGGTCCCCCAAATTAAGGGATATTATTTCCAAAAATGTACATGCTTAAGATATCTTTGCCAAATTAAAGCACATTTGCATTAAATTGTTGTGATAGATTCCTCTAGGTTCCCTGAGTTCCTAGCCACCTCCCCCTGGCCGACCGGTCAGCCTATTGGCCGGAAAAGCTCAAAACCAAGAGCCACCCCCATGGCACCTCACCCAAATCAAACCTAGACGCCAGCTCATCCAAATCAAAATGAAGAGGTCCTCTGCCCTCCACCTAAGCACCACAATGCACCCAAACTTGTGCCCTGAGAGCTACCCCATGACCAGTTTTATAAAAACTCACCTCTACGGCCATGGGAGCTGTGCTGAAATTTTCTTAGAGAGGCCTCTCCAAACCCCTCACGGAGCTTTCATAAGATCCCCTCAGTGCATTCCAACTATGTTTCCCAACCAATTCTCATTTCCAAAGCTTAATTTTGAGCTTGAAACCTTGCCAGAAACCAGGATAGAACCCAATACACCTCCACAATCCACCAAACTCAAATTAACTTCACCCACACCTTCACAACAGTGAAAAAAACCAAAACCCCAAAAAATCCTACTTCCACAGAGCCTCTACCATAGCTCTAGACCAACACCCAATTTCGGTCGTGATCGAATTCCTACTTAGGCCTTACACCAAGACCAGGGACTCAATCCCTAGCCTCTTTGGACCCTAACGAACGTGTTGAACCCCTATGATCGAAACTTCGCTTCTCAGAGTAAAGGAATATAGCCTCACCTCATCCCGAGCCTATTTTGATTCTTCATCTAATTAGGCTTAATTTAATTACATGATTAATGTATGGATTTGTTCGTCTCACTTAGACGAGTCCATAGGATCAAACCCGAGGTGATTTGGTTGAGTCTAGGCTGAGATCTTAGGGTTTTAGTGTGGACGTCCACGAGATCATTCTATCGGGGACGATGACGGGGAGTCGTTTGATAGAGCGTGTATCAAATGGATGGAGGAGATCAAGCCGGACAGCGCTCCAGGACATAAATCGCGGGCCGAGTCCGCAGCTACATGGATGGCGGCATCCAACCAGGGTGCACAACGTATGCCTTCGGAGCTGCCTAGGATCTAGTTAGCACGCACGATTTAAATAGATAAATAGGGTTTTTTCTTATTTATTTAAATACCCCTAATTTAGAAAAATCATAACTTTGTGTAGAAAAATCACAAAAATAAAATAAAAATACCCTCTTGCTAAGCGAACAGAGGAAAATAATGTGGAAGAAATTTTAAGTCCATTTAATGCATATTTTATTTTTAATTAGTTAAACACTGTTTTAAATCATTTGATTCTCCATGCATATTGACACATCACCTTCGCTTGAAATTTTGGCTTGTTGTAGCCTCTGTAAGGAGAAACATTGACCAAAGTAAAATATGTTGAGATTTTCGTACCTCTTTTATACTGTCCTTAATGATATTGCACTTTAAAAAAATGTCCTTTTGATGTTTTGTTGCAGGAATGATGAATTAAAGTCAAGTGAGCAAAAAGATGCAAAAAGGAGCGAATTTGGAGCAAAAAGGACCAAAACATGGAGAATGCACTAGGGCGCCGACGGCGCCATCGATGCCGCTGAAGGCGAGATTTTCTCAAGGCTACAGGACAAAATCTCCAGAAGGCCGCCGATGGCGAGATTGATGGTTATGCATACTTGTATAATGTATAAGGCTGGATTTTGGAGGGGTGCATAAGCAACTCTTGGGAAAACTCATCCACATCTTTAAAGAGAAGATTTTGGCTGAAAATAGAAGATTCCTGGAGGTTAGATAGTTTCCATTAGTGTGTAGAGAGCTTGCTAGAGCATGTAATTGTGAGGAATTCTTTGAGAAATTGTAAGAGTGGAGGGAATGTTAGAGATTTCTTCCTCCTTGCTACTTCGAAGAGGAATTCTGTGTGCTGTAAAGAAGGGAAGAGATTCAGAGGAACTTTATTGAGTGTTCTTGAGGAGAAAGTTAGAGATAAGTTATTTACTTGTTATAGTTTGTGTAACTTTGATTTTATATATGAATTCCGAGTTTTTTTGTGCTTTCCCCATGAGTTCTTAGTAGTTTTCTCTGTCTTTCTCCTTGTCTCGAGATTTAAGAAATGGTGATTTGAATTGGTGAAGCCATAAAAATGTTTAAGAAATTGTGATGATCTTTTCACTTCAATATTAATTTGCTTTCAATCTGGCCAATTGATATGTTAAAATATGTTGAGTTTTACAACTAAAGTGAAGATTACATCCAAGATTCAGGGAGGTCAAAGCCCTTGGAAGTTGGATGCAAATAAATAGGGAAATATTATTATCGGGCGTAGAATTGCAGATTTTAGAGTGACAAACTAAAATCCCCAATTCGGTCCTATCGTTTGGGTGTTGATGGGTAGATGTTAGCCCTCAGATGAGTAGAATGTGGGTGCTCCAAACTGAAAGCCGGTATCCTCCCAGCCTAGCCGTAGAATCAGTAACCAAGCATAAGATTAATCAATGTTTTTTATGCCTGGACAAAAGGGTGAAGAATAGGAATGCTCCTATTTGACACAATATAAATTGAACTAATTCATTTTATCCATTCACTATAATTTCCTGACAAGGAGAAGGATGCTTTCTTATATATTGAATATCACAAATTAAACCGTACTTTTTATCTTTAGTTATTTATTAGTTATCCAAATTATCTACTTATTTCAATTTCCTATTAGTTATAGATAAGCAAATTGAACGTCATTGTTGTAGTTGAAGTATTACTTTTTATTAAACCTTAGTCCGTAGTATTCTATTTCTCCCTGTGGGATCGATAACTAGGACTCCATTAGAGCCCTATATTACTTGAGCGATACGTATACTTGCCTTGAAAAATTTGACTTTGACATTATTGAATATTATACCTATACATCTTTACTAAATCAAACACATATATATAAAGTTGCAGTCAAGATTTTTGACACCGTTGCTAGAATTTAAATCTTGTAGTAGCATCATTAAATTCTTGAAGATGTCAATTTACAAAAAGAAAAAGGTCGGTCAAACATCCTCTGATTTTTTTAAAGTCAGAGGAGGTTCCTATACAGAGATCCAAATTTTTCAAGATCTTGCATAATATTTCTTTAAAATAATTATGGAAATTAGCATGTTGATTAGAAAATCCTAAAAAAAATTTGGAAGGTCCACAAAGACTAGAAAAGCCTTTGGAAATAATTTCATGGGTCAATTCATTTAAAATACCCTTAAATTTTACAAACACTAAATTAGTAAAATCATTGATTTTGGAAATTATAAACATTTAAATGACTTGATTTTTGATCTCCACTATGATTTATGATCTAGAGAACTCATCATAAAAAGTTCAAAATATTTTGAGTTCATTTGATAACTTAAATTGATTTTCAAAGATAAACATCATTTTTGGCACTTAAATGATTTTTAACAAAATCAAAATATAGCTCAAAAAATTATGAAACTTAGTTTTTTGAGTTCTCTGTGATCAGGGATATTTTATAAAAATAAAATTATATTTAAAATAAAAACTTGATTTTTAGCCTCTTTTAAATATTTAAAATAATTAAAAATTTATTAAAATAAAAAAATAATAATAAACTCATGGAAATGTTCTACATTGCTTCTTAATCATTTAGGAATAATTATAATATTTTTCCTGACTTTCTAAATAAATTTATTGAATTTCAAAGCTTAAAAAATATTTTTTAAGGGGTAAAAATGAGTTTTTTTTTCACTAAAAATAGTTTAAATAAATAAATAAAAAAAATCAAAAAAATATGAAATTTGCTCCTCTGTGTTCTCTAACCTTAGAGAGATTTTTAAAAAATACAAAACATAATTTTCATTTCCTAAAATATTTTATTTTTATTATTAAATAGCCTAGAACTTAGAATAATTCTAATAAATCACAGGGAAATTTAAAAAAATATGAAATTTGGTCCAAATGTTTCTCTGGTCTAGATCTACTTGCAGTAAAAATTTTAAAGGATCGAAAATTACCTTGGTCAAGTTAGGAATTTTCTTTAAAAAATCCTATTTTTGCATGAAAATGTTTATATAAAGTAAATTAAATTTTGAAAAATCACATTTTCTACTCTAATGTTATAATTAACCCATGAATGAGGTAGGATAAAAATTTTAAAGTCATTTGAATTGAATTTGACAAATTATGAAGTGTTAGAGCCGCAGAGGAAATTATGTAATTTTGGAAATTTAGCCTTAATTAACATTTAGGCTTAAGTCAAGGAGGGGAATGGGTAACCTCCGATCTTAATCAATTTATTTGATGCTTGAAACACAAGGGGTCAATTGGTAGAAACCAATCTCACTTTCTTAATTAAATTAATAAATTTCAAAATTATGAAAATTTGGAAGTTTATTAAAATTAAATGATCCTGGACTTAGGGGTATGACTTTTGAAGTCAATAATTAATCAATTTAATACCCCTATTTAGACTTTCAAATAAAATTTCAAATTATGAATCATGACCACTTAAAGCTTAACCTTTTCTAAAACTAATTAAGACACTCACCTAGGTCTTAAGGGCTTAGTGGTGACTTAGGCAAATCAAAATTGACTAAATGAGGATTAGAGAAATAAACATAATTAAATAAAACATCCTTGAAACACCACTAAGACCAATTAGAATTAAAAATTTGGCTAAGTGTTCAAATTACACTAACTTCCCCTTCAAAAGAATTCACTCACATATTCTTCAAATTAAATGATAAATGATAATTAACTTATTCTTAGGGATAATTGAGACATCAATGTTCACTGAGCATTAAGGGTATTTATAGGATGAATTATTAAGCAACATAATAAGTTTAAAAAGAACTCAGGATTTTCCACCAGGCAGCGAGAAAGTAGCATGGGCCTGCTTTTTTCTCTAGATCTGTTGTACACCTCGGAGATCTACTAAACTTAATATATCTTGCTTGCCAAGATATGACATAGGGTTAGGAAAATTATCAGAACTTTACTTTTCTCACTCTTCATAACTGCCCTCACATAAATTTTTAAGTTTCAGTTGTTGGAACAAGAAGACTCGCCAGGTACATTTTTACAATTTATAGCATCGTCTTTCTTCTGCCTTTTCCTTACATGTTTTATGCTTGCATTTACCCTCATGTATGAAAACAACATAAACCTGTATGTTAACAATAATCATACCCCAAAACCAAATTTAAAATCAACCAAGATAAAACTCACCACCATAACATTAAAAATATAAAAGAACTCAAAATTTAATCACAAACATCACACAAAACCACAACTTCAACTAAATTAAGATGTCTCTATCGGATGATTGGAATCCCTCAGAGGAGGTAACCTAGGGTTGCTAACGATGCTTCCCACGGTTTAAATGAAGTTATTGAACTCATTAAGTTGAGTTTAGTAAGTTCATTTGGACTAAGTGAATCTAATAAAAAATAAGTGGTGCCGGAATAAGGGAACCGTAGGATCCTAGCCGGTGTTGCTCTAATCAACTTTAACATGCCCTCATAAAATTTAAGGAACTTCAACCATAGGGCCACTTGATTTGACATTATAACTTGACACATTAGAAAACTCGAACTCGTCAAGGCAAGGAGCTTGGGACTAGCATGGTGGGCAGCACAACCATTTTCAACAGAAAAACTTGTCTTCCCCAACTAAACCAATCTTCCATCCTTATACTTAAGCAACAAAGCCATATGACTTCGAGGTTGCTTGCTTATGCAACATAAATCCTGACCTTATCTTTAGGCCTTTGCATAGCCTTGCTATACAAAATAAGTCCTAACTCATTTTAGAATCCCAAGCATGTCGTTTGTCACAACCTAAATCTTCACATCTTCCAGTCTATTTGCGTGATCCTTTCACACAAATGTAAGCCCTAACTAATAAAATTGACAGGATGAAATACTTAAATTTTTCTCCTCAAAATTGAAGCCAAACATTAGGATAGCTTGGGACGTCACTGAGGTTCTCCTCTGGATCCATGACATCCCCTAGTTCTTCCTCCCTTGGATTCTACAATAAAATGTTCCAAATTCGAGCCAATCCCCTTTCACACCTCTACGCTCGATCTCATTAAAGAGTCCTACCCTTTGAAACCCCTCGAAGATAATATTTTCATGATTTTTATTGAGAGTCTTCTTAGATGACTTTGGTCATTTAAGATGTAATTAACTATAGGGGCTTGCCCTTATAGTAAGTATGTCCAAACCCAGCTTAATATAAACATTATTTAATCCTTTATATTAAAATAGAGGAACTTATCGGCAAATACAAAGCTTTTGCAGACCAGTCGAACATCATATTTTCCTTAGTTTATTTGATTGAGCCTCATCCTCAAGTCTTGTGTTTATCCTTCAGGATAGATACAAGAGTTGAGGTACAGTGCTCTTTCATTTTAAACTAGGAAAAATATGGGGTCAGTTTAATTTCATACTTCAATGTCCTTCCGAAGCGGGCGATGGGATTTTGATTCCAGCCACCGATAGCTTCTTACGGGCAACTCCCCACAAACGAACCCTAAAATAACACCGATAAGGGCTTACACAAATATCCTGGAAAATGTGAGGATTTAGGTCGTGAAGAACAACAACCTCGGAATCCTAAGACGAGTTAGGGTTTATATTGTACAACAGAGGTATGGAAAAGCCTAATGATAAGGTGAGGGTTTATGTTGCATAAGCAAACTACCCCAAAGTCATATGGCTTGGTTGTTTAATTATGAAGAAGGAAATTGGTTTAACTGATGTAGACGTATTTTACTGTTGAAGATGGTCGTGCTACCCACCATGCTAGCTTCAAGCTCCTTCCCATGACAATTTTAAGTTCTCTAGTGTGTCAAGTTATGATGTCAAATCAAATGTCCATATGATTGTAGTTCTTTAAATGTTATGGGGCATATTAAAGTTGATTAGAGCGACACCGATTAAGATCCTATGGTTCCCTTGTTTCGGTACCACTATTTTTTATTGGATTCACTTAGTCCAAATGAATTTACTAAACTCAACTTAATGAGTTCCGTACTTTCATTTTGACCGTAGGAATCTTCATTAGCAATGGTAGGTTACCTCCTCTGAGAAATTCCTAGTCATCCAATAGAGCGTTTTTATTTATTTGCAGTTGATGTTTTGTGATGTTTGTGATTAAAATTTGAGTTGTTTTAAGTTTTGCATGTTGTGGTTGTGAATTTTATCTAGGTTGATTTTAGTTTTGGTTTTTATTTTGTGGCTATCCTAGCAGTTTTAGTTTTCTTGCAGGGTGACATCGTTGTTTAACATGCAGGTTTGTGTTTTTTTGTTCATACATGTAGGTGAGTAAGCACAGTAACGTACCGAAAAGTAAAGTACGGGAAACTAGAAATGCAGGTAAAACAAAAGCATACCTGGATGGTCTTCTGGTCATCTTCAACTAAAACGCAAAATGCATGTGAAAGCATTTATATGTTAAAAGCTTTTTATGTAAAGCGGAGAAATAAGGTTTTGGTGATCTACCAAATCCTAAATCATATCTTGGTAAGCATTATTAATTCATTTAAGGGTGATTTCATTAAGCAGAACATATTAAGTCTAGTAGACCTTCGAGGTATTGATACACCAAAAATATATGCATTTTTAGACCCATATTTTATACCTATTTTTGATGATATTGCACTTTAATGAAAGGTATTTTGATGTTTTCTTGCAAGTTGTTGATTTTTAGGGTTTAAAGTAAAAAGAAAGAAAAAAGGATGAAATTTAAAGTCAAAATGACATTTTTGAAGAAATGCTCAGCGTCGGCAACTTAATTTACTCTTTGATGATATTCGCATATTTCTTTCTCATGAAGTCTGAGAAGTTCCCTCTATCATTCTCCTACTCTGTGATGTGGTGAAATAAAGAGATAATATGAATGTGCCAATATTAAATTATAAAATAAATTGTGATGATTTTTCAAATCCGAACTTAATTTACTTTTTGATCCGGCCAATCAAATTGTTAAAATATGTTTTAAAACATATGATCTGGGAAATGTAGTATGAGTTCTTCAACAGAGTAAGGATCACATTTGATTCCATGAAGGAGAACATTGTTTATTGAATTAAGTGCAAATAAATAAGGAAATATTCTTTATTGGGTGTAGAATTGGCACCTTTAGGGTGACTGACTAAAATCTTCAATTTGGTCTTAGTGTTTAAAAACTGAAGTGATAGCTAGCCTTCAGGTGAAGGCAAATGGGAGCTCTGGAGTGGGATCTGGCATCCTCCTAGCATAGCCATGAATTTAGGGACTAAACACTGAGATTAGCCAATAATTTTCTAGGCATTGTATTAGGGTAGAGAATTAAAATTTCTTTTATTTGGCATAACACATATTATGAACATTTATCACATCTCATTTTACCATAACCTCATTGTAGTGGAAATGATGCTTTTTCACATAAGAATCTCCGTTAAACAAACATAATCAATAGATTAGTATTAATTAAATTTTGCATATTTGATTTGATAATAGTTTAGAAATTTAATTTTGATTACATCTCAACAATCAAAATTAGTGAAAGTGATTTCAATTGACTTTCTGTGAATTTCCTAGCAAATTTGTCATTTCCAATTTAAACCTTCCCTGTAGGATCAATATTTGGGGCTTAAATTGAAAGTCCATTATTGCTTGATAACGATACATATACTTGCATAGAATCCAAATATTAATTGATTATATTTATTTAAATTTTACACAATCTATCGCAACAAAAAGTCAGATCAAGTTTTTGGCATCGTTACGTGGGGAAGGTAACGGTTGAATTTAATAGTTTTGATAAATTAAAAAATTTTGAGATAATATAAATACCATAAAAAATTATAATTATTAAAAAAAGTAAAAAAAATTTAAAATCAAAAATCCAAAAAGAAATATTTTTATTAAAGTGTTTTACTTTGCTTGCTTTATTTGTTTATGAAAAATATTGGATCTGAAGGTTTAGTACCTTACGATTCAAAATTCAAATGTACTGTTAGAAAAATTCAAAAACAATAAAGAGAAATTAAAAATTTACAAGAAATGGCGAATAACTTAGATAATCTAATAAATGAAAATTGAGAAAGAACATTAAAAGATTATGCAAATCTGACAGTAGATGAACTTCACTTGACTATTCAAAATCCTGATGTTGCTGCTAATTCATTTCAGCTTAAACATGTTGTTATCCAAATGATCCAAAATAATCAGTTTGGAGGATCAACTACTTAAGATGCTAACTTATTTCTTGCTAGTTTTCTTGAAACTTATGCTACATTTAAATATAACGGAGTGACTAATGATGTTGTTAGCCTTAGAATTTTTTTTCTTTTTCATTAAGGGATAAAGCCAAGGCTTAGTTAAATTTGTTAGAACCTGGATCTATTAGAACTTGGGGAGAGCTATCATAAAAATTCTTAGTTAAATATTTTCCACCCTCGAAAATCGCTAAGCTTAGAAATGATATTACATTTTTTTGTCATTTTGAAGGGGAATCGATATATGAAGCCTGAGAAAAATTTAAAGATCTTCTAAGGAAATTTCCACATCATGTTTTACCAAATTTTTTAATAATTCAAATATTTTACAATGGATTAGTAGGATCACTGAGATCTATTATAGATGCTGTTGTGGGTGGTTCATTAATGTCAAAACCTTTTGATGAAGCATATTCTTTAATTAAAGAAATGACTACTAATAATTTTTAATGGCCCTCTGATTGGGTAAATCCTAAGAGAGTAGCTAGTATTCATGACTATGACGCAATGTCTATTTTGGCATCTGAAACTGCTGCTATTTCTAAAAAGATTGATCAAATGGGAATGAATTATTCTAAAGTACGCCCAGTATTAAAGGTGAATTCACTAGGATAGATTATTGATACTCAATCATCTTATGAAACTTTACACGCTATAAATAATCAAAATAATAATCGTTATTCTAACTATTTTAACCCTGATTAGAAAAATCAATCTAATTTTAGTTGGAGTAATTATAATAATTCGGTGAATCCATGTGGAAATCTTAACAATTAAGGAAATCTTAATTTTTGACTTTATTATCCTTCAGGATTTAACTCCCCTATCACACAAGTTAAGGGAAAGAAGTTGACGATGGAAGAAGTAATGTTGAATATGGGAAAGCAAATACAGAATCAAGGGGCTTCTATTAGAAATATTGAAAATCAATTAGGACATATTGCTACTGCACTTAAAAATAGACCTTCTAGAATTCTTCCAAGTATTGTGGAAGTAAATCCAAAATATTAAAATAAAGAGCAAAAAAAAGCTATTCAATTACAAAGTGGAAAAGAAGTTGAAACAAGGATCCAAAGAGAAATTGAAGTTAATGAAGAAAAGGAAGAAATGGAAAATTATGAATAGGAAAATGAACGAACACAGAGCCCTATAGAAAATCCATTACCTCTATTTCCTTAAAGACTAAAATAGAAGAATAAAGATAAAAAATTTACAAAATTTTTGGAAATCCTTAAGAAGTTAACGATAAATATTCCTTTTGTTGAAGCTTCGGAACAAATGCCAAGTTATGCTAAATTTATGAAGGATGTATTAAATAAGAAAAGGAAGTTTACAAATCATAAGACCATCTTACTTAGTGCAGAGTGTAGTGTTATTATTCAAAAAAAGCTTCCTGAAAAATTAAAAGATCCTGGTAGTTTTACTATACCTTGTGCAATTGGAGAAATGTTTTAAGGAAAAGTTGTATGTCATTTAGGAGCGAGTATCAATCTTATGCATTTATCAATTTATAAATGTTTAAATTTGGGATAAATTTCCCCTGCTACTGTAACTCATTAGTTAGTTAATCAATCAATAACATATCTAGAAGGAGTTATAGAAGATGTGCTAATAAAAGTGGATAAATTTATTTTCCCTGTACACATTATAGTATTGAATATGGAGGACGATAAATAGATTCCCATTATCTTAGGGAGACCAATTCTTGCAATAGGGAGAGCTGTAATAGATGTGTAAAAAGGAGAGTTAACTATGAGAGTTAATGATCAAGAAGTGAAACTTAATATAACAAAAGCTATGAAATATGCTACAATAGAAAAAGGTAATGAATGTTTCAGGATGGAAGTAGCTGATTATCTAAGTAATGAGCAATTTAAGAATGAATTTTAATATAAATTAAAGCAAGGAGAAATTTTTTATATTGAAAATGAAGTAAAAGAAGAAGATGTAGATTATATTCAGGGCAAATTTAAAATGATAGTAAAAATCTTATTCCTTCATGTATTAAACCACCTAAACTTGAATTAAAGATATTACATGCCCATTTAAAATATGTATTTTAGGAGAATCATCTACATTGCCTGTTAATATATCTTCTAAGTTAACTGAAATTCAAGAACAAAAGTTGAGAGAGATGTTGAAAAAGTATAAAAGGGCTTTTGGATGGACTTTAGTAGATATTAAAGCAATTAGACCTTCAAATATCATGCACAGAATTTTATTAGATGAATAGTATGAACCTAAAGTGATGATTATACTCAATAATGAAATAAGTTGTTAGAAAAGAGATTTTAAAGTGGTTAGATGTTGGAATTATATATCCTATTTCAGTTAGTGCTTGGGTAAGCCCAATTCATTGTGTTCCGAAGAAAGGAGGAGTGACTATTGAAGAAAACAAGAAAAATGAATTAAGACCAATAAGACAAGTAATTGGTTGGCAAATTTGTATTAACTATAGAAAACTAAATATGGTCACCAGAAACGATCACTTTTCTTTGCCTTTTCTAGATCAAATGTTGGATAGATTGACTGGAAATAAATACAATTACTTTCTAGATGGATATACCAGATATCACCAAATTCCAATTGCTTTAGAGGATTTAGAGAAAACCATGTTTACAAGCCCATATGGAACATTTGCTTCTCGTAAAATGCCTTTTGGACTATGCAATGCACCTGCAACATTTCAAAGTTGCATGATGTCAATTTTTAACAATTTTATAGAGCATGGAATGGAAGTGTTTAGTGATGATTTTTTTTGTATTTTGGACTTTGTTTGAGTTATGTCTAAATAATTTAGAAAAAGTTCTGGAGATATGTGAAAAAATCAACCTAGTCTTAAATTGGGAAAATATCAATTTATCGTTGCAGGAGGTATTGTTCTTGGGCATGAAATTTTGAAAAAAGGCATGAACGTAGATCCTGCAAAAATCCAAGTTATATAAAAATTACCACCTCCTAATAATGTTAAAGGGTGAGAAGTTTTCTAACAAAGATTGAGGCTGATGTGGATTCAATCAAATAAAAAGTGAATGGGACTAACACACATTTGGAGCATATCAGATGACAACTCAAAATGCAATTCAGGCATACATGTCATGTAGAAGAAGCAGACACGGCGATGTATTCGAAAAATAAGTGGATTGAAGAAGACTCATTGAGAGTTCTTCACTGTCGTCCATTCTACCAAATTTATATTTTGAATGTCGTAGGAGAAACAAGTGAAAGGCCAGGATATGTTCCACCGGAAGGAGAATGGAATTAAGTTCAAGAGTCTAGTTTTTTTTTTTTTTTTTGTAGTTAGTGTTTGCTTTTTTAGGTGTTTTGATGTTAAGTTTGTTTTGTATTTGAATTGATGTATTTAGGAGTTCTCATCCAAGAATCATTGAACTGATTAAAATATGTGTTTGTTTGTGAAAATGTTTGTGTGAGAAATTATGTGTTATTTAATAATGAATTGAATTTGTGAAAATTTGTGAATTTTGAGAAATAAGAGATTAGAAGTGAAGAAAATAGTTATTAAGAATTATAAAATTATTTAGGGGTAGATGACTTCATAAAGATGTGCATTTAACTTAAAAATAAAAAATATCAAAATTTTTGCAGTAGGGCCTAAGCACCAAAACCCAACACTTAAGCGCTTGTTGCTTGAGAGGTAGGCGTCTAAGCGCCAAACTAGTTGCGTTTAAACGCCAGTTCACTTATACTGTTTCACAAATGATTAAAGGTGAAAATTTGGGTCGAATCTCCATTCCACCCACCCTCCCGACGTCATCTTCTTCATTTTGAGTTCGCGATTTTATATCTGTGGCATCTCCAAAGTTGGATATTTCTTGGTGGAATTGAGCTAAATTTGCTAGATTTCATCTTCTCAACGTGAGAGCTTCACTTCTATGTAGAAATTTTTTATTTTCATCATATATTTGGAGTACATTGTTGAATTATGCAAAAAGCACTATTCATGGTGAAAATTTAAGAAAACTTTATGAAAAATACATGGAAATGATGGTTTAAGGTTTTGGAAGTTAAGTTAAGTGATTTAGATTTTTGTTTAGGATTTATTATGAATTTTATGTGATTTTTAGAAAATGGCAAAAAAAAATGAACAGGAGCAAGGTGAAGTCTATTTTCGACTCTAGTAAAATTTTTAGTTCAAAAGCTCAGGATTAATAGACAGAAGTGATGTAATTGATAAGCTTGATTCCTTAGTGGTGTTTTAAGAATCTGGGCAAAGCTGTGGAAGATTTAATAGTTTGCCGACAGTGGGAACATTTCTGTTGTTTTTTTAGTTGTAGCGGTCATTTTGTCATTCAGGAGTTTTACGCTAATCTCTCTAAGGTAAAAGAAGATCAAGTTATGGTGAGAGGGAAATCAGTAGGTATTTAATTTGTTTTAACAATTATCCCTGAGTTTATTATGTTTGTATTCAAATTTTAATCCTACTGAGGGAGATTTATATGAGACTATTTCTTAATTGACTGTGGGAAGAGGATTGTGGAAAATAATGAATGATAGGAGATTGAATTTTTCTGCATCAAAGCTTGATGTCACAAAAAAAGCGTGGAACAATTTTATTTCAGCTCATCTACTCCCTACAAATCATCTGAGTGAAGTTAAGAGAGAGAGAGAGCCATTTTGAAATACTGTATTGAGCATTCAAAGATGATTGATATTTGATCACTAATCTATTAGGCTATCACTAGTTCTGTCAGAGCTGCCACTACAGCTGGATTGGAATCACATCCTTAATCTTTTCTTTATGTGAGCAGACTAGTGCAAGATTAATAGTTGAGAGGAAATTCTGCAGCCACTAAAACCCAATACGAGTGTCAATGTGAAATCTTATTCAGAGCTTTCTATATTTGGTTGGAAAGGAGGATTTTCAAAAGTTTCAGGTGCCTCTACATCTTTTGCTTCTACTTCGCAAGCATCTACATCACAAAGTCAATCGACTAGTCCTGATGCACAATCACAATTCATTCAGAGGATGTTAGATAACATCAACTACACTGCTGATAGGGTACTGAATTTAGAAAATTTTGTAGGACAAATTGATACCTATGTGAACAGACATAGTTATTATGAAGAAAAATATCACACATTTTTGGAACATCTTATCAGGGGTGACCAAAGTGTGGTATTTCCTTCATATCCACAATACCCTCACTATGAGGCGATGAATTTTTTAGATGATGATGAGGAGGAGGAGGAGGAGGAAGATGATTTATTTGAATATTTTTATTGTATGAACTTTTATGTGTTGTAGTTGTTTAGACTGCTACTCTTTTATGTCAATGTTTGTTGTATTTTTTTTCAACTTATGTTGTTATATGTGTTTTTCTTTATTGCGTTGGATGCTGTTGTAATGTTTAGAAATGTATTTGTGTTTTTGTGAGTAGTTATGTTTTCTTTTTGTGGTAGTAATTGTATGAACATGGTTGTTTAATTGTATTTTGTTGGTTTGTGAAGAGGTTATTCCAGAGATATTAGTAAGGTTTAGAATATTACTAAATTTCACTTAATAATTTCATGTTTAGATTTTCAATTTACTACCATGTATTTTCTTTATGTTGTAGTTACGACTTTATGTTAGTTTGTGTTTGTTTTCTTTTATGTTATCCTCCACTACATAGAAGTCTGTTGAATCTCATATATGTTACATTAAGTTAAAATTTGACCATTATATTTTTACTCTTGTTTTTAATTTTTATACTTTTATATTTAAGATATGAAAATTCTTATAAGTATGATATTTTTAGTTTTCATACCTACCCATATA
>NEWO01000268.1:672243-746428 GCA_003013225.1 Phalaenopsis aphrodite
ATATGTATATATGTATGTATATATATATATGTATATATGTATGTATATATATATGTATATATGTATGTATATATATATATATCTATATCTATATATGTATGTATATATCTGTATCTATATATGTATGTATATATCTGTATCTATATATGTTTGTATATATCTGTATGTATATATATATATATATATCTATATATGTATGTATATATCTATATCTATATATGTATGTATATATCTATATCTATATATGTATGTATATATGTATAAATCTATATCTATATATGTATATATATCTATATCTATACATATATGTATATATATATATATATATACTTATATATATGTGTTATGCTAAAATGTTTTATCTTATTAAAAATTTAAGTTTAGGGTGATGAAAAATAATTTTTAAAACTTGAATTTTATTTGTTCTCAAATGTGCTACAAATAAAATTGATTTTGATTGGTAAAAAAATGATTATGCATATGAAGTTATATTATGGAAGTAAAATTTTGAATATAGAAATGAGTAAGAAAATTTAGTTGAAAATAATATGAAGAAAAATTTAAAGTTAAAAATTTTTAGTGTAGAAATGATAAATATTGTGTAACTATCTTTAGTAGGAGAAGTTTTATTTTTGAAAAATGCAGAAGGATTAGAATTTTATTTTCAATAGTTAACTTTCTTTTTTTAAAAATAATTTTTAAAACTATTATTATACTTTTAAGTAAAGGATATATATCAAACCTTTTCTTTAAAAAAGGAAGAGTGGAATTCAAAACCGTTAAAGACCAAATGAGATATAGTAATCCTCTCCTAAATAAAAGGTAAGGATTAGAAAAATCCTGAGATAAATAGAAAAAGGAAAAGAAAAAAAAAGTAAAGTAAAGTTAAAAGAGTGAGAAGAATCTTGAGAATTAGTGTCTAATCAAAAATTGGTTTCACATCTGATCTTTTTAAAAGATAAGACTTGATAAACTCTTAGGCTTAAGGATATAATATAGTAAGTATAATTATTCTTAATTAAAATTTTAAGTAGGGGAGATAGAATGCATAAACCCTATATTTGGTAAATCTAAAAGTATCTCTAAACTAAATAGGAACTCATATTTTCACTTCTTTAAATTAAAGATTTCTAAACTCTAAGTTGGTCTCATTTACTAAAGTTTTTTCTAAATTGGACTACTATATTTCTTGAACAAAATTTTAAAATATCTTAAAGAAACTCACTGGCATAATCTGCATATTTTGGTTTTGAAAGATTGGAGTGTCACTTGAGGGCAAGTAAAGTTTTAAGTTTGGGGGATTTTGATAGACCATAAATATATAGCATTTATGTACACACTTTTAAACTTATTTTTGGACATTGCGCTTTAATGGAAGTTATTGTGTGTTTTTCTTTCAGGTACAATTAAATTGATGAAATATGGTGAAAGAAGTGAAAAAGGATCAAATTTAGAGATAATTTGAAGGTGTGAAGAAGAACTGTGGCACCCAAGCACCCAGGACTGACGCTTAAGCGCTAGAAAATAGAGAAAGTCACGCTTAAGCACCAAATACCTCCAACTTACAAAAAAAAGGCAGTTACGATGAAAAGTCAATAGATTTGGACAAATTTCAAAGAGGTAATTGAAGCAAATCTTGGTAAAAACATGAATTACAATTTATGGGCACAACAATACATTGAAGTGGCTCTTGAAAAGAGTCAACTCTTGGAAGATTCATTTAATATGGACACATTTTGAAGAGAAACCAAGACACCTTTTGGAAAACTATAAAAAAGTAAAACTTTGATTGAATTATGCCCCCCTTCCCCTTTGTCTCCCCTCTCACATAGAAGAATTAGGATACTTTTAGAGAGAATAAAGGTAGAGTTGTAAAGAAAAAAAGAAATTCAAAGATACTTCAAGAGTTTGGTTGAGAGGAATTTGAGATGTGTTTTATCTTTGTAACTACATTTGATTTTAATTTAAACTTCTTGTGCTTTTACATGATTTCTACTTTTAAACATAAGTGTAGTGGTGTTTTCTCCATGAATTCTAAGTAGTTTTCTTTATCTTTTTCCTTAAAATGGAATGTAATTAAGTATTGGAAAGAAGTTGTGTGAAGTATTGATCTATAATGTTGGAAAATGTTGTGATGATTTAACCTTTGTACTTTATTTACCTCTTAATTTGGCCAATTGAGATGTTAATATTTGTTTTGAGAACATGTAATATCAATGATGGTATTGTCTCGGTCAACTAATAGTAGAATCTCATGAGATTATATGGATGAGAATGTAATTCATATGTTTGAGTGCAAATAGATAGGGAAATAAACTTTGAAAGGTGTAGAGTTAGAGAACTTTAGATTGATAGACTAAAGCCCCCAATTTGGTCTATTATTTTAGTTTTTGATATGAGATGTTAGCCCCTAGATAAAGGGAGAAGGGTGAACTATAGAGTGAGAGCTAGTGTCTTCCTTACATAGCCCGTCTTCAGGACTGTTTAAACTTTGGATTAATCAATATTATTTATAGCATCTCTAGTAAGGGTAAAGAATAATATTGCTCATATTTGGCATAACATAATATAAATACTTCCACAATAGAATTCCCATAGTTTTTATTTATTCATGATAAAAAAGATGTTTTATTCGTATTGCTTTCATCTTACAAAAAATTATTTAAATTTGGTTAGTTATTTACTTTCTTTTCAGTTATCAAAATTACCAAAAAGAATTTTTTTACTTTTTTTTCAATTAACAAAAATTACTAGAGAGAATTGAACTTTCATTCCTACCATATAATCTATAGTTTGAGTAAGACCCTTTTTCAAAGTAGATTTTGTTATCCAATTTCTTATTAAATGTTCGTAGTTTTCCCTATGGGTTCGATATTTTGGAGCTTAATCAAAACTTCCTATATTACTTGATTATAATATGTATACTTGCGTAGTATCCCAATATTAAAATAAAACAGTTGCACTCTTACTTGCTTCAGAATCAAGTTTTGGCATCGTTATAAGGAAGAAATATAAAATAAAGAGAATTTAGAATCTAATCATACATACATTGTAATACTATCGTAACATAAAGTAGGGATCCGGGGTCAACATAAAAAGTCATTCAAAGAAATCTGATACTCATAAAAAAGAAATTGAATGAGAGATACATATTTTTAGCGCAGAGTACGCACAATAACAGTCAAAGACAAGATGTTCATGATTTTCATTCTATGTATTACAAAGAATACAACTTTTATTAACCAATATTCCTCTTGAAAATTGAATTTCATTGAGTAGAAGCCCTTTTACTATTACTTTCAAAGCAAAAAAAACAAACTTTAATGAAAAACTTTTGAATTAGACATATTTACTCCAATAAGCATAATGCAATTATCATGACCAAAATGATAGATGGATTTATGTGAATAACTGGCAGAGCCATTCCATAAACAAAAAATGTTATGATTATTTATAGGGGCATGTAAGATAGCATTCATGCAAAGCTAAGAAATTGAGTCAACTACCACTCACCATTAAACCTTAAATCCATAGTTATGGTAGATGAACATTTGTTAAATGAAATTTCATTTGACCAAATTTTTTAAATAAAGATTAGTTGTTAGTCTAGAGAAAAAAAAAACATGTTACTTTTACGTGTAATATTAAGTTAATTAGTTCTCCTAATTCTTACAAAAATCTAGCTTAATTTTCCAAAATAGAGTAGCCTTACTTTTGCTTTTAAACCATATGGAGCCATAAAGATTAACACAACAATAGATAGAGACAAAGTGTTGTAATATCACTAAATAACTATGGATTTTCTCTAAGATTGATAATTTCCAAGCTTGAAATACCAAGTCCACCAAGTTTTTTTAACTTAGAAGTTGTTGACCAAGCAATAGTGTGGAATTTCTTTAGATTACCACTATGATAAAAAAAGTTATTGCATAAAGCGTTGATATTCTTCTTAAGACCCTTATGAATAATAAGCATTTTGAACAAATAATACAAATAACTCTAGAAAGTTTTTATATGAAATTGAAGTTTACTAGCAATTAAAAGGAATTCAATCTTTCAACAAGAAAACTAGTGCATAATGTTCTCTAAAAGCATTTAAAAGCAGAAAATCATATGTTTAGAGTTGTTTAAAACCACTTTTAAGTAGTTCCAATGGATGGGTTTAAATGGAAATGCACATATATCGTAAATATGGTAATTAATAGAAGAATCAATTGATTTAGTTTGGAAAATCGTTAACTTTAAGGAATTAACAGTCAAATTTGAGGCTTTAAAAGCTTTTTTAAACTATTGTTAAGGTTCATAATAGATTTGACATTAGCTTTGCCTAAATATAAGAAAACCATCAATATACATGATATGAGAAAAACTTTTATGAAATCTTATGGCATTTAAGTTGCTTGGAAGAGTCAATGCATCATCCAAAATACAAGTCAAAGCATCCATTAGTATAAAAAGAGATAAGGGTTGAGTGAATACTTGTTTCTAATCCTATAAGAAGAAATAAAAAGTCCTTCTCATTCTTCATTTACTATAACTGAGAAATGAGCTTAAAAAATGCAAACCTTGATTAAGTATATGAAGAGGGGAGAGTTTTTATATTTAGCCTTCCTGTCCAAAAAAAGTTACCTATTAACATTGTCAAAAGCTTTTTGTTGGTGACATTTTCAATGCACTCATCCCGTCATTATTTCACTAGACACCTAATGAAGCTTCACTCTTTTTTGTAGTGTATAGGAATATAATGCTTATCATTTAGAAGACTATAATTTGTGCACCAGTGCCAAGGTACCTTCTCTACTTATCAAGCACATGTTTACGCACTAGTTTACCCATGTAGTATTATTCTGGGGCCTCAGTATATCAAACTTTTTTTATGAGCAGTGGCGTCACTTCTACGATTCAACCAAATACTATGTCACCAAGTTAACAGAATTTAGCACAGCTCCATTAAGTTAGACTTTGATGTCATTGAGTGACATGAACCAAATTACACAGCAATTTAGCTTTAAAAAAAGAGCAAAAACTTGACTCAATTTATATTTAGCGACTGGTGTGCAAAATTGAAATGTTATGAAATTTAGAAAATAGTTTACATACTAGGAGTACTACACAAGTATACTTATTATTTAAAGTAATATATGGTTTTCTTTTAAGACCCCAATATCGATCCCATAGAGAATCAAGATAAGAATTCTCTTAGGTTAATTCTAGTCTACTACTATTAGGCATTAGTTTAGAAATTTCAAAAAGGTTGGTTTTCTTAAATTTATTGATTTACTATAGAATTAAATTTAACTAAATTAAATAAAAACCAAATCTAAAGAGACTTGTTAAATTTTGAGATGTGTTTATATTATTAAAATCTCTTTCCCCTTGTGATAAGATAATAATCAGTATAGGAATCAGATGTTTAAAGTTTAAAATGTTATATTATGAAAAATAGGAGTGTACCTGCTTCTTTACCCTCTTTCGAGTGCATAAAGAGCATTGACTAATCTAAAATAAGTTCCAGCTTGAGTTCTGGGTAGATTCTAGTTCTTCACTTCTAGATTACCCACATAGGACCTACCAAGGACTCTTAGTTGCAACATTAGACCAAATTGGTAAAGGATCTAGTATGTCCCTCTAGAAACACCAACTCTACATCCATGAAGACTTATCTCTCTATCTATTTGCACTCTTCATAAATTTTGATTCCCCTCCTCGTAAGGTTTGTGTGGTACTCTCTAGTTGGCTGAAATCATAGCCCTCCTGGGTCTTTAAGTTTTGCAAAAAAATTTAACACTAAAACTGATTAGTTTACAAAGTAAATTAAGAACCAGTGAAACTACCATCACAATTTTGGACTAAAAGAAATCTTCAAACCATTCTAATCTCCCATATGAGTAATTCTCATCTTAAGGAGAAAGAGTAAGGAAAACTACTCACTAAGCTTAGAGAAAACACAATAGAAAAATTCATTTGAATCAAAGTAAATTTATTATAAAATTCTTTACAATAATTATACGATAATGAAGAACACAATTCTTAGCTTTTTCCTTCTGAAAAAAAGATTAAATCCCTCCATGAAGCCTCCTACTGATTCAATCAATGCTCATACAATTCCTTATAGATATCTCTCAAAATTTCTCACCAATCTCTCCATAAAAACGTAGAAATCCAAGTTTCCTACTTCTATCAATGACTTCTGGATGTTCTTGGAGTTTCCAAGAGTTTGAAATGCCAAAATGTGCCTTCCCAAGTGTCAAATGGTGCTTAAAAACTCCCAAAATTGAGCAATAACCATATGAAACGGTTACTAGTGTTACGCCATCAAAATCTATGCTATGATGTCTGTTTCTCGACGTGACTGGTGCTATGGTGCCAGTTCAAACGTTGGTTAGGCTTCAATTCACCTAATTTTGATCTGTTTTGCCCCGTTTCAGCTCCAATCTTGCTCAAACAAAATGTTTTAGATCTAAATTTTCTTTCTTGCTTGATTTGGCTCCAAATTGCACCATTTTTGCTCCATTTTTTCCAAAAATCCATTTCTTGTACCTGGAACCAAAAACATGCAAAATACATTTCACTAAAGATCAATTACATAAAAAAAATACAAAAGGTAAGCAATAAATGTATAATTAAAACCGTTAATTTTTAGATGTATCACTAAGCTTCATTAGTAATATTGATGATGTCATCAATGGTCAACAAAAGATTGAATGAACCATTAAATGTATTGGGTTGATATCTAAATGTTGTATTAGAGCAATATGAAGCCATATTAGAGTGGAAGAGTGCTAATTTATTTATGATATTTGTAAGGACATTTGTATGGAGCCATGATGTGTAGATAAGAATTCTAGTATTTATTTATGAGTTACACATTTTTATGGATGAGATTGCACTTTTAAGAAAGGAAATTTGGAAGGGACTTGGAGCAAAGAAGCTTAATTGAGGACTATCGCCTAAGCACCAGACTCCTGGGAGCATATGTTTTAGCCCCTCACTTGGACAACCCAAGAGATTAGCACCTATGCGCCAACCAACTGGGTGCCTAGGTGCCACAATTTGGGTGCCTAAGTTCCAGACACATGGGAGTCTATGGGTAGATGCCTTTTTCAGTAAACTAAGAGACTAACACCTTAGATTCTGGGTGACAACAACTATATGGAGCAATTTTGGCAATTGGGGAAGTCTATGATGGGGGTTCGTGGAGATTCATGGGGAGTTATTTAAGAGGTTGTGGGGTGATTTTTATCCAAAGTAATGGGGTATATCTATATGTATGTATCTCATACTTGTACAAATTGTTGAACGGAAGCTGTTAGGATTTTTGAATGTAAAGAGATTGATGAGTTGTGAGGGTTATCTTGTTGTAGAATCCCCTTCTTCTTTTCTAATGGAGAGGAGTGGGAGAGCCTTCAGAAGTAACAACCCAAGTTCATGAGATTCTTGTTGAAGCATTTTTAGGTCATTGTAGAGGGGAGGAAGATAACTCATTTTGTTTTTATTATTATATATTTTCTTAAGCATTTGGATAGTAGATTTCTCTTATTTTAATGAACCTGTGTAGTGTTTTCCTCATGCTTCTTGAGTAGATTTCATTACCTTACCTTGTAATGATTAAGTAGGATATATAGGACTGGAAAGTTCTTTTAAATTAATTTTAATTATTTAATGTGATGATTAACCTTCATATCTTCATTTTCCTTTCATTTTGGCCAAGTAAAATGTTTAAATGTTTTGTGAAACTTAATGACTTGGGAGAGCTATGGTATAATCAACTATGTTAGTCACATTGAACTATGGGTATATGCTAATATGCCTTGAAGGGAGATGAAAATATAAGGGAAATATGTTTTGACGGGTTAATTAATGGATTTAAGAAATTAAAGTTGTTTTTAACAAATCTTCTTTATGCATTGGGGGAGCGTAATGAAGAGTATTGCTTCTATTTTTCACTAGTCTATTATATAATTTATACTTTACATTTCCTATACTCCACTTACATCATTACAAGGGAGGGTATTTATAGAACCTAATATTCATAAAGTTAAACCATGTTAAGTAGGAATTATATAGGATTTACACTTTACAATTGCTTTAGATATTTTAGGTTACTTTGCAGGTTAATAAAAAGATTTAAATTTTTGAGCTAGGACACAAAACGAGTAGGTTAGAACTTTTCAAATTTTGAAATCACCTCGTTCTCTATGGGATTGAGATTCCAGACACTAAAATCTAATATTATTGTACGACACATGCACTTATGTTATCTCTACTAAACATGTCACTGGTGGCATATTTGTATTGATTACAAGAAATTAAACTCTACCAATAGGAAGGGTCATCTTCCTTTACCCTTTTTATATATGATGTTGGATAGGCAACTTGGCCACCCATATTTCAACTTGTTGGATGGGTATTCAGGTACCATCAGATTCCAATTACTTCTAAAGATCAGAATAATACTACATTCATGAGTCCTTGTGGGGCTTTTGCATTTAAAAGAATGTCCTTTGGGTTATGTAATGCACCTGTAATGTTTCAAATGTACACGATGTCAAATTTTTTTTACCTAATTGAGAAAGGAATAGAAAAATTTATGGATGATTTTTCTATATTTTGCCCATCATTTGATTCTTTCTTAGATTGTTTAGGAATAGAATGATTGAGGCATTAGTTGCAAAGTATGGTATAAGGCATAGGATATCCATAACATATCATCCTTAGACAAATGGATTAGCTGAAGTTTCAAATAGAGAGATTAAAAGGACTTTATAGAAAATTGTCAATCCTAGCTAAAAGGATTGGTCTTTAAGACTTGATGATGCTTTATATGCCTATAGGACTTCTTATAAAACACCTTTAGGAATGTTGCTATATTGTCTCATATTTGTCAAATATTTTCACTTGTCAGTTGAATTGGTGTAGAAAGCATATTGGGATGTTAGGGAGTTTAATTACAATGTAAAGGAAGTTAGTGAGAAAAGTTCAGTACAATTAAATGGTCTTGAGGAAATTTGATAAGAACCTTATGAAATGAGAAAATATATAAAGGTAAAATGAAGAAATGGCATGATAAAAAAATTCCTAGAAAAAAATTTGAGCCTAGATAAGAAGTTTTATTTTACAACACATGTTTGAAATTATTTTCAGGAAAACATAAATTTAGGTGGTCAGGACCATTTATGATACTAAAGGTTTATCAATGATCCAAAGAGTGGTAGTGTATTTAAATTGAATGGATAGAGACATAAATCATATTTAGGTGGTGAGAGAAATGTGATATATTAGGTCTTGATGTCGTGCCTACATGAGCAAATTATATGGTATCATTGAGCTGAGGGCATTAAAATAAGCTCTTCTCAGTAGGCAACCCAAGTTTATATATGTATGTTAGTGTTGTGTAGTGTAAATCTATGGTGATGTGTTTGTGTTTGTGCATTGATTGTTTTGTTTTCATTATGAGTGCGTAACTTCAGAGGAAGTTACTCTTGGGTCAGGGCATTTATCCTTAGCCTTCTTGTTCTACCAAAGCTCTGGCGTGTCTTTTGGTAGTACAAGGATCAACTACATCCTCTACAACGTACTTTTTAATTGAATGTTGGGATATACAAGAGACGTACTGAGTTTAGACATGGGACAATTCCATTTTTCTAATAAAACGGTCTCTATTGTCTAGAAATTAGAAGGGCTGGTAGAAGATATATCCATTATACAAGTTAAGGTGTATACTTTAATTGATATGGCAGCACATGGGGATTGGCAAAAATATAAGCTAATTTGATTAGTTCACTAGCTATCTAGCTTTAGTTGAAAATATGTTGCCGAAACTAATGGATTGAAAAAAAGAATCTCATTGAGTTTTAAGTATATTTATTTATCAAATAAAGTAAAGCTCCCATCAGTCATTAGAAGAGGATTTTGCTGAGGATTAGGAAGATAAGGAGAGATGTGGTGATAAGGAGGATGAGTGACCTTATTTATCCTTAGTTATAGGGTATTGTTGGTATACAATTTATATGATTAGAGTTATAGGGGGGACAAATATTAGAAATCAAGTGACCATGGACAATTTTGGTCATGGTGCCTAAGAGCCACCCAATTGGGTGCCTAAGCACCACTATGGGCAAGCCATGCCTAGGCACTACTCTGGTAGTTTGAATATTAAGCTAAAAATTAGCTCGTTCAACCCATTTCATGTACTTTCTCCACCTTTTCTTCTTCAATGACCGAGAGGCAAATATTAGGGCTCCTTGTTTTCTTCTAATTTCCCTCAATCTAGGAGGCTCTAGTGAGTAGAACTCTCTCCTACAAGATAAATTTCACTCCTTTAACCTTATCCAATGATTCTCATCTCAAATTTTTAAATTTTAAGTTGAAGAGAGCTTGAGTTAAAGTTTTTTAGGAAAATTTTGGTTTAACAATTGATTTGCATCTTGATTGCATCCACATGATTTTCTATCCTTACTCTTTATGATCTCCATCTTTGACACTACTCAATGGCTCCTAAAACTAAGAGAGGCAAATCAAAATCTTTTTATGATAAGAAGAAATTTTTAAGCTCCAAATCCGAGGAGCATTATAATGACTTCTTAACATCAAAGAAGTTGATTGCGTAATGTGGATTCATCTGCCTTAGGGGTGTGAGTCAGTGTATGATATTAAATCAACTTTGAGAGGATTTTTGTTATAACACCTATGTAGATGTGATTTCTATGATGATAGAATTCTATGCCAATCTTCCTGAGGCATCTGACAATTTTATTTTTGTAAGAGGGAAGAAGGTTAACATCTCTCCTTCTCGTATAAATCTATTTTTTTCTTTAAGTTATGTCCTTGGTTGTTTTTACTCCATCTTCATCCCTAAATATTCTAATTTAAATAAAATTATCATATATTTTTATTAATGGTGGGGGCTTAGAAAATTAGAAATGATCATAAAATCAATTTTCCTTCATCCAAGCTAAATGCAGCCTCGAATGCATGTCACTACTTCATTTCTGACAAGATGCTTCTATTTACAAAACTGAGTGAGGTTATTATGGATAAATCCTCTCCTAACTTTCTCATTCCAACCATGAAATCTAGTGATATTGGTTATCTCATTTATCATTCCATCTTCAAAGCAAAGAATTGGGGATTCACTCTTGGATTAGGACACCCCTCTACTATCTTTTCAGTGCGTCATAATTCTAGTGTGACATTTAGAAGTTGGGAGGAGCAGCTTTTGACTTTGAAGCCTTTCTCTTAAAAAAATTTGAATTTACATGAGAAAAATGCTATTTTTGGTATTGGGGCTAGTTTTGTTTTAGCTTTGTTCTTCTCAGCCCTCTACTTGTTATTTCAAGGTATTCCTAGGCTCGTCCTTCCTCTAGTCGAACTTCTATGTTAGAAAGATTATGTAAGATTGAGGTTGATATTTCTATTATTTAGAAGATGGTCTATGATTTTTCAAACCATATGTTGCATATTTATTGGCAAAACAAAAGCTAATGCGACCAGTTTACTAGTTTTCAGGCCACCCAGCTTGCAATGTAGAGCAGGAATTAGTGGATTGGAGATGACAATCCTATTGAGTTCCATGTGTATTCTCCCTATCATCCCTACGAGCATACCCAACCAATGGAGGAGAGCTTTGAGGAGGAAGAAGAGGATGACGATGATGATTATGAGGAGTATGATGATGAGGATGAGGAGTGGTGTTTTTTTTTTCTTTTATGTAGTTTTATAAGATTTTATTTTTATTCACTGCTGATGTTACTTATATTTTTATTGGGTTAGCTTGTATTTTATCGTGGAATAATTTTTATATTCTTGTTGTAATATTTAAACTTTTTGGTGCTAATTTTATTCAATATCCTGTTTACTTTAAATTTACTTTCTATTAAGTACCTGTCCATTTCTAGTTATACATGTTGATCTTGTTGATATATACATGTCATAGGAATTAGTTCTATGCTTTTATTTCTCCATTTAAATTCATGTTGTAAGTTGCTTAAATGTTTGAAATTAAGTTGGCGGCGGGAATCTTGTAGAGCCTAAACTTATTAATCATAAGTAAAGTATGTTTGAATTGTTATTTTAATTAACTTGAGGAAAGTAGGGGATAAATCTAGAATTATCACAATAATGAGGAAGCAGAAACATAGAAAACTTATTTAAGCTTGACATAAATTTTGTCAGACTAGTGTTATCTAACTTTTGCAATTTAGCATAGAGGAAAATGATTAAAATATTTATTTACAAAGGTATCACATATTTTCTTTATTAGGTGTACGTAGATATATACCTAACAAGAATTTAGCCTCCTTAAAATTTTAGTTTCATCTAATACTCCTTAAAAGTTTGAAAAATTAAAAAGAATAGGATGTAGAGTGTTTAATGTAAAGAGATGACAGTGGAATTCACCATTATTACAAGGTCTATCTAGATATAGTAATCCTAATAAAATTATGTTAAGGATTGAAACATTGATCCTAAAGCAAGAAACAAGAGTATAAAAAATTAAAAAATGAGGAAAAGTTTGATAAGAAGCCTTATTAAAAAATGTTTTCACTAGATTTTTTTTAAATTTTCAACTCCACTACATTCCTAAGTTCATTGATGTTTAAGAAGTATTAGTAATCTTTTTAAAGAGAGTGCTTAAATTATACCTATCTACCATCAAGTGTACCCTATATAACATTTGTCGATTTCTTCCTAAAGTAATTATGAATTCAGATTTTCTTAGTTAGATGAAACATTTCCTATACATTTAGTCTGGACTTATTTACTAACGAGTTATATTTTCACCACTGTGACTCTCGTAAGGCTTGAGTGTTGATAATTTTTTATGAAACCCACTCTTATAAGTTAATTAAATTGCTATTTAAGATTTAGTGTTACTTGAGGATAAGTAACATTTATGTTTGGAGGATTTTAATATATTTATAAGAATGCTAATTTTTATTTATGATTTACACATTTTTATGGATGAGATTTTATTTTAAACAAATATGCTTTTATATTTTTCTTACAGATTCAAAATGCAATGAAAGTGAGGAAACGTGAAAAAGAATTGGATCAAAGGGGCTTAATTGAATAATAGTGCCGAGGTGTCAGACCCGTGGGTGTCAAGGTGCGAGTCTCTCATCTAGAAATTTTTGGACGTTGGTGTTAGGTGACCTGACTTGCATTTACGTAGTAATTTAGCTTCCAAAAGTTGGCCAAAAACTTGACCCAATTTAATTTTAATAGCATTTATGAAATAATTTACACACTCTGGGTACTATGCAAGTATATGTATTATTTCAAATAATGTAGGGTTGTTATTTAGGATTTCAGTAACGATCCTATAGAGAAGTGAGGTAAGAAATTTTTTAGGCTATTTCTAGCCTTCTACTCTCAAGCCTTAGTTTGGAATGTTGATTAAAGTGGGTTTTCTAATAACTACTCCTAAATGAAAATCTTAAATCAAAAGATAACTTATCTAGATAATTTTTTTTGGAGAATTTTGAGATGTTAAAGACTAAACTTCACATGCAAAGACTAAGATAATGAGTAGGAATGAAATTCTTAAAATTTAATGTAGCTAGTGACAAATAGGAGCATACCTATTTTTTACTCCCCCCTGCCTCTCGGTGCTAGAAGAGAATATGACAAACTTAGAGCTTTTCACCAGCTTGTGTAGTAGTGGTAAGTAGATTCTTGCCTCTCACTTGCAGATTATCCGTTGTGCCCTATCTACAGACTTCTACTAGGGACCATTATGATCCAGACTTTACCAAATTGATAAAAGAATCTATTTTGTCACCTTAGAAACAGTAATTCTACGCCCATTAAAACTTATCTTACAATCTATTTTCTCTCCCCCTCAGGTGATCAGAATAAATCCACCCAATTTGAAAAGTGGTACTCACTAGTTGGTGAAATCATAGCCTTCCCGGGTCATTATATTTTGCAATAAATTTTAACATTACAAGTGATCAATTTGTAAAATAAACTAAGAGCCAGTGAAAATACCATCACATTAATTATATAAGATAATATATAAGCAATTCTAAATTCCTAAACATGCATCTATTTCATTGTAAAAGAAAATTAAAATGAAGATAATGGCATAATCAACGATAAATTTGATAGAATCAAGTAATAAGTTTTGTACCAACAAGGAACATATTTCTAACTACTCTAATTCAAGTGTATAGTTACACTTAATTATTTATTAGTTTTATCCAACTATCACTCACCTAGAAGCCCCTAATAGAAACAGATCATTAAATTACATTTCTTTAAAAGTTGCATTGCCACCTAAACTATTTTACTAGCAAACTGGTGAATGTGAGTACACTGAAGTTGCAACATCACTGCTCTCCCGAGTTTTAGTTTCATATGAAACAAATTTTAACATAACTTATTGCCACTTAAGTTTTGTTAATAAAGCAAAGGAGATATTACTCATCACACGAAAAAAGAAATAACTCTATCGTGAAACAAGTTTTTCTACACATGTCACTACTTCAAATTGAAAGAAAAGAGTAAAAAAAACAACTTATGAAGCATGAATAAAACACAACACAAAATTTCATTTAAATCAAATAAAAACTAATATAAAGGGTTTACAATAATTACAGGATAATGAAGAGGAAAGTACTTGGTTTTTTTTCCCTTTGAAAGACAAATGAAAATCTCTTCAACGAAGTCATTTGCCGGTCCATGCGCCGCTCATACTTCCTTACTCATATCTCTCGAAATCTCTCACCAATCTCTCCAAAAAATGGAGAAATCTATATCTTTATAGACTCATGCCAAACTCTCTCTCAATCTCACTAAAAACTCCTTAAACACACACTAATTACTTCATAATTACTTGTCATGAGAGGCACCAACCCCTCTATTTAAAGAGACACAAAACCCATCCTTTCTCCAAGAGACACATCTCTTCACACAAAAGACAAACCATTTCACTCCAAGTGAAATGTCTCTTCATCCAAGTGTCTAGATTTATTTAACCACTTCATGGGGCATGTAAGCTATCCAAAAACTTCCAAAACATCTCATAATGGCCCGAAATTGCTCAAACGCCATCCAAAAACCTTCTTGGGTGCTATGGCGCTAGAATCAGAGCTATTGTATATTTTTAGTTTTTTCTAGTTCCATAGCATCTGAATTCAATGTAATAGCATCATCTTGCAGGCAACACACATGTTTAGCTCTATTGTGGCTTTCGTTTAGCCCCATTTCAGCTCTGGCTCGCTCCTAGTGTTATACCTACAACATAAACATGAAATTAACCTTTCTTGAAAGTGTAATTTCATTCAAAAAAATGTGAAAAATATAGAGGAGAACAAGCATAGAAAAACATATCAAAATGCGCCAAAGTAGAATTTTCTTCTTTGCTCAATTTGACTCAAAATTACACCATTGTTGCTTCATTTTTGCTAAAACTCCATTTCTTGTACCTGAAGATAAAAAAAAGAAAAAATATCTTCCTTTAAAGTGTAATACCATTAAGAAAATACAAAAAATAAACAAGAACTGTACACTAAAAATAGGTAAATTTAAGGTAGATCAATTCCCCCAAACAAAAGTTACTTGTCCTCAAGTAACACTATAACTTTAAAGACCAAATTAGTTGATTTGAGGTAGTAGGTTTCAATAGAGTTTCCTATATATTTTTCTCAGGAATGTTATAGTGTAACTTAAGAGAAATTCTAGTAAACCATCCTTGGACTAGGGTGTAAGAACATCTCACATTCAACTTATGAATCCTAATTTTCTATTTACTTTAAAAGTTATTGAAAATTGTCAAACTAAAGATTCAGAGAAAATTTAAAAATAGAATTTAAGCACTTTATTTATACCAATTTAACCAATAATTTTTTGGAAATCATAATAAGCTTGGGATTGATTCTAAGCCTTTTCATTTAAAAATGTTCAAGTAAAACTAGTTTTTATTAGGTTTCTCCTCAAGCTTCTCCTCACTTTTCATTTATTTTTACTTTTCTGTTACTTTTATTTTTCTTTCAAGATCATTTTCAATTCTTTTTTTCAATGTGAGGATTATTATATCAAGATAGGCCATTAATAGTATTGAATTTCACTGTCCTCTTTCTAAACTTCAGAACTCTAAACTTTCCCTCACTTTTTAAAAGTGTAAGTATTAGTTTCAAAGGGTATCAATAAAGGCTCAATTCTCATTAAGTATAAACCTAAGAATCTTAACTTTTCAAATATTCAACTCATTTCTACCATAAATAGCAAAATTAATTTCTACAAAATATCTGAAATCTAAGAAAATTTTCATCACATAGGATCCCAACTAAGTTTCTTCTAACATTTCTAAAATCAAAGTTATAGTAACCTAAAAATAAAACAGCATACCGCAAGTAATTTTAAAAGTGATATCAAACTAAATATAGGATACAAAAGACAAATTAAGTTAAGTTTGAAAGATTTTTTATCCTGCCCTAAACTTGAATTTTAAAATATTTTGCAATCAATTCCATAAAATGTGGCATAAATAAAAAGTAAAAGCTAAATCTACCGACTACTACAACATCCTATCAAATTCATATACTCGCATAATCAGGATAGAATAACTGTAGAAGAAAGTAAATCTAGTTTAAAACATGCTTTCAATAATATTAAACTAAAAAGGAAGTATTCTAATTTTGAAAATTATGCTTTTCTTCCTTTCCCCAAACTTTATTTTTAACATGTATAGCATTCACTACATAAAATATAAGTTGAAAGAAAAATAGTTCATAAATTCTATCTACCACAATTGTCTATTAGAAACATCTACAATTATTCATCAAAACAGAATAATTTGCAATAGAAAGTAAATTTAAACAAAACATGCTATAAAAAAATGAACTAAAGAATGGTCTAACAAGCATGATAGGTATCGACATAGGAATATATATTTAAGTTTTATCCAAGTCCTATTTATTTTTATAACATAAACACAAACATAAACATACATGACAAATGAGGTTAATTCTTCCTTTAACTCATCGCATCTGATCCCGACTTTCTCTATAGATGTAAAATGTGATTGTTGACCTCACTTTTGGTTGAGGTCTAGAAACTTTTTTAGTAGCCTAGGTCTAGCCATAGGACTTTCCTATTGACTAGTCTTAGAAAATTAGAAAAGGTACCCCCATAATTAGAAATTCAAAACTCTCCTATTTACTCAACTTGAAATTCCACATATTGATCTTAACCTCTAGCATTTAGTAGGTAAGATCATTATAAGAGAATTCAAGAAGAATCCCTATAGGATTACTTGGCTTTAGGGTCGACCGTGGATGTTGACTTGGAACTAGGGTACACCATATCTTCACAATACATTAATCCATGGTTCATTTAGAATGGATATTTATCCAATTCTATGTGAAATGCCTAATTTGGTCTTTTGCCCTTAGGCACCTCCAAATTACCTAACTGCCCTTGGGACCCAAATTTGGCTAATATTCCCAAATTTTGCCAAAAGACCCAAAATTGACCAAAACCCATTTCAAACACCTTGGATACATCCAAAGTTTGTCAAAATTTTTAAAAATGGCCAAATTACCATGATACCCCTCCATGACCCAAAATCCAAAAAATTCCAAAAAATTCCCAATAAATCCAAAATAATCTCAATTTCATTTTGTCCAACTACACCTTGGTCCAATTTGGTCAATTTGACCATCTTTGACAAAATCCCCAAATTAGCCCCAATATTGGCTAACACCCCAAATCTCAACAATTGAATGCCTTAGATCTCAAATTGGCATCCAATTTTTGTTGAAAATCCTTTATAAGGTCATTTTTTTACCAAACACAACAATCAATTTGAGCTTAGCCCAAAGCTAGCTNTTTTTTAACGTCCTTCCGAAGCGGGCAACGGGATTTTAATTCCGATGACCGACAGCTTCTTACGGGCAAACCCCACACCAAAAATAGTGCCGACAGTGATGTTTGTGATTCTATGCATAATTTTCTTAGTAGTTATTTTAAATTTGCAACAAAGTCAAAAACTTGATCCAAAGCAAAAACTAAGTAAGTTTTCCATAATGAAACAAATAAAAGTAAAATTATAATATCTAAATATAGGATACTAAGCAAGTATGCATATCATTATCAAGTAATATAAGACTTTTTGATTAAGCCCCAAATTTTGAACTCACAAGGAGATTAGCAATATTCACTTTAGAAAATTAGAAGGTTTAGAATTTTTAGATGACAAAAATCTACTTAGCACAATATTCTTACTTAAACTTAAGATGCTAAAATAGGAATGCAAATTTGATTCTCTTTTTTGTAAATTTTTGTTTAAGAAAATAAAGTAAGCAACTAATTAAATTATCTAAATACTTGCAAGATGATTATCATGAATCAATAATAAGTAGAGAAATTCTATTGTAAAAGTATTATAAATTTGTTGTGCCAAATAGGAGCAATAATATTCTTTATCCTTACTAGAGTTGCTATAAAGAACATTGGCTATTCTATAGCTTAAAGATACTAGCTCACACCCTAGAGTTTCGTCTTCTCCCTCTACCTGAGGGCTAACATCTTGTATTAAAACCTAAATCTATAAATCAAATTAGGGGTTTTAGCCTGTCACTCTAAAGTTCTCTAAATCTACACCCTTTACAAGTTTATTTACCTCTTTATTTGAACTCAACCCCATAAACTACATTCTCTTCCATGAAATTAATATGTGATTCTAAACCATTTGTTGACTGAGACAATACCATCTCAGATCTTACATGTTCTCACAGTAGGTATTAACATATTAATTGATCAAATAAAGAAGTAAATAAAGTGCAAGGTTTCAAACCATCACAACTTCTTCCAATATTGAAGCATAATACTTCACACAACTTCCTTTCAACACTCAATCACTTATCATTCTAAGGACAAATATAAATAAAACTACTCAAAATCCTTGAAGAAAATGCAACCACACATGAGTTTAAAAGTAGAAATCATGTACACAAATAAGAAATCTAAATTAAAACCAAGTGAACCAAAAAGATAAACATTTATCTCAAATCCTCTCCACCAATTATCTTGAAGTTCCTTTGAATTCTCTTCTTTCACTCACAATACAAACTAAACACTCAATATAAAAAAAGAAGAAAGTGGTCGGCGGTGGTAGCGACTTGGATGGATGATGGCTGTAAAACTGATAGGTTGTTAGCCTCTTGTCTTGATCATCCAAGTCTTATTTTAATAAAAATCCAAAATATGTTTTGGTGTCCCTTTAAAATGTGTCTCCATTGAACAAATCTTCTAGAATTTACTTCCTCAAAAGCCAATTGAATGAATTTTTGTGTTCATGAGTTATTTCCTATGTTTTTACCAAGGGCTGCTTCAAACACCTCTTTAAATATTCATCTAAATTCAATGAATCATCAAATAACTACTTCTTGTGCTTAAGCGTGGGGTACCTGGTGCTTAGGCATTAGACCTGGGTGCTTAGGCGTCATACCTGGGCGCTTAAGCACTCCATTTCATTTTTGTACCTTTCTTCATTTTTGCTCCAAATTTGACCCCTTTACGCTCCTTTTAGCATTTTTTATCTATTTGATTGTACTTGAATGAGAAACACACAAATTCCTTTCATTAAAGCGTAATATCTCAAAATAGGTATAAAAATGTGTATAAAAATACTATATATCAGTATCTCACTAAACTACTTCCAATTTATAACAAAATCATTACACTTATATATTGGGTACATCAAAATGACTTTATAGATTGTAATCCCTATAGACATGACTATCCTTGATACATTAGATCTCGAGCACTAACCAGAGGCTTCACCATATCAAGTATACACCTCTAATAGTACAAAGTATAGTGTAAGATCATCCACATGTTGCTCATCAAATTAGTTTGCAACTCCTACGAAATGAAAACAAGGTCAAATAAAGGAAGTAACAAAATTGAGATGGATTTATCCTTGTCCAACTTCAAGATGTCTCCTCTAAAACATAAATCTGGTTAATACCTAAGTCTTAGTGGACTCATCAATCTAATTATTACAATAGAACTTAAACAAGTTTAGTAATAAGAAGTTAAGGAATCACCTATCTCATGATAGACAAAGATCAAATTAAACCACTAACAATCCAAACATCAACCAACATCCATCAAACTAATCATTCCACAATGACACATAAAGATCAAGTCAACTCACTTAAAATCCAAACGTCCACCAACATCAATCAAAATGATCAATCTCATTAAATAAACACAGCAAACCTCAAAAAATCTAATTCAAACCATACTGATAACTATGGGTTACCTTCGATAAAGCCTTAGTTTAACATCACAAGCTCGACAAAAGGTTCCTCCTGGATTAACATTCAATTTAAGAAACCTTAGATCAATGGATTTCTATAAAATCCTCAAATTTTAATTTTTCTCTCAGCTTTTCTTTTTTAGATTGATTCATATCATTGTTCCTCATGTTTCTTTCTAGATCCAATATCCTTCTAATGATTTTCTCAATTTGCATATTAATATCATCCTTGTAATTTATAAGAAATGGATCTCTATATAATAGTTCAAGATCTCCCAAATTTTATATCAGATTCTCTTTAGATAATTTAGTTTCTAGATCAAATTCTACAAGGCTACTCTTCTATTTCAAGTTATCTTCCAATTATTCCCCTTGGGGCTAAGGAAATGATGAAGGTGGTCTTTTATATTTACCTTGGTTAATAAAATAAGTTTTTCTAATTCCTTAAGAATTTCTTCCATTGGTCAATCACTTTTTCCCTTTTCTCAACTCAACAGTTATTTGAACCATAACCTTTAATTCTCTTTCACCTCTTAATTGGGTAGCTATATCTTGCCCATCATTTTTCTCCTTAAGGTTTATCTCAGGGTCACTAGGTAAAATCTCTAGAGGATAACTGTAAATTGAATTAATAATTTGCCCCAGTTGGTTTTCCATATTCTTAATTACAGTTCCTTGACTCTCCAGCTAACTCTTCATTTGAATCATAACCTCTTCTAATAAGAACTCATTCTCCTCATTTGGTGGGTTGAAGTTAAATCTATGAGGTAAAGAAAGTTCATCATTAAAATTGCCCTGATTATTCCAATTACATGTTCGATAAAATTAATTATCCTCCCAAAATTGGTCTTCTCTTCCAAAATTATTATTTCACTTAAAATTCAAATGATTTTCCCAACATGGGTTATAATAATTTAAATAAGAATTATGTATCTCATCACTAATTTTAATCCATTGTCCAAAAGATTTTTCCTTAATAATTGGGGGTTCTTGACTGGCATTATAATTTGAATCTGAATATTCTTTATTTTGTCAATCCTTCATTTCTACATTAAATTCATGGAGAATTTTTTTATTCATAATCTTCCTGAAAGCTTTTACCAAATCTGATTCATAAAATTCAAGATTTACAGCTCCTAATCTGCACATACAAATTTAAGTACTTAACTAATAGGACAAATGTCAAAAATATTTTTGGTATTTTATATTTATATATATTTTAAAATAAACACACAATAATTAAACACACTATATAATAATACTATAATTTCAAAATCTAAGTTTTTTAGGTTCAACTAAAATTCTCCTAAAGTTCTTACCATAGCTTCCCCGGCAATGATGCCAAAAACTTGACCCAACTCACGTCTGCACAGTAATTTAGCTTCTAAAAGATGACCAAATACTTCACCCAATTTAAATATAGCGACTAGTGTGCAAAATCATAATATTATAAAATTTAGAAAATATTTTACACACTAGGGGTACTATGCAAGAATAAGTACCATTTCATGTAATATAGAGTTTTCTTTTAAGACCCGAGTATCGATCCTACTAAGCAGTGAGGTAAAAAATCACTTAGGCTAATTCTGGTCTACCATTATCAAGCCTTAGTTTGGAATGTCGATTAAAGTAATTTTTCTAATAATTATTCTTAAATATAAATCATAAATCTAAAGATAAATTATTTGAATAAATTATTTTGGAGAATTTTGTGATGTTAAAGACTACCCTTCAGGTGCAATGACCTAGATAATGAGTACGAATGAAATGCTTATAATTTAATTTAGCTAGTGACAAATAGGAGCATACCTATATTTTTACCCACTCTCGGTGTTAGGAAAGAACATTGGCTAGCGTAGATTTTTTTACCAGCTTTTGTAGTAGTGCTAAGTAGATTTTGGTCTCTCTCTTCTAATTACCCCTTGTGCCCTCTTTATAGAACCTACTAGAGGCCCTTATGATATAAACTCTAGACCGAATTGATAAAATAATCTAGCATGTCACCCTAGAAACATCAATTATACACTCATCAAAACTTATCTCCCTATCTATTTGAACTCCCCCTCAAGTTATCGCAATGACTTTGCCCAAGCTGAAATGTAGCACTCACTAGTTGGTGAAATCATAGCCCTCCCGAGTCACTATGTTTTACAATAAATTTTAACATTACAAGTGATCATTTTATAAAGTAAATTAAGAGCTGGTGAAAATACCACCACATTAATTAAATAAGAGAATATTTAAGCAAATCTAAATTTCTAAACATGCATCTATTTCATTGTAGAAGGAAAGTAAATTGAAGATAATGTCATAAGCAATAAAAGGATTGATAAAATCAAGTAATAAATTTTGTGCCAACAAGGAACATATGTCTACCTACTCTCTTTTAAGTGTAAAGGTATGCTTAATATTCTATTAGTTTCATGTAGCTATCTATCACCTAGCAATTCCTATTAAAAATAGATTATTAATTTACATGTATTTAAAAGTTGCATTGCCTCCTAAACTTTTTTACTAGCCAACTGGTCAATGTGAGTGTACTCAAGTTGCAAGATCACTGCTCTCTTGAGTCTCAATTTCACATGCAAAAAATTTTAAAATATTTTTTTTGCCACTTAAGTTATGTCAATGAAGTAAATGAGATATTACTCATCACAAGAAAATAGAAATAGTTCTATCATCAAGCAAGTTTTCTTACACGTGCCAATACTTTATATTAAAAGAAAAGAGTAAGGTAAACTGCTTATGAAGCATGGATAAAACACAATAGAAGAATAGATATTTATGACATTATAAGTGGGAGAGGCTCTCAGTCTAGGAAACAACCAAAAAGAATAAAAAACCAGTGAATAATAAATCAAAGCACCCAAAGGGAATATCTAATTCCAGGCTAAAAGGGTATTCGGAGATGAAGAAGACAAGAAAAGGTATATTTCTTCCATTCCAATCTATACTTTTATGTTTAAGCTATCAACAAGTTTTTCCAACCATGACCATGATGTATAGAAACGTAAAAAGAAGCTTCATCTAGTCAAGAACCAGAACCAATGCCATGTGATCCAAACCTGTGTTCAATTTCTGATTTTATCACACAAGTTGGAATTTAATAGAAAATGATAACAACTATGTTTTTTTTTCTCCTTCCTTTCTTTTTTGTTCCGGTGATACATGGACATAAACTTATACTAAAAAACTATTGATACATTATAGAATTTTTATACTCCATTATATAACAAATCATAAATTGACATGATGATAGATTCAATACATGATATATAATTTTTAGCACACAATATTCAATGTGTGTCCAAGAAAAAGTAGAAGAGGTTAGATTCCTTGATTGTTCTTAAAAAGCCCTTAAAAACCACAGTAACCCTCAATAACCACTCTTGAATAACGTCACGATCCCACTCAAATAACCTCCGCATAACCTCCAATAGCTTCATAATAACTATATGGTCTTGCTTCAATAACATCCACATAACCTCCAATAAATTCTTACTAACCCCACGGTTCACCAAAATAACCTCTACATAACTTTCGATAACACCTTGGTCCCGCCTCAATAACCTCCACATAAACCTCCAATAACTTCGTAAAAAACCCATGGTCCTGCCCTAATAACCTCCACATAATCATTTAATAACTCTGTGGTCTCGTCCTAATAACCTCTGCATAACCTCCAATAACTTCCTAATAACCCCGCGGCCTCACTCCAAATGTCTCCACACGACATCAACAATAACACTTTAATAACTCTGCAGTCCCGTACCAATAAGCTATGCATAACCTCCAATAACTTCATAACAACCTCCTCGTGACATCTCCAATAACCTTTTAATAACATCGCGGTCCTGCTCTACTGACTTTCACATAACCTCCAATAACTTTGTAATAACCCTGCGATCTCGGGAAATAATGTCCCTCGTGACATCTTCAAAACATTCCAATAACCCTGCAATAACCCAACATTAACTATTACAAACACCAATAACCTCTGCATATCTGCCAATAACATCAAAATAAACTCGTGGTTTCGCAAAAATAATTTTTTTGTGACATTTCTAATAAACTTTTAATAACACTGTGGTCCCACTATAATAACCTCTGCATAACCTCCAACAAATTTGTAGTAACCCAGTGGTCCTGGGTCAATAATATCCCTCATTACATCTCCAATTATCTTCCAATAACCCATTAGTAACCGCTCCCCACTCACTTCATGGTCCCGCACCAATAACCTTCGCATAACCTCCACACAACCTCCAAATAACTCTGCAATCTTGTGTTAATGCCCTCTACATTACATCTTAAGTAACCTTCCAATAACCATGCAATAACCCATTAGTAATCACTACCCACAGACGTCGTGGTCCCGCACCGATAACCTCTGCATAACCAATGCTCTGATAATCTCTTAATAACCTTGTAGTCCTGCATTAATAACCTCTACATGACATCTCTAATAGCTCTCCAATAACCCATTAGTAACTGCTCTCTACTTACGTCATGTTCCCACATTGATGACCTCTGCATAACCTCCACATAACCTCCCAATAACCCCGCGGTCTCGTATCGACACCCTCAGTGTGATATCTTAAGTAACATTCTAATAACTTTGCAAAAAGCCATTAGTAACTGCTCCTCACTCACATCGATGTACTGCATCAACAACCTCTATAAATCCTCCCAATAACCTTACAATCCCACATCAATACCCTCTGTGTAACATCTTTAGTAACCTTCCAATAACCTTATAAAAACCTATTAGTAACCGCTCCCCGCCTGATGCCACAGTTCTGCACCAATAACCTCTCCATAACCTCCCAACAACCCCATGGTCTAACGTTAATAAGTTCCATGTAACATCTTCAATAACCTTTTAATAACCTAAAAAACTCATCAGTAACCGCTCCCCACTCACGTCGTGGTCCCGCACCGAGAACCTCCACATAAACTCCCAATAACCACATGGTCTCGCATGACATCTCTAATAACCTTCCAATAACCCAGCAATAACTCATCAGTAACCACTCCCCACTCATGTCATGGTCTTGTGTGACATCTTCAATAACCTTTCAAAAACCCCACAATAACCCATTAGTAACGCTCCCCACTCAATCCGCGATCCTGCTCCATTAATCTCCCCATAAAATTCCAATAACCTCCCAAAAACCCATCAACAAACAATCTAATAATGGTACTTATGTATGTAATAATTTGATGTTTAATCTATGAAGGTTGTATATAATTAATATGAATAATGTGAATGAAGTTTATTATCATAGATGCAATCAGATGTATCGATAACTTTTTTTGTTAATTTTTATTGCTCATATGATTGGTTCATGTTAAGAAATTAAGCTCTCGTAAAAAGGGAAAAAGATTTGTGTGTAGATGATGATATAGAAAAATGATTTTAATAATGAAGATGAATGAATGCCATTTAATATTATTTTAAGATTATGATAATAATGAGAATCTGATATATAATATAAAATTCATTTGATATGTAATTGAGAATTTAAAAAATGAATGAAAAATTATGATTGATTTAAAAATAGCAAGATTTGGTTTATTTGAATATATTAAATAATAGTGTTAATAAATATCATATTTCAAGTGTATTTCTAACACCATCACAAAGAAAAACAAAGGAATACCACCCATATACCATACTAACACCAATAAAGATATATGTAACAAAACAATCAAAGATTAAACCAACCATCTACATCAACATTAAACTGACCATGAAGATACTGCAATAAATAGATCATTGATGTAGTTAGAAAATGTTTAAAAGAATCTCAACTATGTTTAAGACAACAAGAATTTTCCTAACTAATCTTATTTCTTTTCTAAATAATGGCATATAATCCTGCCATCCTAATTTATCTCTCCAGTCGCCTCTATTTTTTTGTACAAGTGTTTGCATAAATTTACACATGAATGCATGATAATTAAAGCTATTGGTTTGCATTGGAATGCTTTGGTCATTAGAATTGACCTTTTTTTCAACTCAAACCCGAAAGATCCCCTGACAGCCTTCATAAAATTTTAATCTAAATATTTAAATGTAGAATTAAATTGAAGACAAGATAGAACAATGCATGAAATAATGCTTCAATGATCTGATGAGTTATTTTACAACGTCGCGAGTGATCGACAAATGCATTTTGTTGGCTTAGAAGTCATACAGTCTCCATTTGCACTTCTTTAATACCCCCAACCAATGGTGTCCAATATTGATTATTGATTATTGATACCAAAAACAACTCTACATCTTTAATAGTCTCATTCTAAACGTGATCGACAAAAATTATAACAATTTGATTTTTGTAAATCTACATAAAAGAGCAATATCATACAAAAACTATTATCAAGTTGGATGTGTTTAAGTGTACTCTAAATCAGGTGTAGTTGAATATTTATCCAATGGAGTGGAGGCACATATAGGTAGGATCTTTATAATTGGGGTGATTTGCACCTCTTAATTTCCATTAAAATAGCAAAACAATCTACATGTTCATTTCCTAACCAATCATTAGTCAATAACCCTTCAAAATCAAGTCAAATCATTGAAACATGTCTCATAATAATTATAAAATCACCATTGCATTTGAAATATATAATTATTTTGATAGATGCATACAAAATTAATGTTACAACATAAAAATTACTGTGGGTGATTCGCACCAAAATAGATATGTTGTATGAACATGTCAGCAAATTTGCTACAACATAGATCGATTGTTTCTTTCATATAATATGGAATTTATTCTCTAGCAGGAAAATGGATTACCAATGATGTCAAACGAATCTATTAAACCACCAACTCTCAATATATAATGTCAATATTTGAGTTCCAACATAAAAAATATAAGATTACATTCCATACCTTATCAAGATAGTCATCACCAATTTGTCCACTTAAGTTGTGTTGGCCTTCCTCTTTATTTACATCTTCAACCTCCTCCATTTGTGTAATGAACTGTTCCTCTTCTTTATCAGATGGTATTTTTTGAATTTGCTTTGCATGCTCAATTTGTATTATTGGTGGGTTAGAAATAATGTCTGATATTATAGGTTATTGTGAAACAGACTCTTTCTCTTTATTTACATCTTAGACCACATTCACTTTTATATTGAAGTGTTCCTCTACTTTATCAGGTTGTGTTTGTTGAAGTTGACTGCTTGCTCAATATGTATATTTGGCAGGTGAGAAACAATTTTTGATATTATTGGTTGCTGTGAAATGGACTCTTCCTTTTTCTGCTCTATTTTTTGAATTTCTGCAAATAAATCATGTAATGTACATTTGAAATGTCTCTCCACTTCTGTTATTGATTTTTTTATTATCTTTTTTCCGAAATTCCATAAATGGAGAACTGAATATCCTCTTTCTTCTACTTCTTATGGCCTTAACCATTGGATTAAACTGGCTTGTTGGGATTCTTTAATCCCTTTCTTTGTGAATTCCCCATCTAGTTAACTTATTGCATTTTATAATTTATTCACATGACACTGTAATTCTACCACTTCGTAATCTAAATCAGTAAAATCGGTATTAATTGAGCCTTTAAGTTTGAAAAGAAATTTTATTGACCTCTAAGTAATTGGTATATTACTTCTAATCCAATATGATTATTTGTATGTGTATGCATATGTATTGGTTGAGGGCTGATAGGACATGGAACTATAGGAATATTCTGAAGATAATTGGATGAATGTGGTATGGAGTGAGTTTTCAGTTGTGGGGGAAGCTTCATAGGACTAGATGGCTCTTTAACTGGAGGGGAAAGTAAGTGGTGTTCATTATCTTTAAAATCCAAAAAAAAAAATCATAAATCGACAAAGAGTTGCAGAAAAACAATGTCACACACCAATAACACAATTAAAACATCAAATGAAATAAATGACTCACCTGAGTAGGGTTGAGCCTCTTAAAGGCTAGATGAATCTATGATGAATTCTAGCTCACATTTATTGGTCACCTTAGCATGCAAGGTTTAGCCTCAGGAACAACAGGGAGGGCCAATGAAGTGTGGTCATAAAACTATAGCTGTGTAAAAAATGAATAAATAATTAATTGCTATGACCAAAATTATAAAAGAAATTTTCAAGAAGTATGTGGAAGACACAAACCGTTAGAAGATAAAAATACCATTAATGTATTCCAATAGCTACTCTCTCCTTATTTCTATGGCCTAAATGTTCACTTGCTCAATGAGAAATTCACATACCATAGCAAGTCAATTATATGAAGAAAAAGCATGTACATTCTCACACAACGAGTACAACTCTTTGGGAACACTAAAATTTCTTGAAAAGAAACATAAATTTGTTAACCAAAACTAAAGTAATAATTCTTTAAAGGAAATAAAAGACTCCTCGAGTGAAACTTTTACTAGTTCACTCTTTATTTGTTTCGCATCCACACCACAGGACGGAACATTATTCCATTGTGTTGGTGATCCTTTGTTGAGCATGCCTATTAGTCAGGCAACTTGTTCTGGATCAAGTTTTTTCTCTTTTTCGCTAAAATATGAATACCATTGGATCAATATCCTAATAGTTCAATATATGCATATTCAAAATATGATCTTGAGGGTATGGAGGGAGTTCAAAACACTGAGCCAAATTCATTGCTTCCAATTTATTCCATGTCTCCTCAAGAATGGTTGGTCATTGCTTATCAAAAATTCTTTTATTGCAAATAGACAACGTTTGCAATTGATGGATTTTTGGCAAAAAAAACTTACATGAATACATTCAAAAATTATAACGCTAAATAAATACCCAAATAACAAATAGGGTGAAATGAAAATAATTTCATGAATATATCTACATATTACTTAAGAGTAATACAATATATACTAACCTATTTCAAGAATATATATATATATATATATATATATATATATATATATATATATATATATATATATATATATACATATATATATATATATATATATATATATATATATATATATATATATATATATATATATATATATATATACACACACACACACACAAATACAAGAACAAGTGAATAATCAAGAATCTATGCATTCATGAATCAACACAACCTAACTAGAAACCCATTGCAAGCGATAACAATAATGCCTAAAAAATTGAAGGGTGTATTTATCTTCTGATAAATAAGAATTAGTTACCTTAAAATAAGAATAATAAAAGTATCATACTCATTGGAAATTTAACCAACAACACTTAATGGGCTTACATTGAAGATCATTAAAACCAAGCATGCAATTCATATCATAAAAAACTAACAAGCTAACACGCAATAAATTTAGATTATAGTTATTATAGAATTTTATTATACCATGTCCACTAAATCAACTTACACCTTTCTTATCACAAACCCCTCAAAATACACTTTCATAACTAGGACAATTACAACTTAGTCACATAAGCTAACCCAATTTTAATTCAAACAGAAATTATAATTATCAAAAGATAAATCTTTAATGTTAAATTAAATTGTGCATTTAAACTTATGCTTATTGCTAAAAAGGCATAAATAACATGTACTTCAAATATAAAAGAACCAAACTAGAGAAACATAAATTAAGGAGGATAAGTGTAAATTAATTGAGTGATAAAAAGGTAAGAACCAAAAATAACTAGGGTTGTTTTATGTACTCTTAACCAATTCATTGACCTCCTTCTTGGACTATTTTTCCTCTTTCTTATGATCACCACCATTTTCTTTGCCTCTTCCAACTTTACCTTCTTTACCTCCTCCAACTCTGCCTTCTTCACCTCTTTGCACTCCACCTTCTTTGCCTTTTCCAACTAATCTTGCTTTATGAACTGCAATCTGAAACCCTAGCATGTGTTAATGTTCAAGCATAAACCCTAGCTCTCAGGTGCGAGAATGTGAATGCCTAAAACTCTTTTTTTTTTTAAATGAGTAATGTAATCTGCCTTTTACCTTTTCACTTCGTCCAGGCTGAGTCAGTGAGTCACACACATTTGAATTTAGGGTTTAATATTACCTTCATTCATTCGTGTCGGGTAGATGGGTCAAGCAAAAAAAATTGATTTTCTTAATCTTCTAAGTGGTGGGCCAGCTGTAGCGCACATGGCCTCATTCTATTAGCTTCTGCACCTAGATCTGCATACGTTCTTCTTATGGAAAATTTTCTCCTTTTCGAGAGCTATTGCATAACCTTAAGAAACAAATTATATCAACTTCAGGCAAAGTTAAATTTATATATTTTTAAGGCTGTCAAACTTATATCAACAAATTTCCATTGTGGATAGATGTTACAGCTCCATGATCTTCCTTGTATATTTTGATTTCACCCACTTAGATATGTCACATGAGAGCAGAAGAGATCCTCATAAGACATGTTTTCAGTACAGTGGTCAACATGTTGTGCATCAGATCTAGTGGTTCTAATAGAACGGGCAACAACCCGGGCCTTATGATCTCCAACAATTTAACCAAGTAATACACCTAAAACATATAGTCTTTATGTACACATTTTTATACCTATTTTTGTGATATTGTGCTTTAATGGAAGGTATTTTGTGTTTTTATTTCAGGTGCATTCAAATGGATGAAACAAGATGAGAGGAGTTAAAAAGGATCCAATTTAGAGTAACATTGAAGAAGGTGTGTAAATGAACTATGGTGCCTAAGAGCCCAGAATTGGTGCTTACACGCTAGTAAAAAAGAGAAGGCCATGCTTAAGTGCCAAGTACCTTGTGCTTAGACGTCAAAAGTAGTTACTTGATGATTCAATAATTTTGGACAAATTTTTGAAGAGGTGTTTGAAGCAAATCTTGGTAAAAAGATGGGAAATAGTTAATGGATACAAAAATACATTTAATTGGCTTTTGAAATTAGGCAACTCATGGAATATTCATTAAATGTGGACACTTTTTGAAGGGACACCAAGGCATCTTTTCAAAAATTATAAAAGAAGGAATTGGATTGAATTGAAGAGGAGCCTCCACCCCCCTCTAGACACCACTAACGCCTCTCTCTTTCAGATTAATTAGGATACTTTTAGAGAGGAGGAGAGCTGTAGTGAATGAGTAGAGGGTATTGTAAGAGAAAGAAAGAGAAGAGATTCAAAAGAACTTCAAGAGTTTGGTGGAGAGGATTTGAGATAAATTTTTATCTTTGTGACTACTGTTGGTTTTAATTTAGACTTCTTATTTTTTTGCATAATTACTACTTTCAAACTAATGTGTGGTTGTTCTTTTTCTATGAATTCTGAGTAGTTTTCTTTATCTTTTTTTCCTTAAAATAATAAGTGATTAAGTATTGGATGGAAGTTATATGTAGTATTAATATTTAATGTTGGAATAAGTTCTGAAGATTTTAAACCTTGTACTTCATTTACTTCTTGATTTAGCAATTAAGATGTTAATAATTGTTGTGAGAAAATATAAGATTTGAGATGGTATTATCTCAATGAATTAATTGTAAGAAACACATGAGATTATATGGATGAGAATATAATTCATATGATTAAGTGCAAATAAATCAGGAAAAGAACTTTGAAGGGTGTAGAATTCGAGGACTTTAGAGTGACGGGCTAAAGCCCTAAATTTCATTTATAGTTTTAGGTTTTGATATGAGATGTTAGCCCTTAGGAGGAGGGAGAAGAGGGAACTCTAGAGTGAGAGCTAGTACCTTCTCTACTTAGCCCATCTTCAAGATTATTCAAACTTTAAATTAGCCAATGTTCTTTGTAGCATCTTCAGTAAGGGTATAGAATACTATTGCTTCTATTTGTCATAACACAATTTGAATACTTCCACAACAGAATTCCTATTCTTGTTACTGATTTATGACAATGAAAAAGATATTTTATTTATATTGCCTTCATCTTACAAATATATAGTTAAATTTAGTTAGTTGTTTATTTTATATTGAAATATTAAAAAAATTACAAAAAGAATAAAACTTTTATTCCTATTATATCATCTATAGTTTGAGTAAGAATATTTCACATAGTAGAATTTATTATCTAATTTTTTTCTGATTTAGTTACATATTTTATTTCTCCCAGTAGTTTTGATACTCAGGGCTTAATAAAAAATTCATATATTACTTGATAATGATACATATACCTATGTAACATCTCATATTTAAAAGTAATAATTGCATTGTTATTTGCCTCAAAATCAAGTTTTTGCCTAACCGTTGCAGAGATCAAGATTTTGGCATCGTTGCAAAGTAAGAAATGAAAGTAAGAAAAAATAAAGAATGTAATCACATACTTTGCACCGTCATATAAAATAGGGTTCAAGTTTTTGACGTCGTTGTCGGGAAGAAAAAAAAATTTTTGAAGAAATTTTTAGAAAGCAAATTTCTATTTTTAGAAAGTCTTATTTAAACTTTTAGATTTATTATAAGAATATTGTAGAGTTGCTTTTTTACGAGTTCTTATTTTTGCGGTTTTATTTTATGTTATTTTATAATAATGTATGCATAGTTCAGGTTCAAAAGGACTAGTGCCATATGATTCTGAATTAGAAAGAACCAATAGAAAAAAAATAAAAAAATATAGAAAAGGACCAAAATTTTTAAGAAAAAGCAAACCAAAATAATCAAAATGCTGAAATTAATTAAGAATTTACACCTTTAAGATATTATGTAAACCCTACTGTAGATGAACTTCATTGAAGTATTCAAAAACCTATTGTAGTGTCCAATTCATTTGACCTTAAACGTGTTATTATCCAAATGATATCAAATATTCAGTTTAGAGGAGCACCAATTGAAGATCCAATTTTACATCTTGCTAAATTTATAGACTTATGTGCTACATTTAAATAGGATGGTGTTTCAGATGATGTTAAAAGACTTGTAATTTTTTCTTTCTTATAGAGAGATAAGACTAAGATATGGTTACATTCGTTAGCAACTGGATCTATCAGAACTTGGGGTGATTTAGCGCATAAATTCCTTGCTAAATATTTTCTAACATTAAGAACAATGAACCTTAGAAATGATATTACATTTTTTTCCTCAATTTGAAGGGGATTTTATTTATGAAGCATTGGCATGATTGAAATAACTACTGAGAAAGTGTCCACGCCATGCTATACTAGATTGGTTAATAATTCAAACTTCTTACAATAGATTTGTTGGGTCTCTTAGATCTATAATTGATTCCCCTACTAGAGGTTCATTGATGTCAAAACCATTTCATGAGGCTTATGCTTCAATTGAAGGATAGCTACTAATAATTTTCAATGGCCTTCTGTGAGCTAAAATCCAAAAAAAGTAGCCAATATACAAGAATCTAATGCTTTTGCAATGTTAGCAAATCAATTTGCTAAAATTTCAAGGAAGTTAGACCAACTTGAAATGATTTTTACTAAATCAATTTCAATGATTGAAGAGAATTCATTAAGTAAAATGTTAGATTCTCATGCATCATTAGGAACTTTAAATGTCATAAACAATGAGCAGAATAACTTATATTCTAACTATTATAACCCAAGTTGGATGAACTATCCTAACCTTAACTGGAATAATACTTCAAGTGAAAATAATCAACAATGGGGATCAACCAAGTAAACCCAATTGGAAACTGGAACAACCAAGGTAATAGTAATTGTAGACCCACTTATACTCTAGATTTTAACAGTAATCCATAATTTTAGGAGAAAAAGTTATCTATAGAAGAAGTGGTGTTACAAATGGGAAATCACTTACAAAATTAAGGAGCTACAATTAGAAATATTGATAATCAATTGGGATAAATAGCAAATTCATTAAGTAATAGATCCCAAGGAACACTTCCTAGTAATACAAAAGTAAATGCAAAAGAACAGAATAAATAGCAAGTAAAAGCCGTTCAACTTAGAAGTGGAAGAGAGTTGGAAGGTAGAGTTCAAAAAAAGATTGAAATAGAGAGAAAATAAATTGAAGAGCCTAAAGAGGATGTTTTAAAAGGTTGAGAAAGACATATTTATCCATTTAAGTTTGATTTGGAAAAACCACACCTCCATTTCCTAAGAGACTTTGTCAACAAAAGTTGGATAATCAATTTTCAAAATTTTTGAAAATCTCTAATAAGCTTACAATTAATATTCCATTTGTCGAAGTCTTAGAACAAATGTCAAGCTATGTGAAGTTTATGAAGGATATTCTTAACAGAAAAAGCAAAAAATGATGAGACAATTGCACTTATTGAAGAGTGCAGTGCTATTACTCAGAAAAAGCTTCCTAAAAAGCTTAAAGATCCTGGTAGCTTCACAATTTCATTTTCAATATGAGACAGATTTTATGGGAAAGCTTTATGTGATTTAGGTGCAAGCCTTAACCTTGTGCCATTATTGGGATTAGGAGAAATATATCGTACCAATATAACTCTGCAATTAGCAGTTCGTTCAATAACATATCCTTAAAGTTTTATAGAAGACATTTTAATGAAAGTGGATCGATTTATCTTCATGTTGATTTCATGGTGCGAAATATGGAGGAAGATAAGGAGATATCTATCATTTTGCGGGGATCTTTCCTAGCTACAAGAAGAGCAATGATAGAAGTGCAGAAAGAGGAATTAACTATGCACGTCAATTATCAAACATTTACTTTTAATATTTCTAAATCGATGTAACATCCTTAAAAAGGTATAGATGTTAAATGTTACAGAATGAATGTAATAAGATATCCGAGTGAATGTTATTTCAAAATAACTTTTGAAGAGAAATATGAAATGAAAGAGTTGGAACACAAGTAAGAAGAGGAATTAGATCAATTTGAAGATTTTTATAAGGAAGATTCAAATAATGTTTGAGAAATTTTTGAAGTGCTAGACAAGATAGAAAAAGATAAATCTTTTTGTCCATCCATTGAAAAACCTTCTGAACTGAAGTTGAAGTTACTTCGTGATCTTTTAAAATATGCCTTTCTAGATGATTCTTCAACATTAACAGTTATAATTCCTCAAATTTAACTATAGAAGAAGAAGGGAGTTTAATGAAAACTTTAAAGAATTATAAGCCTTTGAATGGGCAATTACTAATATTAAAGGAATTTGTATTTCAATTTGTATGCGTAGAATTCATATAGAAGAGAACTGCAAACCCAGAGCTAGTCCTCAAAGGAGATTCAAAAGACATTGAATCCTATTATAAAATAAGATTTTAAGAAAGAAATTTTAAAGTGGTTAGATGTTGAAATTATCTACCCTATTTTAGATAGAGCATGGGTTAGTCCAATTAATTGTGTCCCTAAGAAAGGACGAGAGACTGTGACTATGAATGAACATAATGAGTTAATACCAACAAGATAAGTCACAGGGTGGCAAATATGCATTGATTATAGAAAATTAAATCTTGCCACTAGAAAAGATCATTTTCCACTACCCTTTCTAGATCAATGTTGGATAGACTGGCTGGGCATAAATATTTTTATTTTCTGGATGGATATACTGGTTATCACCGAATACAAATAGCTCCTAAGGATCAAGAGAAAACAAATTTTACCAGTCCATATGATACATTTACTTTTAGAAGAATGCCCTTTGATTTATGAAATGCCTCTAATACATTTCAAAGATGTATGATGACTATTTTTTGTGATTTAATTGAAAAGGGAATTGAAGTTGTTATGGATGATTTTTTAGTGTTTGGAACTTTATTTGAATCATGTTTAGAACATTTATCAAGAGTTCCTAAGCACTGTGAAGAAACAAATTTAGTCCTTAATTGGGAAAAATGTCAATTTATGGTAGTAGGAGGAATTGTTTTAAAACATCTCATATCATAAAATGGTATGGAAATAGACCCTGCAAAAGTTCAAGTTATCGCTAATTTTGCTTACCAAACTAATGTGAGGGAGATTAGGAGTTTTTAGGACATGTTGGATTCTATAGGTGATATAGTAAAGACAATTTAAAAATTGCTAAGCTATTATGTCATTTTAATTTTGATAACGAGTGCCGAAAAGCCTTTGAGCTATTAAAAGAAAAATTAGTCACTGCACCAATTATTGTTCGCAAGATTGGGAAAAACTTTTTGAATTAATGTGTGATGCAAGTAAATATGTTATTGGAGTTATTTTAGGACAAAAGCATTATAATATTTTTAAAGTAATTTACTATGCTAGTAGAACTCTTAATGAAGCTCAAATTAATATACCGTAACTGAGAAAGAGTTATTAGCAATAGTATTTACTTTTGATATATTCAAATTATACTTAATTGAAACTAAATGTATTGTGCATATAGCTTATTCTGTTATTAATTATTTAATGAAATTAATGGATGCAAAACCAAGACAGATACGATAGATTCTACTTTTGCAAGAATTAGACTTTGAGATAGTATATAAAAGGGAGCTGAGAATCAAATTATTGATCATCTGTCAAGGCTTGAATTAAAAAAAATTGCTCTGTTTTGAAAAATAAATTAATGAATATTTTCCAGATAAAGAATTATTTAGTATTATGAGTGGTGTGTTCAATGGAATGTCGCCATTGTGAAGTTTATTGTTAGTGATACTATATCCTATGGAATGACATACCAACAAAAGAAGAAATTTTTATCTGAAGTTAAAACTTATTTTTGGGATGGCCCATTTTTATATAAACAAGGAAAAGATATAATTTTTTGAAGATGTGTGCCATTAGAAAAAATTTATGAAATTATCCAAAAATTTCATAATTCAGATTTTGGGAAACATTTTGGTGTTGATGAAATGACATACAAAATTTTGCAATCTGGATTTTCTTGGCCTACAATCTTTAGATATGTTAATGCTTTTATCAAAACTTATGATCGATGTCTATGAGTAGGGATTATTTCTAGGCAAAATGAGATTCCCCTCAATTATGTGTTGGAAGTTGAGATATCTGATGTTTGGGGATTAGATTTCATCTGACCATTTACACCATCTTTTGAAAATCTATATATATTGATAACAGTAGACTATATATCCAAATGGATAGAAGTTGTTGCTTTACCGTGATGCGATGCTCAAAGTATTGCAAAGTTTATAAGAATGAACATTTTTTGTAAATTTGGGATGCCGATAATGATCATAACTGACGGGGAAAGTCATTTTAGAAATGTAATATTGGAGAAATTATTAAAGAAATATCATGTCAACCATCAAATTGCTTCTACTCATCATTCTCAGACAAGTGATTTGGTTGAATTATCCAATCGTGAAATTAAAAGATTATTGGAAAAACCTGTGAAACCAACAAAAATGGATTGGTCAGTCAAACATGATTATCCTTTGTTGGCTTATAAAATTGCATATAGAACTCCTACAGTGTCCTCATATAGGCTAATATTTGTAAAAGCTTGTCATTTACCTGCTGAACTTGAGCATAAAACATATTGAACAATTAAAGAATTGAATTATAATTTAAAGGATGCTGGTGAGAAAAGATTATTGCAATTAAATGAGCTTGAAGAGATAAAGAAAGAATCTTATCAAAGTGCTAAGATTTATAAAGAAAAGATGAAGATGTGGCATGATCGGAGAATTCTTACTAAGAATTTTGAGCCAAGGCAACAAGATTTGCTAAATAATGCAAGGTTATGATTATTTTCATAAGATATCAAAGATCCTAAAACTAAGAAAATATTCAATGTGAATGGTCACAAGCCGAAACCCTAATTTTTAGGGGATCAACTTAAACTAAATGAACTAATGTTGTTGAGTCAACAAGAATAAGCACTGGTTAAGTCGAGCTGACGACGTTAAACTATGAGCTTTATGGGAGGAAACTCCTAGTTATCAATGTGTTTCAGTTTTGAACGTTATGTTGGTGTGTTTGATTCAGAAAAATTTTGGTAGTATATTTAATATATAATGATTTAGTAATGATTCTAAGACCTTAATATAAAACTTAGACATGCTAGAATGAGTATTTGGATTTTAAGCTAACATGGGCTAAATTAAGCACTGGCGCTTAAGCGTGATAGTTAACTAAATGTACTCAATTATGTTTCTAGAAGATTTAAATGTATTTTAATGGGTTTTAACATGGGTTAGTGGTTTGAGAACGTGTCTAGTAGTTTTAGGTTTGGTCTAAAGCCTATAAATAGAAGGGAACGAAGAAGAATCTCACCCCACTTTCCTAAAATAAAAGTGAAGAGTGTGAGATCTTGGAAAAATTACTTCTTGGGAGATTGATATGAAGAAAATGGAGAAATCCATGAAAAAAAAGTTCATTTCTTAAAGTGCGCAAAAGTTATACAACGGTTTTTGATACACAAAAAATATATGTATTTTTAGACCAATATTTTATACTCATTTTTTGTGATATTGCACTTTAATGGAAGGTATTTTTATGTTTTCTTGCCGGTTGTTGTATTTTTGGACTTGAAGCAAAAAAGAAGCAAAAAATACGAAATTTAGAGTAAAAATGAAGAAGTTGAAAATTTGTTCAGTGTTGATGGTGCCAGAAGTAGCGTCGATGGCACCGTTTGATAGATAGCAGCAAATTAAATTGCAGAACACTCATGTCGACGGTACCAGAATGGGCGCCAACGACACCAATATCGGTTCAGCCCCTGTTTCCAGAAGATTCAACGATCTTGGATGCTTTTAAAGAGCTTTTGGAAGCACCTATTGGAGAACCGACTCTAGGTTTTATTTGGGGTCAAAATTGATCAAAAAAGTGACTCTTCCTGATATCTCAGCACACCAATTCAACCTTCCACACATCACACATTCTTCCATTTTTCATTCCACAACCATTTAGAGTGCATTATTCTTATAATTTAGAGTTTTCTGGTGAGATTAAGTGTAAACTCTTCTCTAAGAGTGTTGGGGAAGGAGAAAAGTGAGAGATTTCTTCTTCCTATATTTCCTAGAAGAGGCTACAAGGGATTTTCTTTGAGAAAGAGTTTCAGATAAGTGTTGTTTGTTTATTAGTATTGTATGAACTTTCTTTTATATAAGAAATTTGTGTTTTGTTATATATTTTCCATGAAGTCAGAGTAGTTTTCTTTATCTTTCTCCCTACTTTGAGATATGGTGAAATGAAGAGATAATATGGATGTGTCAATATTAAAATATAAAATAAATTGTGATAATTTTTCAACTCCAAACTTTAATTTACTTTTAAATCTGGCCAATTGAATTATTAAAATATGTTTTGAAACATATGATTCTAGAAATGGAGTATGAGTTCGACAACAAAGTGAGGATCACATTTGATTCCATGAAGGAGAATTTCGTTCATAGAATTAAGTGCAAATAAATTGGGAAATATACTTTATTGGGTGAAGAATTGGAGAATCTTTAGGGTGATAGACTAAAATCCCCAATTCAGTCTTAGTGTTTAAAAATTAAAGCGAGAGTTAGCCTTCAGGTGAAGGGAAGTGGGACCTCTGGAGTGGGAGTCAGTATCCTCCTAGCCTAGCCATGAATTTAAGGACTAAACATGTGATTAGCCAATGATTTTCTAAAACACTGTATCTTGATAGAGAATTAAAACTGCTCTTATTTAGCACAATACATATTTAAACCATTTATTTCATCTCATTTTACCAAAACCTCATTGTAGTGGGAAAGATGCTTTTTCACATTAGAAATCTTCATCACATAAACAAAATTTAATAGTTTAGTAGTTACTGTTTAAACTTTGTATTTCAGTTTTTTATTAGTTAAATAATTTAGTTCCGATAATATCTTAACATTTGAAACTAGTCACAGTAATTTCGTTTTTATTTTTTGTGAATTTTCTAGTAAATTTATCACTTCAAATTTAAACCTTCCCCGTGAGATAGATATTTGGGGCATAAATAGAAGTCCTTTATTACTTAATAACAATACATATACGTATGTAGAATCTCAACATTGATTGCTTAAATTTCTAATTCATAAAATATTGCAGCAAAATTTTGACGTTGTTGCATGGCAGAGTCAACTATATAATTTTTACACAACTATATTTCACCGGGATCAAGTTTTTGACGCCGTTGTCGGGGAAGGTAATGGTAAATTAAATAGATTTGGTAAAATAGGAAATTTAGAGATAATTATACAAAATATAAAAAAATTAAAAAAAATCAAAAAACCAAAAAATATATTTTTTTATTTAAGAGTTATTTTAAAGAAATTTTTCTTTGCTTATTATATTTGTTTATGCGAAATATTAGATCTGAATGTTTAGTGTCTCACAATTAAAAATTAGAGCGTACTATTAGAAAAATTCAAAAAAAAATAAAAAGAAATTAAAAACTTAAACGATATGCTAATCCGACAACAGATGAACTTTACTTGACTCTTCAAAATCTTAATATTGTTGCTAAATCATTTGATCTTAAACCTGTTATTATCCAAATAGTATAAAACAATCATTTTGAAGGAACACCTACTGAAGATCCAAACTTACATCTTGCTAGTTTTCTTGAAATTTGTGCTACTTTTAATATGACAGAGTATCAATGATGTTGTTAGGTTTAATACTTTTTCCTTTTTCATTAAGGGATAAAGCCAAGGCTTGGTTAAATTCATTAGCACCTGGATCTATCAGAACTTGGAAAGAACTATCATAAATTTTCTTAGCTAAATATTTTCCACCCTAAAAAACTGCTAAGCTCAGAAATGATATTACATCTTTTTGTCAGTTTAAAGGGGAATCGATATATGAAGCATGGGAGAGATTTAAAGATTTTCTTAGAAAATGTCCACACCATGCTTTACCAGATTGGTTAATAATTCAAACATTTTATAATGGATTAGTAGGATTACTTAGATCTATTATAGATGCTACAGCTGGTGGATCACTAATGTCAAAACCTTTTGATGAAGCATATTCTTCAATTGAAAAAATGGCTACTAACAGTTTTCAATGGCCCTCTGAAAGGTAAATCTTAAGAGAGTAGCTAGTATTCATGATCATGATGCAATTTCTATTTTAGCATCTCAAATTATTGTTATTTCATAAAAGATTGATCAAATGGGAGTGAACTATTCTCAAATACCCCCAATATTAGAGGAAAATTCACTAGGACAGATCATTGTTACTCAATCATCTTATGAAACTTTAAATCACTCTAATTTTAATTGAAATAATTATAACAATTCAGTGAATCCCTCTAAAATTTTAACAACTAAGGAAATCCTAGTTATCGACCTTATTATCCTCCTGAATTTAACTTTAATCCTAACCCACAAGTTAAGGAAAAGAAGTTGACGATGGAAGAAGTAATGTTAAACAAGGGAAATCAAATACAGAATGAAGGGGCTACTAATAGAAATATTGAAAATCAATTAGGACATATTGCTATTACACTCAGTAACAGACCTTCTAGAATTCTTCCAAGTATGGTGGAAGTTAATCCAAAAGATCAAAATAAGGAGCAAATTAAAGATATTCAATTACAAAGTGGAAAAGAAGTTAAAACAAGGATCCAAAGAGAAACTTAAGTTAATGAAGACAAGGAAGCAATGGAAAGTGACCAAAATGAAAATGAACAAACACAAGGTTCTTTAGAAAAACCATTACCTCCATTTCCTCAAAGATTGAAGCAAAAGAACAAAGATAAACAATTTACAAAATTTTTTGAAATCCCTTAGAAGTTAACGATAAACATTCCTTTTGTTGAAGCTTTGGAACAAATGTCAAGTTATGTAAAATTTATGAAGGATATATTAAATAAGAAAACGAAGTTTACATACCATGATACCATTGCACTCAGTGAAGAGTGTAGTGCTATTATTATGAAAAAAAGTTTCCTAAGAAAATAAAAGATCCTAGTAGTTTTAATATACCCTATGCTGTTGGTGAAAATTTTTTTGGAAAATTTTTATGTGATTTAAGAGTGAGTATCAATCTTATGTCATCATCGATCTTTAAACATTTAGATTTTGGAGAGATTTCCCCTACTACTGTAACTCTTCAGTTAGCTGATTGATCAATAACTTATCCAAAGTAGTTACAGAGGATGTATTAGTAAAAGTGGATAAATTTATTTTCCCTGTAGACTTTATGGTATTAGATATGGAGGAAGTTAAAGAAATTTCTATTATTTTGGGGGGACCATTTCTTGCAATAATGAGAGATATGATAGATGTTCAAAAAGGAGAATTAATAATGAGAGTTAATGATAAAGAGTAACATTTAATATTGCAAAAGCTATGAAATATCCAACAATAAAAAAACATAATGAATGTTTTACGATGGAAGTAACTGATTATCTGAGTAATGACCAATTTAAGAATGAGTTTGAAGACAAATTAAAGCAAGGAGAATTTTTTTAAAATTAGAGGAAATAAAAGAAGATGGTTTGGATTCTATTCAGGGAAAATTTGAAACTTTAGAATTGTTGGAAAACGATAATAAAAATCTTATTCCTTCAAGTATTAAACCACTTGAACATGAACTTAAAATATTATCTGCCGATTTAAAATATGTGTTTCTAGGAGAGTCATCTACATTTTCTATTATTGTATCTTCTAAATTAACAGAAATTCAAGAATAAAAATTAATAGAGATGTTCAAAAATATAAAATAGCTTTTGGATGGTCTTTAGCAGATATTAAATGAATTAGCCCTTCTATTTGTATGCATAGAATTCTATTAGATGACAAATATGAACCTAAAACTGATTCTCAGAGGGGATTAAACCCAATAATGAAAGAATTTGTTAAAAAAGAAATTTTAAAATGGTAGATATTGGAATTATATATCCTATTTCAGACAGTGCTTAAGTAAGTCCAATTCATTATGTTCTGAAGAAAGGAGGAGTGACTATTGAAGAAAATGAGAAAAATGAATTAATACCAATAAGATAAGTTACTGGTTGGTGAATTTGTATTGACTATAAAAAATAAAACAAGGCCACCAAAAAAGACCACTTTCCTTTACCTTTCCTAAACCAAATGTTGGATAGATTGTATGGGAACAAATATTATTGCTTTTTAGATGGATATACCGGTTATCGCCAAATTCTAATTTCTCAAGAGGATCAAGAGAAGACAACATTTACAAGCTCATATGGAACATTTGCTTTTTGTAGAATGCCTTTTGGACTATGCAATGGACATCCAACATTTCAAAAATGTATAATGTCAATCTGTAGCAATTTAATTGAACATGGAATGGAAGTGCTTATGGATGTTTTTTTTAGTATTTGGAACTTCGTTTGAATATGTTTAAATACTTTAGATAAAGTTCTGAAAGTATGTGAAAAAATCAACCTAGTACTAAATTGGGAAAAATGTCAATTTATGGTTGTAGGAGGAATTGTACTTGGGCATAAAATTTTTGAAAAATGGCATGGAAGTAGATCCTACAAAAATTTAAGTTATTGAAAAATTACCACCTTCAACTAATGTTAAAGTGATAAGAAGCTTTTTAAGACATGCTGGTTTCTACAGGCGTTATATAAAAAAATTTTCTAAATTAACTAAGCCATTATGCCAACTTTTAGAAAAGGACATGAAATTTGATTCTAATGAGGAATGCATAAAAGTATTTAAAATATTCAAAGAAAAATTAATCACTTCACTTATAATACATCCACCTGATTGGGAGAAACCATTTGAAATAATGTGAAATGTTAGTGATTATGCTATTGGGGTTATGTTAGGACAAAGGCACAACAAAGTTTTTAAAGTAATTTATTAGTCTAGTAAAACTCTAAATGATGCTCAAATTAACTACACTACAATTGAAAGAGAGATACTCGCTATTGTTTATGCCTTTGAGAAATTTAGACATTACTTAAATGGATTTAAATGTATAGTGCATACAAATCATTCTACTATTAAATATTTGATGCAAAAGAGGGATGCTAAACCAAGATTACTTAGATGGACACTTCTATTGTAAGAGTTTGATTATACCATAGTTGATAGAAAGGGAAATGATAATTAAAAAGCTGATCATTTGTCTATACTAGAAATAGAAATATTAACTAATTTTGCAAATGAAATTTTATAGAATTTCTCTAATGAACATTATATAGTATTGATGAAATGAATGTATCGTGGTATGTCGATATAGTAAATTATATAGAAAGTGATATTTTACCACCTGATATCAAAAATCCATCACTAAAAAAAGTTATATATGATTCAAAATTCTATTTTTTGGATGACTCATATCTATATAAACAATGTAAATATCTAATTATTAGCAGGTTTATGTCTTATGAGGAAACTCAAAAGATAATTCAAAGATATCATGATTATGAATTTGGAAGACATTTTGGAATGAATAAAACTATATATAAGATTTTGCAAGCTGGTTTTATTGGCTTACTCTTTTTAGAGATGTTAATGAATATTTTTAAGTATGTGATCTATGTCAATGAGTATGAAATATTTCTAGAAGAAATGAAATGTTTCTAAATTACACATTAGAAGGTTAAATGTTTTTATGTGTGGGGATTAGATTTTATGGGATTATTTATGCCTTCATTTGATAATTTATATATATTACTTGTTGTTGATTTTATGTCCAAATGGATTGAAGCTATTGCCGTACCTAGATGTGATGCTCGAAGTGTGTCTAAATTTTTAATTAAAAATATTTTTATAAGATATGGAATGCTAAGAGTAATTATTACAGATGGAGGATATCATTTTAGGAATAAGAGAATCAAAAAATTGATTAAGAAATATGATATTATGCTTAGATTCTCTATTGCTTATCATCCTCAGACTAGCGGTATAGCAAATATATCAAATCGTAAACTTAAACAAATTTTAAAAAAAGTTGTAGATCCTTATAAATTGGATTGGTCTACTAGATTAGATACTGCATTATGAGCATACAGAACTGCTTATAAGTTTTCTATAGGAATGTCCCTATATAGACTCTTTTTTTGAAAAACATGTCACTTACCAGTGGAATTAGAGCATGAAGCATTTGAGCTATTAAGGAATTTAATTTTGGTTTTAAGGATGTTGGTGAGAAAAGATTATTGTAACTCAATGAACTTGAGGAGATTAGAAATGAAATATATGATAATGCAAAAATATATAAAAAGAAAATGAAAATATGCATGATCAGAAGATTATTCAAAATAAGTTTGAACCTAAACAAAAAGTTTTATTATACAATATAAGATTGAGATTATTTCCAGGAAAACTGAAATCCAGATGGTGATCCTTGGATATTGTTAATATACAAAGTACAACAATAATTCTTATTATATTTTACTTACATTTCCTTGCTTCACAACAAACCCAAAACTTGATCCTGAAGAAAAATAAGAATTTAACTTTTAATTTATATATAATGGGATACTATGCAAGTATACGTATCGTTATCAAGTAATATAGGACATTTTGATTCAAACCTGAATAATAAACCCACAGGGAGAATATGCAACATGCACTATTGAACAACAAACTTTTTATTTTTAATAAAAAGATAATTATCTAAACTAAAGATGATTTTTGTTGTAATGAAAATTTAAATATTTTTCGTATTTTTAATATTTTGATATATCAATAACAATTTTAAAAGATAATTAGAGTTTTTGTAGAAGAAAAGGACTAAATATGAAGATATCTTTCTTCTTGTTATGAATCAGTAATAAGTATATGAATTATGTTGTGGAAGTATGCATATTTTGTTATGCCAAGTAGAAGCAATAATATTCTTTACCCTTACTAGAGAAGTTATAAAGAACATTGGCTAATTTAAAGTTTGAAAAGTTTTGAAGATCGGCAAGGCAGGGAAGATACTAGCTCTCACTCTAGAGTTCCCTCGATTCCCTCCACCTGGGGCTAACATTCTCGTATCAGAACCTTAAACAATAAACCAATTTGGGGGATTTAACCTGTCACTTTAAAGTCCTCTAACTCTACACCCTTCATTGAATATTTCCCTATTTATTTGCACTCAATCATATGAACTACATTCTCATTCATACAACCTCATGTGATTCTTTCCAATTTTTAACTAAGACAATATCATCCCGGTTCTTACATGTTCTCACAACAAGTTTTAACATTTGGATTGGCCAAATCAAGAAGTAAATGAAGTGCATGGATTTAAATCATCACAACTTCTTCCATCATTGAAGATCATTACTTTCCACAACTTCTGTCCAAAACTTAATTACTTATCATTTTAAGAACAAAGATAAAGAAAACTATTCATAATCCATGGAGAAAACAAAACCACACTTTAGTTTAAAAGAAGAAGTCATTAACAAACCAACAACAAGTTTCAATTAAAGCCAAAAGAAGTCTCAAAATAGAAAGATAAAAACTTATCTCCAACCCTCCACCAAACTCTTAAAGTTCTTTTAATTATCTTCTTTTTAAAATCACTCAAAATAAAATAACAAAAAGTATAAAATAAAAGTAAAAGTGGTGCCTAAATCTCTCCGAACTAACTCCCCAAATTAGAACTTTCAAAACTTTCCAATTCTTTCAGGACTCACACATTTTCAGACATTTTTAGGACTCTTTTCAAATTCCTCTCTTCTTTCTTTTATAATTTTCCAAAAGATGCCTTGGTTTCTCTTCAAAATATGTCTAGATTCGATGTATTTCCCCAAGAGATGCATCCTTTCATGATAATTTTTGTCCATGGTGGTTATAACCACCTATTAAGCCAATGGGTGTTTCAAAAACCTCTTCAAAATTTGTAGAAACCGAATTACTTATCCAATAACTACCACTGGCGCTTAAGCACGGGGCCTCTGACGCTTAGACGCAGTCTTCTCTGTTTAACCGGCGCTTAAGCTCCAGATATGGCGCTTAGGCACCAAAACTCTTTTGTACACTTTTCACCTTCTTGCTCCAAATTTGATCCTTTTTCACTCCCTTAAGTATTTTTCACCCTTTTTACCTATATCTGCAAGAAAAACACAAAAATATCTTTCATTAAAGTGCAATATCTCAAAAATAGGTATAAAAGTGTGTCTAAAAACACTATATATTTTAGGTATAATAAAATCCCCCAAACTTAAAATGTTACTTGTCCTCAAGTGACACTTCAATCTTTAAAAACTAAATATGTATGATATGTATATGAGTTTCTTTAGGAGTTACTAAAATTTTAATTTAGAAATATAGGTGTCTAATTTAGAAAAAATATTCAGTAAATGAGACAAATTTAATGTTTAGAAATTCTTGAAGTTAAGAAAGATGAAAATATGAGTTTTTATATAATTCAAAAATATATTGTAGATTTTCCAAATTTAGAATTTAGTTCCTTTATTATCTCCACTTAAAAATTTACATTAAAAATAATTTTACTTACTATATTATATCTATAAGATTAAGAGTTTCTTAAGTCTTTTACTTTAAAAAGATCAAATATAGAACCAATTTTTGATTAGGCACTAATCCTCAAGCTTCTCCTTCCTAATTTTTTTCCTCTTTTTCTTTTTCTTTTTATTTTCTTTCTTTTTTTACTTTTCTTTTTTAGGCAAGCATTACTATATATGGATAGACCTTTAATGATTTTGAATTTCACTTCTCCTTTCCTAAAGCAAAGTCTTGATATAATCTTTTACTCATAAATATAATAGTAGTTTTGAAAATTATTTTAATAAAAGAAATTTAAGTATTAAAAATAAAAGTCTTAATTAACTAAATTTTCCAAAAATATAGTTTTTCTTACTAAAGATAGTTACTTATATTAATTAGTTTCTCATCTAAAAAGTTTTTAACTTAAGTTTTTCTTCATTACTAAAAAATTTAACTAAATTTTCTTACTCATTTCTAAAATAAAATTTTACTTCCCTAATATAACTTCATATACATAATCACTTTTTTTCTTTTCAAATCAAATTCACTTGTAGCACATTTGAGAATAAATAAAATTCCAGTTTTGAAAATATTTTTCATCCCCCCTAAACTTTAATTTTTAACAGATTAAACAGTTTAGCATCAGATATATATAAGCAGGAATGAAAATTTAAAATAACATAATAACAGGAATTTTTAGACCCTAATGATACAAGTATAAAACTAAAAACAGGAGTAAAATTAATTTTTGATCAAATTTTCTATATTTTCATTTCAATTTGACAAGTAGAGAGTCAATAGACTTCTAAGCAGTAGTAATAAACATAAAAGTAAACTAACTCCCTAACCTGATTTCACATTCTCAGCATAAAAATAAACACACTAACATGTTAAAAGAAAAATAAAGGGTAGCAGTTTCAGAAATTTAAATTTAAGATCTAAGTTAGCTAGATTTTTAACTTTACAATAGATATAGAATTAAGTTAAGTTCTAAACTAACTAAATCACAAAACTCACAACAGTTACTACCATAAAATTTTAAAATAAACTACTAAATAACACAAATATTACAATACAATTAAAAATAAAAGTCTCACACATCACAATATCTAAACAAGTAAACATACATACATGTCTCAAGTCCAAAACATGAAAACACATCACATCACAATTCTCACTTAAACATAGTTCAAACCAACACACAGATGCAAATGTAGCAAGCCCATACCACATAGTTCATATCATATTTCAATCATAAAATAAATCTCTAAGCTCTACTCTTCATCCCTTGAATCACTGCTATCCCAAAATTTTGTAGGCTCATAATCAGGGTATCTAGGATATGGAAGAAATTGCATTCCTTGGTTACCTATAATGAAGCTCTCCATAGATGAGTGAAATTTCTCTTCATAATCACTTTTTCTACTATTATACCTATCAGTATTCTAAATTTTGTACCCTATCAGTGATAAAATTAATATTATCCATCATCCTCTACAATAATTGATCTCGCATCTCAGTAGACTCACCTCAAGATGTAGAAGAACGTGAGGTAGATGGTCTAGATGTAGAAGCAGCAGAGGTAGAAGTAGCAGATATCTCCATTCCATAGCTCTGAGAAAATCCTCCTCTCCAGCCAAAAATTGAATGCTCAGAATAAGTTTTCACATTCACCTTAGGGATAGGCTTTAGAGGTAATAACACTTCCTCCCAGCTATCATATTTAACTCCAGCCTGCTCACACAAAGAAAAGATTACAAAATCAAATCCCAGACCTACAGTTGTAATAGCTATAGCAGAACTAATGATAGTTTGACAGATCAAAGCTCCAATGCTGATGAGCTTTCCCTATTGAATACAATGGTTTAACGTCACTTTTTCTCTAGTCACTTCAGTAAGATGACTGGTCAGAATCAGTCGTGTAGAAATGAAATAGTGTTGGGCCTTTGAAGGTGCACATAACTTTGAAGTTGGGAAATTTACTCTCCTCTCATTAGTGATCTTCCCAAGTCCTCTCCCAATAGTCAAGTAAGAGATAGTCTCATCTAACTCCGCTTCAATAGGGCTATAATTTGCAAAAAAAACATAACGTATCCGGTGGTAAATGGTAAAACAAGTTGATTACCTATAGCAAAAAAGTTACCAACTTTCCTCGAACCATAATTCCATTGTCTTCAGCTTTAGAGAGATTTGCATACAACTCCCTCACAATAGATATAACTGTCACAGCAGAAAAGCAACAGAATTGTTTCCACTGTCAGCAAACAATTAAATCTTCCACGTCTCCACCCAGATTTCTAAAACATCACTCTTGAATCAATTTGTGTGATTTAAATGCATCACTATACCGATCTTCAGCTTTTGAACTAACAAATTTACTCGAATTAAAAGGGGCTTTGCCTTTGCTCCTCTTCAATCTTGGTGTCTTTCTACAAATTTGATAAATTCCAAAAATAACTTAAAAAATCAAGTCTAAACCACTAAACTAAACTTCCAAAAGTTTAAACTACACTTCCTATGCAATCTACATAGATTTTTTCTCATTTTTCACCATAAATAGTGAATTTTCAAATTCTTCCAAATGTGCTCAAAATACATGGTGAAAATCTAAAATTTGTGCATAGAAGTAAAGCTCTTACCTTAATAAATCTAAATCTAGCAATTTTTTCTTGATTCCACAAAGAAACTCTACTTAATGGTGCGTCCTAGCTCTCCAAAATCGCATTTTTGAGAGGTTGAAGGTGACGAGAAGATAAAAAAAGTGATTTTGGCTCAAATTTTCACTTTTAACCATTTGCGAACCGGTTTTCATGAACTGGTGCTTAAGCGTGGGTAAGTGGCGCTTAGGCGCGTGCCTCTCGGGTTTGCTCGCGCTTAAGCGCGCTATGTGAAGCTTAGGCGCCAGTGCATGATTTTCAAATATTTCAAATTACAGCAAAAAGCACTATTTTCCTAAGCAAACCACCTCTAAATGTTCTCATAGCACATAAATGACTATTTTCAACATCCTGTAAGTCTCCTTCATCTCAAAATTCTCTTTAATAACTATTTCAATTCGAGGCTAAAACAACATAAAATTTCACACAAACAAACTTATATTAATTCACAAGCGAGTACAAATACATTTAAACACTTAGTTCTCATTCCAGATAGTCTTGGATGAGAAAATTTTTCCAAATACAAATACTTAACAATTTTTTCACAATTAAACACATAAGTAACACAGACACTAAAAGAAAGTCTTAAATACTAAAACATTTAAAGAAAATGTCTTTAAACACACAAAAACATAACTTTAACATAGAACTTAATTCCATTCTTCATTAGAAGGAACAAATTCGGGTCTTTCATTTGTCTCTCCTGGGCAACTGGAATATAAAGTTGATAAAATGAATGGTGGTGACGTGCTCTGATGCAATCTTCTTCAATCCACTTTTGCTTAAGAAACATCTCTTTTTCCGCTTCCTTTATATAACTAGTGTGGCTAAATTGCTTTTTCAATTGCCATCCAATATGCTCAAGAAGTGCATGAATCTCCAATACCTTAGTCTCCAGTACACACATGGTATTTTCAATTTTGTTGATCTTCTCTGATATCTCTTCAATACTAATGGCTAAGAAATCGTTATACATCTTTTGTGCACTTTGACTAATGAATTTCTTCCTCATGGTCTCCCCCTTCTCCTTCAAATTCATCTCCCATGAAGACATCATCTTAAAATCTATCTCTCTCTTAGACTTTAGGGCTAGAAATAATCTGGGGTGAAATTCCTTCACTAAATCTTTCTATTTATAGGCCTAAATCCTTCCAATAACTCTTATACACGTTTAAAAACTGCTTTGGCACATTTTTGCAAACTTCTAGTTAGTTTTCCCTTCTAGAATAGTAATTTTACACATGTTTTTAACTTTGAGAAGAGGATAGTGAAGTTCAAAATCATTAAAGACTATCTAGATATAGTAATCCTCACATATAAAAAAAAAGAAAAGAAAAGAAAAGATGTGGGGCGAAGCTTGAGTGAATGCCTAATTAAAAATTGGCTTCAATTGAATCAATTTAAAAAAGAAGGCATGCTACATTTTCTAAACTTTTATTTGAGTATTAGTTTATTTACAAGTAAAGTTTTATGAAGTTCTTTTTCATATGAATACTTTAAGTGACTTTAATATGACAATTTAAATTTTTTCTTGAAAAGAAAAGAGAATCTGAAATCTTGGACTTGATTGTTAAATATTCTTATACATTTAGTATTAACTGGAGTTGTTTTGAATTTTTCTTAAGTTATGCTATTGCATTTAGTGGACTAAGATATGGAAATCTAGAAGTTAAATTCTTTACCATAAGTTATTTTTTATATAGTAGAGGAGTTACTTGGGGATAAGTAACATGTAAGTTTAAGGGATTTTGATACACCAAAAATATAAGCATTTTTAGACCCATATTTTATAGATTGCACTTTAATGGAAGGTATTTTTATGTTTTCTTGCAGGTTGTTGAATTTTAGGACTTGAAGCAAAAAGGAAGCAGAAATGAAGAAGTTGAAAATTTGGAGCAAAAAAGAAGAAGTTGAAAATTTGTTCAGCACTGATGGCGACGTTTGATAGAGAACCGACTCTAGGCTTTATTTGATGAATTAAATTGCGTAACATTGGTGCCGACGGAGCAAGAATGAGCATCAATGACGCTAATGTCTCTTCATCCCCTATTTCTAGAAGATTTGATGAATTTGGACCCTTTTTAAAGAGTTTTTAGAGGCACCTATTGGAGAACCGACTCTAGGCTTTATTTGCGGCCAAAATTGATCAGAAAAGTGACTCTTCCCTACATTTCATCGCCCTAATTCAACCTTCCACGCATCACACATTCTTTCATTCTTCATTCCACAACCATTTAGAGTTCATTATTCTTATAATTTAGAGTTTTGTGGTGAGATTAAGTGTGAACTCTTCTCTACAAGTGTTGGAGAAGGAGAAAAGTGAGAGATTTCTTCTTCCTACATTTCCTAGAAGAGGCTACAAGGGATTTACTTTGAGAAAGAGTTTCAGATAAGTGTTGTTTATTTATTAGTGGTGTATGAACTTTTTTTCATATATGAAAGTTGTGTTTTATTGTATCTTTCTCATGAAGTTTGAGTAGTTTACTTTATCTTTCTCCCTGCTTTAAGATAGGGTGAAATGAAGAGATAATATGGATGTGCCAATGTTAAAATATTAAATAAATTGTGATAATTTTTTAACTCAGAAATTAATTTACTTTCTGATCAGGCCAACTGAATTGTTAAAATATGTTGTGAAACATAAGATCCGGGAAATGGAGTATGAGTTCTACAATTGAGTAAGGATCACATTTGATTCCAAGAAGGAGAATTTTGTTCAAGGAATTAAGTGCAAATAATTAGAGAAATATACTTTGTTGGCTATAGAGTTGGAGAATTGTTAGGGTGACAAACTAAAATCCCCAATTCGGACTTAGTTTTTAAAAACTAAAGCAAGAGTTAGCTTATATGTGAAGTGAAGTGGGAGCTCTAGAGTGGGAGCCAGTATCCTTCTAGCCTAACCACGGATTTAGCGGCTAAACCTGTGATTAGCCAATAATTTTCTATAACACTGTATCAGGATAGAGAATTAAAATTGCTTCTATTTGGCACAATACATATTTGAACCATTTATCTCATCTCATTTTACCAAAACCTCATTGTAGTGGGAAAGATGCTTTTTCACATTAGAAATCTTCATCACATAAATATAGTTTAATAGTTTAGTAGTTACTGTTTAAAATTTTAATTAAGTTAGTTTTATTATTAAAATAATTTAGTTTTGATAAAAGCTCAACAATCGAAATTAGTTACAGTAATTTTGTTTTGACTTTCGGTGAATTTTATAGCAAAATTATCATTTCAAATTTAAACCTTCCCCATGGGATCGATATTTGGGGCTTAAATACAAAGTCCTTTACTACTTGATAACGATATGTATACTTGCGTAGAATCCCAACATTAATTGCTTAAATTTCTAATTCTTGAAATATTGCATCAAACCTTTGGCGTCGTGACAGCGACTTTATATGCAATAAAATATAAGATAAATATGGACGTATTAATATTCAATAATTATAAAGTCACACTTATCAACGCAAGTATAGGTATCGCTCAAGTAATATAGGGCTCTAATGGAGTCCTAGATATCGATCTCACAGGGAGTAGTTTAGATTTACAGATTAAGACTTTAGAAAAGCAATACTTTAATCACAAAAACGACGTTCAATTTGCTTATCTATCACTAATAGGCAATTGAAATAAATAGATAGTTTTAATAACTTATAAATAACTAATGATATTAAGTAGGGTTTAATTGTGATATTCAATATATAAGAAAGCATCCTTCTCCTTATCAAGAAATTATGGTGAATGGATAAAATGAATTAGTTCAATTTATATTGTGTCAAATAGAAGCATACCAATTCTTTACCCTTTGGTCCAGGCATAAAGAACATTGACTAATCCTATGCTTGTTTACTAAATTTGCGGCTATGCTGGGAAGATTCTGGCTCTCACATCGGAGCTCCCACTTTCCCCTCACCTGAGGGCTAACATCTACCCTTCATCACCCAAACGATAGGACCGAAATGGGGATTTTAGTCTATCACTCTAAAATCTCCAATTCTACACCCGATAATATTATTTTCCTATTTATTTGCACCCAACTTCCAAGGGCTTTGACCTCTCTGAATCTTGGATGTAATCTTCACTTTAGTTGTAAAACTCAACAAATTTTAACAAGTCAATTGACCAGATTGAAAGTAAATTAAGATCGAAGTGAAAAAATCATCACAAATTCTTAAACATTTTCATGGCCTCACCAATTCAAATCACCATTTCACAAATCTTGAGATAAGGAGAAAGACAGAAAAGACAACTCAGAACTCATGGGGAAAACACAACAAAACTCGGAATTCATATATAAAATCGAAGTCATACAAACTACAACAAGTAAATAACTTATCTCTAATTTGTCCCCAAGAACACTCCTCTAAGTTCCTGTGAATCTCTTCCTTTCTTTATAGCACACAAAATTCCTTTTCGAAGTAGCAAGGAGGAATAAATCTCTCACTTTTCCTCCACTCTTATAATCTCTCAAAGAAATCCTCACAATATTGGAACTCTAGTAAATACACTAATGAAACCTCCCTAACATCCAGGACCTCTAGACTCTCCAATTTTTGGCCAAAAATGTTCTTTTAAAGTTGTGGATGAGCTTTCCTAAGAGTTGCCTAAGCATCCCTTCAAAATTTGGCCTTATCGAAAGCTTGAGTAGGCATAACTTTCGATCTCGCCGTCGGCGGGGTCAATGGCACCGTCAGCGGGTTTCTGAAGAATTTTATCCTGTAGTCTCAAGAAAAACTCGTCGTGGGCGTGGTCGAGGGCGTCGTCGGTGGCCTAGTTCAAATCTTCACATTTTTGTCCTTTTCGCTCGAATATCGCTCCTTTTTTCATCTTTTTGCTCCAATGACCCTAATTCATCATTCCTGCAACAAAACATCAAAAAAACCTTTCTTTAAAGTGGAATATCATTAAAAATAGTATAAAATATGGATGAAAATCTCAACATATTTTCCTTTGGTCAAAATACCCCAAACTTAACTATTACGTGTCCTCAAGTAATTTTAGTACTATATAAAAGTTATGATCTACTGCAGTAAAGGTTTAATTCAGAAATACTATATTTTTGACTTAAATAAATATCATAGTGATATTTTCAGAAAAAATTCAATTAACTGAAATAACTTTATAGCCACAAGATTATCTAGTCATCAAGTTTAAGAGTTCTAGTCTTCTATTTATTTCAAGAATGACTATATGTTGTAATATTAAGTCACCTAGAATATTCAAGAGATAGGAACTTCATGAGAACTCCACTAGTAAAAGATCTAATTCCATAAATATAAGTTCAGAAATGTATTTAAGTTTTCCCTTTAGGTAGGTCCAGTGAAGCCAGTTTTTTATTAGGCATATCCTCAAGCTTCTCCTCACCTCCATAAATTGTTTTTTCTTTCCTCTTTTCTTTTTTCATTTGGATTGCTTTCAATCCTATATATATTTTTCTTTTCTTTTCAGGGATTGTTTTCAATCCTTTCTTTTTCCTTTTTCAAGTGAGGATTACTATATCTGGATAGCCTTTAATGATTTTGAACTTCACTTTTCTTTCCCTAAATTTGAAACTCAAAGGATTTCTTTACCTTATAAATATCTCATAGTTTTTACATCATTGAGCCCCAATCTTTTCTTTTCAAATGAATTTCTAGATTCTTAATACTTCAAAATATAGTTTCCTTTACTTTGAATAGTTAACTATAATCTTATTCTCTTATACTAAATATCTTAAGTTACAAAAATTAATTTTCATTACAAAAATATTTCATTAAATCTACCATAATATTTAAATAGTTGCAAAAAATATAGTTACCTGAATTAAATTCACTACATGAAATCATATAAATAATTTTTGAAAATATTGAAATAGAGGACATTTAATAGTTAATTTTTTTCTTCCCTCCCCAAACTTAAATTTTTAAATATGAAATAATACAAGTGGAAAGAAAAATTACAAATATAAATCATACCTCAGTATTGTAGGCATTTTCATCATTCTGAAATTTTTGTAGGCTTTCTCAAATTTTTACTTCATCTGGTCTGTAATATTAGGAGCTTTCTATACATACAAATCATTAGAAGAATTTTTGGGTAATGAAATTTTGAAATAAGTATAAAATTGAAACGTTAAATAAGCACAACATTTCTTAGCACAAAGACAATACTAAACAATTAAAACTAAAATGTGAAACAAAAATCACATTACAATCCACAATTCTACTCAACATCTATTAAACTACACATGCAAATTCAACTATAACACTAACTTTTATAACAAAAATTAAAATTATCCAAGTACAACATACTAATAAAAATGAAAGTCTGGATACATAAACATCCATTTCTATTATAAAAGATTACATAAAATAAAAATACAAACATTAGTACAACAATTTCATTCGATATCAAAATCTTAAGCTATATCTTCATCTCCTTGATCAACAGGTGGATTGGGTTGATACTGAGTATATCGGGGGCATTCAGGAAACGTAACATCAAGCTCACCTCTATAGTGTTGGGCCTAAGCTTCATAATAGGCTACCCCAAAATTCAATGCCTCTGCAGATACTCATTATCTTAATCGTGTCGACGTTCTAAACTTCTAATCCTTCCACTTATCAAATCTATGATCTTCCACTGCAAGGTCAACTCATTCATCAAATCAGAGAGCGTAGGGGAATTAGAAGGTGGAAGGTCATAACTTGTAGGGGGGACATCTCTACTAGTAGAAGGTTCTTGACTTCTACTCTCAGTTCTCCATTTCTCATGGGATTCATAAGTCTTCAAATTAGCTTTACTAATGGGTTTCATAGGATAAACCCATTCTTCATCTCCACTTTCCACTCCAAAAAAGTTTGCAAATTGTATAAATAAGTCCAGGATGTCCTAGACCTCAACTTATCTTACTCCTTGTTGTAGTCAGTATATTCTTAAGAATTATTCTCCCCACATTTATAGTTCTACTATTCTGAATACATAAATTCAAAATATCTCTATCTCTAGTTACCTCACTATGGTGATAGGTTGGTAACAGAGTAGAAGAAATGAAATATTGCCATGCCTTAGAGGTGGCATTCAGCATGGAAGCAGAAAAATTTACCGGTTCTCGATTCTTTATCTTCCATATTCCTTTCCCATCAGTGAGAAAGTTGATTACTTCATTGAGGGGGCCTTCCATCATACTGAAGGATTCATATTTGCAGTTGTAAGAGTCTGGGACTTCATAAAAAGTGTTGATGCGGGCGACTGTAAACTCAACAGGGAATCCACGCACTTGAACGATTCCGTAATTAGAATAAATCACATTAGCGTAGAACTCCTTCACAATATTTGCATCAGCTTTATTAGTTGTGTAACGAAAGTTTTCCCACCTCCACTCAGCAATAACTTATTCGATTTCTCCTCTCGGACTTTCAAAAACTCGATCTTGTATGCACTTCTTTCCTTTAAATATGGAAGTAAATTTTGTTTGAGCCATCGCATTGACGAAGCGAGACTCGTCGAATTCAACTCTTCTCCTTTGTCGTGGAGCCATTTTAATCTAGTCAAATTATAGAAAAATTCTAAAAATTCCTTCAAATATGTAAACCATGGCTTCCAATAGTAATTTTAAGAGTTCAACAATAAGATCCATGAATTTCTTCCCAAATTTTCTTCACATTCCCAAATTTTTTGGATCTCCTCAATGTGGAAGAAATTCCTGATCGAAATCAAATATTTTTAGCCTAAAGTGAAGCTCTTACCTAGAGATGATCAAATCCGGTGTCAAAAAGCCTTGAAAACACCTCCTAATCTAAGATCTCTCAAGCCCTAGGTCAAAAATCGTGTTTTTAGGAGGAAGGGGATGATGAATAGTGTCGGTTGACTTGTCAAAATTGTGGTTAAAGGTGTTTTTTATGAGCTCACCGTCGGTGGGGTCGATGTCTCCATCGGCGCGCTCTATTGATTTTGTCCAACTAAATGATGTACTTAGCACATATAAACTTTCACAACACAAAACATCACATTTATATATAAATTTCAAGGGCTATAATATACGTTACATAACACACCTAAGTTTGGTATTTTCTCAACCTCAATACAATAATTCAGCATTGCAATCCAAGCCACATCACTCAAAACACTGAAAACAAAATATCATATGCTTAGTCTCAACTATACAGAGATATAAAAGCACAATTCTAAAGCAAAGCAAATACAAAGTTCAAATCAAAATACATAGATAGACAAATAAGTAGTAATATAAATCTGCTAATCCTTAGACTTGGTACTCGATTCTCCTCTGAGATCACCCATTGATTGCACAGGAACGAAGAGGTTGTAGAAGGGTCGGAATGGAAATTTTTCAGTAGAATCCTCCTCTATCAATTCCATCCTCCTCGTCAGTCGTATCAAACTATCTTCTAAATGTCCATAGTGCTCAAAATGTTCTTTCATCCTTCGGTCCAGATGATCAAAGAAATCATAGATATTTTTAATCTGTTTCATGACATTTTATACCTCCTTTTCCAATTTTTTGATTTGACGCAGGATCACCAGAGACTTGTCAAGAATTAAGGGTTGAACTGGCAGTGAATTCTAAGATGATTGATCTACTATAATGGCCATGTCATTTTCATCTTCAAAAACTGAGAATCTTTCAGTTGGATCCAAAGGCTTCCAAGATAGCAGTTCTTTTCCCAATTTCAATAGGACACTTGGAAATTACTGCAAAGTGAGAAAATTGTGGAGGGGTGTCCAAGCCCATAAGTTGATCCATGAATGATCAGGTCCAAAACTGACTTCACAATTATAGATCCAATGTCGATCGGCAGTCCTCTTTGGATGCAGTAAATCAAAATGGCACTTTCTTTAGAAACTTTACTGATCTTCATTATCGGTAACAGTTTTATAGAAATGAAAAAGTGTCAATATTTTGAAACGGGATTCAAGAGTGTTACAGAAAACTAACATACCTATTTTCTCTTGTTTCCTAGTCGTTAGTTTTGTCCATTAAATATTGGTAAATCTCATTCAACTTGTTTCTTGTTGGGATGAAATTGGAATAGTGGTAGACAGGAACAATCTCTATCATATATAATTCATTGATCCATGCAGGAGTGAAAGTGATCCATCTTCCTCGTACATAAACAACTCCTTGGTTGATTCTATGTAAATTTGCATAAAATTCTCTTACCACAGGAACCACCACGGCGGCAGTAGTGTAGCACAGCTCTTCCCATCTTCACTGTACTATCGTTTCTTCAATATCCATCGTGGGATTATTCAATCCGCGATTCACAAATCCTCATTCTTTGATCAATCTTTTCTTTATCAGCAACTTGTTGAAGATTCGCTGCGCTTCCGCACTAATAAACTTTCGCCGACTGAAAACTCGCATTCTGGGATTACCAAGGGAATTGGACGCCATAGGAATGAAATTGGTAGAGTTTCACTTCATTTTTGGAGGGAAAGTATGAACTAGAATTCAAATTTTTGAGTTTGAAAAGTCAATTCCTGCCCAAAAATGGCCAAAAACCGTCATTTGAACCCCCATAACCTCAATTCACCAGTCTCGCCGTCGAAGCCCAAGATAAAATTTGTACATTTTTGCTCTGGTCCGAATGCGTTCCAACTTTTCTTCATGGATCCAATTTTTAAGATGTTTCAAGGGTAAATAAGAGTAGTAGAGTTTAATGCTACCACAAACTAATGATAATTTCAAGTAAAAACTACTATAATCTTGATAAAAGTAAAGATAAATATGGGTTTCCTCCCATAAAGAACTTGGTTTAACGTCGTCAGGCCGACCTATTCAGGTCGACTGATCTTTAAAACCTCTTTAAAATTGTCTTTTACCCTCATAATATGGTTTTAATCTGTGTCCATTTACTTTAAATCTATTTCCCGTCTTTTGATCTTCAATTTCAACAGTTCAGTAAGTATAAACTTGAGTCACAGTAAAGGGCCCTAACCAATGAGACTTCAATTTCCCAGGAAATAACTTCAACCTAGTGTTGTAAAATAAAACTTCTTGTCCTGATTCAAAGTTCTTTTGGTTAATCTTCTAAACATGTCATAACTTTAATTTTTCCTTATCAATTTTGTCGTTATCATAAGACTCAATTCTTAATTCTTTCAATTCATTTAATTTTAACAATCTCTTCTTACCAGCATCTTTCAAATTATAATTGAAATCTTTAATCGCCTAATATGCTTCATGCTCCAATTCTACTGGTAAGTAACAAGTCTTTCCAAAAATCATTCTGTAAGGAGTCATTCTAATAGGAGTTTTATAAGCAGTCTTGTAAGCCCATAATGCAGTATCCAAAGTAGTAGACAATTCTATTCTACTAGGGTTTACAGTCTTTTCAAGTATTTGTTTGATCTCTCTATTAGAAACTTTAGCTAACCCACTGGTTTGAGGATGATAGGCAGTAGAGATTCTATGAATAATATTAAATTTTTCTCCCAATCTCTGAAAGTATTTATTTCTAAAATGGGATCCTCCATCAGTGATAATCATTCTAGGCATTCTGTATCTAGTGAAAATATTTTTCGTTAAAAATATTAAAACACTTTTAGCATCACAACGATGTAAAGCTTGTGCTTCAATCCACTTGGAAACTTACTCCATTACAATTAATATATATAAGTTCCCAAATGAAGGAATAAATGGTCCCATAAAATCTAATCCCCAAACGTCAAAGATCTCAACTTCTAACATGAAATTCAGAGGTATTTCATTTTTTCTAGATATATTGCCTACTAGTTGACATCGATCACAAGTTTTTTATGTATCTATAAACATCTCCAAAGATGGTAGGCCAATAAAATCCAGCTTGTAAAATTTTATAAGTAGTTTTATTAATCCCAAAATGTCCTCCAAATTCAGAATCATGTCATTACTGAATGATCAGCTCAGTTTCTTCATAAGGTACACATCTGCTCATAATAAGATCCTTACATTGTTTATATAAATAAGGCTCATCCCAAAAATATGCTTTCACATCATGAATGAATTTTTTTTGTTGTTGCAATATCAGCATAGGTGTCAAAATATCACTTACAATATAATTAATAATATCAACATACCATGGTATTTTTCACTCATTAATATTATAAAGTTGTTCATCAGGGAAATTGTCTGTAATTTCATTGTCAGTGTCGAATAATTTTTTATTTTATAATCTTGACAAATGATCAGCAATTTGATTATCAGTTCCCTTTTTATCAATAAACACAAGATCAAATTCTTGCATCAAACGTATCCATCTAATCAACCTTGGCTTAGCATCCTTATTTTGCATCAGATATTTAAAAGCAGAGTGATCAGTATGCACAATGCATTTAGCTCCAATTAAATAAGATCTAAATTTATCTAAAGCATACACAATTGCTAGTAACTCTTTTTCAGTAACAGTATAATTAATTTGTGCATCATTAAGAGTTTTACTAGCGTAGTATATAACTTTAAAAATCTTTTCATACCTTTGTCCAAAAACAGCTCCAATAGCATAATCACTAGCATCACACATCAGTTTAAATGGTTTCTCCCAGTTAGGTAAAACTATAATAGGGGTTGTGATTAATTTTTCCCTTAATAACTCATAGGCATTTAAACAGCTTTTAGTAAATTCAAATTTCTTGTGCTTTTCTAAAAGTTGGCATAGAGGTTTAGTAATTTTTGAAAAATCTTTAATAAAACGCCTGTAAAATCCAATATTTCTAAGAAAACTCCTAACCTCTCTTACATCAGTAGGAGGTGTTAGTTTAGACATAACTTAAATTTTTACATGGTCTGCTTCCATACCATCTTCCGAAATTTTATGCACTAACACAATTCCTCTTGCAACCATAAATTGACATTTCTCCCAGTTCAGAACCAAATTAGTTCTTTCACATAACTTCAAAAGTTTTTCAAGGTAATTTAAGCATGCGTCAAATGATGTTCCAAATACAAAGAAATCATCCATAAGTACTTCCAATCCATCATCAATTAACTTACTAAATATGGACATCATACATCCCAGGAATGTTGCAGGTGCATTACATAATCCGAAAGGCATTCTTCGAAAAGCAAAAGTTCCAAAAAGACTAGTAAATGTTGTCTTTTCTTGATCCTCGGGAGCAATAGAAATCTGATGATAACTCGTATATCCATCTAAAAAGTAAAAATATTTGTGCCCAGCAAGCCTATCCACTATTTGATCTAAAAAGGGTAAAGGGAAGCGATCTTTTCTGGTGGCAGTGTTTAATTTCCTATAATCAATGCAAATATGCCACCCAGTAACTTGTCTGATAGGTATTAATTCACTATTTTATTTTATTTCAACAGTCACTCCTCCTTTCTTAGGAACACATTGAATTGGACTTACCCACGCACTATCTGAAATAGGATATATAATCCCAGTGTCCAACCATTTCAAAATTTCTTTCTTAACTACTTCTTTCATCATCAAATTTAATCTCCTTTGTGGATCAACTCTTGGTTTATATTGTTCATCTAATGTAATTCTGTGCATACAGATTGAAGGACTGATTCCCTTAATATCAGCTAAGGTCCAACCAAAAGCTTTCTTATATCTTTTTAATGTATCTAACAGTCTTTGCTCTTGCAGATCATTTAATTCTGAAGATATAATAACAGGTAATGTAAATGAGTCTCCTAAAAATACATACTTTAAGTGACTAGGCAATACTTTCATCTCAAGTTCAGTTGGTTTTATAATCGATGGAAATAGATTTTTATCGGCATTTTTAGTAATATCCAATATCTTAAATCTTTCCTGAACATAATCTAATTTTTCATTTTCTAATTTGTCCAAAATAACTTCTTCATTCTCTTCAAATTGTTGTTTCTCTTCAAAATATTTTTCTTCTTCAAAATGTTCTTTAAAATGTTCGTTCAGTAGATGTTCAATAATTTCCATGCAAAAACATTCATTATCTCTTTCAACTGCAGGGTATTTCATAGATTTCACAATGTTAAAAGTCACTTCTTGATCATAAACTCTCATAGTTAACTCTACTTTTTGAACATCTATCATAACTTTTCCAGTAGCTAAAAAAGGTCTCCCTTAAATGATAGGTATTTCTTTATCTTCCTCCATATCTAAAATAATGAAATCCACATGAAAGATAAATTTGTCCACTTTCACTAACACATCTTCTATAACTCCCTTGGGATATGTAACTGAATGATCCGCTAATTGTAGAGTTACAGAAGTAGGTTAGACTTCTCATAATCCTAATCTTTTGAAAATTGATAGAGGCACAAGATTAATGTTGGCTCCCAAATCACATAAAACTCTTGCATAAAATTTTTCACCTATCGCACACGGTATAGTGAAACTGCCAGGATCTTTTAATTTTTCAGGAAGCTTTTTCCGAATAATTGCACTACACTCTTCGCTAAGTGCAACAGTTTCATTATCCGTGAACTTCATTTTCTTGTTTAGAATATCTTTCATAAATTTCACATAATTGGGCATTTGCTCTAAAGCTTCTACGAAAGGGAATGTTAACTGTTAATTTCTTAAGAATTTCTAAAAATTTTGAAAATTGTTAATTCTATTTGTGTTGCTTCAATCTTTGAGGAAACGGTGGTGGAAGTTTCTCTACAGTAATTTTCATTTGTGTAAATGGATACTCTAAATTTGGGTATTTATGATCCTTTTCTTTTTCAGTATCCAATTTCTCTTTTTCAGTTTATATTTCTTTTTGCCCCCTTGTTTCCAATTCTTTTACAATTTGTAATTGTATCGCCTTGATTTGTTCTTTTCCTTGGTCTTTAGGATTTGGTTCCATAGTACTAGGAAAAGTTCCTAATGTTCGGTTAATAAGCGGAGTTGTGATATGCCCTAATTGATTTTCAATATTCTTAATAGCAGTTCCTTGATTTTGTAATTGATTTCCTTGAAATTGTAATTGATTTCCTTAATTACGTAACTGTTAACCCATGTTTAATGTCAGCTCTTCTAGACAACTTCCTCTCCTTAATTTGAGTATTACTGTTAAATCCTGGACGATAAGAAGGTCTATAGTTAACATTTCCTTTGTTGGATGAATATCCTAATGGGTGCACTGGGTTTTTTGCCCATTGTTGATTTGTAGAAGAGTTGTTATTCCAAATAAAATTTGGATGATTCTTCCAACCTGGGTTATAATAGTTTGAATGTGGGTTGTTGGGTCTATTAATAGCATTAAAGGTCTCATATGAAGGTTGAACATCCACAAATTGCCTAGATGAATTCTCTTCCATCACGGGAGGTGTTGAAGAATAATTCAACCCATAATGATCTAATTTCTTTGATATTGCAGCAATCTGCGAAGCTAACATAGATATTGCATCAGAATCATGGATACTAGCTACTCTTTTAGGATTTACCCGCTTAGAGGGCCATTGAAAATTGTTGGTAGTCATCTCTTCTATTAATGAATAAGCCTCATCAAAAGGTTTTGACATTAAAGAACCACCAGTCGCAACATCAATAATCGATCTAAGAGATCCCACTAATCCATTATAAAAAGTTTAAATTATTAACCAATTTGGTAACGAATTATGCGACACTTCCTAAGAAGATCTTTAAATCTCTCATTGACTCTTCATGAATCTAATAGAATGATGTTATGTCATTTCTAAGTTTAGCAGTTTTTTATGGAGGGAAATATTTGGATAGAAATTTTTGTGAAAGTTCTCCCCAAGTTCTAACAGTTCCTGGTGCTAACGAATTTAACCACATCTTAGCTTTATCCCTCAGTGAAAAAGGAAAAAGTCTAAGTCTAACAGCATCGTTTGAGACTCTATCATATTTAAAAGTAGCACACTGTTCTAAAAAACTAGCGAGGTGTAAGTTCGGAGCTTCATTTAATGTACCTCCGAATTGATTGTTTTGTACCATTTAGATAATAGCAGGTTTAAGCTCAAATGAATTAGCAGCTACATCAGGATTTTAGATAGATAAGTGAATCTCATTTGCTGTAGGATTTGCATAATCTCTTAGGGGTCTAGGTTGGTGTTCTTCTTTATTCCTTGATTTTTCAGGTTGTTTTTCATTGTATCAGAATTTCTAGGTTCTCTTCTTAATTTTCTGATCCTTCTAACAGTGCGTTCTAATTCTGAATCGTAGGGTATAAGATTTTCAGGTCCAAATTTACGCATACAATTTGAAATCAGTACTTAGTAATATATATAAATAAATATAAATATAAAAATAAGTTGTAATTTAAGTAAAAATTTTCTAATAATCTTAATTTATCTCTTACGCTAATCGTGATTTTACTCACCCACTTAATCACTCCCCGGCAACGGTGCTAAAAACTTGACAACGACTTTATATCTGCAATAAAATATAAGATAAATATGGATGTATTAAATATTCAATAATTGTAAAGACACACTTATCAACGCAAGTATACGTGTCGCTCAAGTAATATAGGGCTCTAATGGAGTCCTACATATCGATCCCACAGGGAGTAGTTTAGAATTACGGACTAAGACTTTGGAAAAGCAATAATTTAATCACAACAAGGACGTTTAATTTGCTTATCCATCACTAATAGGCAATTGAAATAAATAGACAATTTTAATAACTAATAAATAACTAGTGATATCAAGTAGGGTTTAATTGTGATATTCAATATATAAGAAAGCATCCTTCTCATTGCCAAGAAATTATGGTGAATGGATAAAATGAATTAGTTTAACTTATATTATGTCAAATATGAACATACATATTCTTTACCATTTGGTCCAGGCATAAAGAACATTGACTAATCCTATGCTTGTTTACTGAATCTGTGGCTAGGCTGGGAGGATACCGGCTCTCACTTCGGAGCTCCCACGTTCCCCTTACCTGAGGGCTAACATCTACACTTTAGCACCTAAACGATAGGACCGAATTGGAGATTTTAGTCTGTCACTCTAAAATCTTTAATTCTACGCCCGATAATATTATTTTCCTATTTATTTGCACCCAACTTCCAAGGGCTTTGTCCTCCCTGAATCTTGGATGTAATCTTCACTTTAATTGTAAAACTCCACATATTTTAACAAGTCAATTGGCAAGATTGAAAGTCAATTAAGATCAAAGTGAAAAGATCATCACAATTTCTTAAACATTTTCATGGCTTCACCAATTCAAATCACCATTTCACAAATCTCGAGATAAGGAGAAAGACAGAGAAACCTGCTTAGAACTCATGGGGAAAACACAACAAAACATGGAATTCATATATAAAATCAAAGTCATACAAACTACAACAAGTAAATAACTTATCTCTAATTTCTCCCCAAGAACACTCCTCGAAGTTCCTCTGAATCTCTTTCTTTCTTTACAACACACAGACTTCCTTCTCAAACTAGCAAGGAGGAAGAAATCTCTCACTTTCCCTCCACTCTTACAATCTCTAGAATAAATCCTCACAATACTGAAACTCTAGTAAATACACTAATGAAACTTCTCTAACATCCAGGACCTCTAGACTCTCCAATTTTCAGCCAAAAATGTTCCTTTAAAGTTGTGGATGAGCTTTCCCAAGAGTTGCTTAAGCATCCCTTCAAAATTTGGCCTTATCCAAAGCTTGAGTAGGCATAACTTTCGATCTCGCCGTCGGCGGGGTCGATGGCACCATCGGCGGGTTTCTGAAGAATTTTTTCCTGTAGTCTCGGGAAAAACTCGCCGTCGGCGTGGTCGAGGGCGTCGTCGGCGGCCTAGTTCAAATCTCGACATTTTGGTCCTTTTCGCTCCAAATTCGCTCCTTTTTGCATCTTTTTGCTCCAATGACCCTAATTCATCATTCCTGCAACAAAACATCAAAAATTCCTTTCTTTAAAGTGCAATATCATTAAAAACAGTATAAAATATGTATGAAAATCTCAACATATTTTCCTTTAGTCAAAATCCCCCCAATTTAACTATTACTTGTCCTCAGGTAAATTTTAGTACTATATAAAAGTTATGATCTACTGCAGTAAAGTTTTAATTCTAAAATACTATATGTTTGACTTAAAAAAAATATCATAGCGAGATTTTTAGAAAAAATTCAAGTAATTGAATTAACTCTATAGTCAGAAGATTATCTAGTCATCAAGTTTAAGAGTTCTAGTCTTCTATTTATTTCAAGAATGACTATATGTTGTAATATTAAGTCACTTAGAATATTCAAGAGATAGGGACTTTGTGAGAACTCCACTAGTAAAAGATCTAATTCCATAAATATAAGTTCAAAAATCTATTTAAGTTTTCCCTTTAGGTAGGTTTAGTGAAGCCAATTTTTTATTAGGCATATCCTCATGCTTCTCCTCACTTCCATAAATTTTTTTTTTCTTTTCTCTTTTCTTTTTCATTTGGATTGCTTTCAATCCTATATATATTTTTCTTTTCTTTTCACGGATTGTTTTCAATCCTTTCTTTTTCCTTTTACAAGTAAGGATTACTATATCTGGATAGCCTTTAATGATTTTGAGCTTCACTTTTCTTTCCCTAAATTTGAAAATCAAAGAAATTCTTTACCTTATAAATATTTCATAGTTTTTATAGCATTGAGCCCCAATCTTTTCTTCTCAAATGAATTTCCAGATTCTAAATACTTCAAAATATAGTTTCCCTTACTTTAAATAGTTAACTATAATCTTATTCTCTTATACTAAATATCTTAAGTTACAAAAGTTTATTTTCATTACAAAAATATTTCTCTAAATTTACCATAATATTTAAATAGTTGCAAAAAAATATAGTTACCTGAATTAAATTCACTACATGAAATCATATAAATAATTTTTGAAAATATTGAAATAGAGGACATCTAATAGTTAATATTTTTCTTCCCTTAAGTTTCTAAATATGAAATAATACAGGTGGAAAGAAAAGCTATAAATATAAATCATACAATAGTACTGTAGGCATTTTCATCATTCTGAAATTTTTGCACGCCTTCTCAAATTTTTACTTCACCTGGTACGTAATATTAGGAGCTTTCTACACATATAAATCATTAGAGGAATTTATGGGTAATGAAATTTTGAAATAAGTATAAAACTGAAACATTAAATAAGCACAACATTTCCTAATATAAACAAAATACAAAACAATCAAAACTAAAATGAGAAACAAAAATCAAATTACAATCCACAATTCTACTCAACATCTATTAAACTACACATGCAAATTCAACTATAATACTAACTTTTATAACAAAAATTAAAATTATCCAAGTACAACATAATAATAAAAATGAAAGTCCAAATACATAAACATTCATTTCTATTACAAAAGATTACATAAAATAAAAATACAAACATAAGTACATCAATTTCATTCTATATCAAAATCCCAAGCTATATCTTCATCGCCTTGATCATCAGGTAGATTGGGTTGATACTGAGTATATCGGAGGCATTCAAGAAACGTAACATCAGGCTCACCTATGTAGTGTCGGGCCTAAGCTTCATAATAGGCTATGTAACATGCGGCTGACGTAACTTCAATTGAAGCAAAAGTGAATGAAATTAATGCACATTTGGAGCATATTGGATGACAACTTAAGATGCAATTTAGCCACACAAGTTTTATAGAAAGCGGACAAAGCTATTTATTTGAAAAACAAATGGATTGAAGAGGACTCAACCAAATTTCTTCAACGATGTCCATTCCAACAGATCTATATTCCAAATGCACCAAGAGAAACAAATGAAAGGCTAGGATTCGTTCCATTGGAAGGAGAGTGGAATTAAGGTCTACGTTAAGTGTTTGTTTCAGTTAGGTGATGTGATGTTTTTATTAATTTTCTTTTATGTGTTCTTAGTGTTAAGTTTGCTTAGTGTTTGTGCTCAGGAATTATCTCATTCAAGACTCTTTTGATTGAGAAATTATGTATCTCAAATGTTTTTATTTGTTTGTTTGTGTGTAAAATTTTATGTTCTTTTATGTTGAATCGAATGAGTGAATATTGGTAAATTTTGAGAAAAAGGAGAGTTATAAGACCATTTAGGGGTGGTTGACTTAGGCTAGATGTGCATTTCACTTGAAATCAAAAATATCAAAATTCCTACACTGACGCCTAAGCGCAAAAACCCCGCGTTTAACTGTTTGACGACCCGAGAGGTAGGCACCAAAATGTCGAACTGGTCAGGCTTAAGTACTGGTTCACTTAAACCAATTCGTGAATGGTTAAAGGTAAAAAATTAACCCAAAATTTGTCATTTTTGAACCTAGTGTCGTCCTCTTCCCTTAGAGTTTGCGAGTGAGGAGTTAGGGCTTCTTCTAGAGTGACAATTTCTTGGTGGATTCAAGCCAGATTTGCTAGATTTGATCTGCATGAGGTAAGAGCTTCACCTCTATGCAAAATTTTTTTATTTTCATCATGAATTTTAAGCACATTGGTGATTTGCTGAAAAACACTATTCATGGTGAAATTTTGAGAAAAACCTATGGAAAATACATAGAAATGATAATTTAAGCTTTTAGAAGTTGAGTTTAGTGATTTAGTCTTGAATTTAGGTTTTATTATGAATTTTATGTGATTTTTAGAAATGGCCCCAAGAATGAAGATGAGTAAAGGGGAGTCCTATTTTGATTCAAGCAAGTTCATTTGCTCAAAAGCTCAAGACAGGTATACTGATGCACTGCAATCAAGAAAATTGATTCTTGAGAGATGTTTTAAAAGTATGAATGGAGCAGTTGAAGATTTAATTGTTCACTGACAGTGGGAAGGATTTTGTTATTTTTCTGTTGGGGCCGTAATTTTTGTTTTTTGGAAACTTTACACTATTCTCCTTGAAGCTGAAAAAGATCAAGTCATGGTTTGAGGAAAATTAGAGTCTTTCTCCATTGAGGTAATAAATTTATTTTACCAGCTGCCCCCTAACACCTCGTGTTTTTATTCGAATTATAGTTCGACTAAGGAGGAGTTGGACGTGATCATATCATCATTGACTGCGAAAAAAGGACTGTGGAATATCACAAATGAAAGAACAGTCAACTTTCCAGCATCAAAGTTGTATGCCACATTGAAAGTGTGACACTACTTTATTTTTGCTCGTTTACTACCAACTAACCACCTCAGCGAAGTTACCCAAGATAGAGCTACCTTGAAATATTGCATTCAGCAATTCAAGTTGATTGACATTGGATCTCTGATCTATCACATTATCATCAGTTTTGTTATCGTTGTCAATACTACAGGATTAGGATTTGCATCCTTAACCTTTTCCATATGTGAGCAAGTTGGGTTTAGATTCAATAGCTAGGAGGAGATATTGCAGCCTCTAAAGCCCATCACAAGCGTTAATGTGAAATCTTATTCACAACATTTGATATTTTACTGAAGAGAAGGATTTTCTAGAAGTTTAGGTGCCTCTACTTCTCATGCTTCTACCTCACGTGCATCCACATCACAAGGCTAGGCTTTTAATTTTGATTCGCCATCACACTTATTGCAAAGGATGTTAGCTACAAGTAAGGTATTAAATTTGGAAAGTTTTGTAGATCATATGGACAAATATATGAGGAAACATTGTGATTATGAGGAAAAATTTCACTCATCTTTGGAAAACCTTATCAGAGGTGACCAAAGTGTAGTTTTTCCTTCATATCCACAATATGCATCATATGAGCCTACTGCCTTCTAGGACAGCAATGATAGTTATTATGATGATGAGGAGGAGAACTAATCTGAGTAGTATAGTATTTTTTTTATTGTTGTGAACTTTATGTGGTATAGTTATATTGTACTGTTAATTTGCTTGTGTTGTACTTTTTAAACTACTACTATTGTTTGTGTTTTATTTTGTTAAACATCGTTGTGATGTATTTAAGTTATTGTAAGTAGTTATATTTTTTTTGTGGTTGTGATTATGTTAACTGTGTTGTTTATTGTATTTAGTTAGTTTGTGTTGAACTTAATCCTGAATTTTAGGAAGGTTTAGAATATTACTAACTTTCACTTAAGAACTTCATGTTTAAAATTTACAATTTACTACCTCGTATATTCTTTATGTTAAAGTTGTGAATTTTTGTTAGTCTGTTTGTTTGCTTTTATGTTATCCTCCACTACATAAAAATCAAATGAATCTCTATATGTTAAAGATAAGTTAAATTCTAAGTGAATTAATTCTGGAGTCTCGGGAAAATCTCACCGTCGGCGCCGTTGGGCTCGCCGTCGGCGCCCTAGTTCAAATCTTTGCATTTTGGTCCTTTTCGCTCCAAATTCGCTCCTTTTTACATCCCTTTGCTCCAATTACCCTAATTCATCATCCCTGCAACAAAACATCAAAAATACTTTTGTTTAAAGTATAATATCATCAAAAATAGTATAAAATAGGTATGAAAATCTCAACATATTTTCCTTTAGTCAAAATCCCCCAAACTTAACTATTTCTTGTCCTAAAGTAATTTTGGTACTACATAAAAGTTACGATCTATTGTAGTAAGGTTTTAATTCAGAAATACTATAAGTTTGATTTAGAAAAATACCATAGTGAGATTTTCAGAAAAAATTCAAGTAATTAAAGTAACTCTGTAGTTATAAGATTATCTAGTCATCAAGTTTAAAAGTTTTGTTCTTTTATTAATTTCAAGAATGACTATATGTTGCAATATTAAGTCACTTAGAATATCCAAAGGATAGGAATTTCATGAGAACTCTACTAGTAAAAGATCTAATCCATAAATATAAGTTCAGGAATGTATTTAGGTTTTCCCTTTAGGTAGGTCCAGTGAAGCTAATTTTTTATTTGACATATCTACAAGCTTCTCCTCACTTCCATATTTTTTCTTTCTTTTCTCTTTTTCATTTGGATTGCTTTCAATCCTATATATTTTTCTTTTCTTTTTCAGGGACTATTTGTCAATCTTTTCTTTTTCTTTTTTCAAGTGAGGATTATTATATCTGGATAGCCTTTAATGATTTTGAACATCACATTTCTTACCCTAAATTTGAAATTCAAAGCATTCCCTTACCTTATAAATATTTCATAGCTTTTACATCATTAAGCCCCAATCTTTTCTTCTTAAATGAATTTCCATATTCTTAACACTTCAAAATATAGTTTTCTCTACTTTAAATAGTTAAATATAATATTATTCTCTTATACTAAATATCTTAAGTTACAAAATTAATTTTCATTACAAAAATATTTCTTTAAATCTAACATAATATTTAAATAGGTGCAAAATATAATTACCTGACTTAAATTCACTACAAAAAATTATATAAATAATTTTTTAAAATAATTAAATAGAGGACATATAATAGTTAATCTTTTTCTTTTATCCCCCAAACTTAAATTTTTCAATATAAAATGATACACGTGGAAAGAAAAACTTTAAGTATAAATCATACCTCAATATTTTAGGCATTTTCATCATCCTGAAATTTTTGCAGTCCTCAAAATTTTTACTTCACCTGGTCTATAACATTAGGAGCTTTCTACAAATATAAATCGTTAAAGAAATCGCTAGGTAATGAAATATTGAAATAAGTGTAAAAGTAAAACAATAAATAAGCAAGATATTTCCTAACACAACCACAATACTAAACAAAACAATTACAATTAAAATTTGAAATAAAAATCACATAACATTACAATCCACAAAATACTACTCAACATCTATCATACTACACATCCAAATTTAACTACCACACTAACTTTATAACAAAAATTAAAAATTGTCCAAGTGCAACATAACAAAAAAAATAAAAGTACATATACACACAAACATCCATTTCCATTACAAAAGATCTCAAAAAAATAAAAGTACAAGTATATCAATTACATTCAAATATCAAAATCCCAAACTACGTCTTTGTCTCCTCGATCAGTAGGTGGATTAGGTTGATATTGAGTATATCGGGGGCACTTGAGGAAAGTATTGTCAGGCTCGCCTCTGTAGTGTCAGGCCTGAGCTTCGAAATAAGCTACCTCAAAATTTGAATGTTTTTGAAGGTACTCACTATCATAATCATGTTGACATTCTAGACCTCCAATCCTTTCATTTATTAATTCTATGCTTGTCGGCACTATTTTTGGTGTGGGGTTTGCCCGTAAGAAGCTGTCGGTCATCATAATTGAAATCCCATTGCCCGCTTCGGAAGGACGTTTTAAAAAATTTTTAGTTTTGAAAAAGATGAAGTCAAACTGACCCCATAATTTTCATAGTTTAGATGAAAGAGCGCTTTACCTCAAATCCTGTATCTATCCCAAAGGATGAACACAAGAGTTGAGGGTGAGGCTTGATCAAATAAACTAAAGAAAGTTATGACAACCGTTTGGTCTGCGAAACCAATGTATTGGTCGACAAGTTCCCCTATTTAATATAAGGAATTAAATAGGGTTCATATTATGCTTGGTTCGGGAAAAGCTTCCTATAAGGGCAAGCCCCTATAGTTAATTACATCATAGATAACGGAAGCTACCTAAGAATACGCTCAATAAAAGTCAAGAAAAACTACCTTCAAGGAGTTCAAATGGTAAGGACATTTCAAAGATATCGGACTAAGAAGTGTGAAGGGGATTGGTTCAAATTTGGAACATTTTGTTTTGGAGTCCAAAGGAGGAAACACTAGAGGATGCACGAATCCAAAGGAGAACTTTGGTGACTTCCCAAGCTATCCTATTATTTGGTTTCAATTGAGGAGAAATCATTTAGATGTTTCATCCTGTAATTTTTTTTTTTATTTAGGGATTACATTTGTGTGAAGCAATCAACACAAATTGCCTGGAAGATATGAGGATTTAAGTCATGACAAATGACTACCTCAGAGTCCTAAGACGAGTTTAGGGTTCATATTATACAATATGATTGTACAAATGCCTAAAAATATGTTTGAGGATTTATGTTGCACTAGGCAAACAACCTCGAATTCCTATGGCTTTGTTGTTTTAAAGCTAAGGAAGGAATGTATTAGTGTAGATCCTCTTGCTGTTGAAGATGGCCGAGCTGCCCACCATGTAAGCTCCAAGATCCTCGTTGCAGAAGAGTTCAAGTTTTTTTTTTAGGTCATTTGGTTATAATGTCAAATCAGGTGACTCTATGGTTAAAGTTCTTTAAATTTTATTATGGGCATATTAAAGTTGATTAAAGCGACA
>NEWO01000268.1:746521-779691 GCA_003013225.1 Phalaenopsis aphrodite
TTACTAAACTCAACTTAATGAGTTCCATAATTTCATTTAGACCGTGGAAAACCACGTTAGCAACCGTAGGTTACCTCCTCCGAGGGTTCCCGATTTTCCAATAGAGACGTTTTAATTTAGTTGAAGTTGTATTTTTTTGTGATGTTTGTGATTAAGTTTTGAGTTGTCTTATATTTTTGAAATGTTGTGGAGATAATTTATGCAATTTTATATTTTCTATGCAAGTATGTAAATACAAGCATAAATAAAAGTGCAGTAGGAAAGTACAAGAAAGACTGTAAAATGCTGTAAACTGTAAAAGTGTACCTGGCGAGTCTTCTTGTTTTACCACCTGCAACTCAAAATGCATGTCAGAGCAGTTTATGTTTATAGAGCTGGAAAAGTAAAGTTTTGGAAACCTTCCTAACTCTATGTTGTGTATTGAGGGTCCTTAAATTTGAAGGATAATATTATTATGTAAAACATTTTAAGTTTAATAGATCCCTAAGGTATTCACCAGGTTAAGAGTAGGGAGCAGGTCCATGCAACCTTCTTAATGTCTGGTAAAAGGCATTGGGTTCATTTAAACTTTATTATGTTACTTAATAATTCATCCTGAATATCCTGATGCTCAGTGAATATTGATGTCTTGATTATCCCTAAGAATAGGGTGAATGTCATTTGTCTTTTAATTTGAAGATTATGTTGGTGAAGACACTAAAGGGGGAAAATTAGTGTATTTAAGGACACTTAACCAAATTTTTAGTCCTAATTGGACTTATGGTGTTTAGAAGAAGTTTAATTATGTTTATTTTTTTAATAATCTTTTAACAAATGGATTTCAACTTAAGTTCACCACTAAGTCCTTAAGACCTAAGTGAATGTATTAAGTGTGTGTATTGATTTTGAAAAGATTTAAAACTTTAAGTGATCATTATCAAGATCATTTAAACATCATTTTGATCATCAAATAAGGGTGTGAAATTATTGATTTCCAAAGTTATACCCCTAAATTCAAAAGTCATTTTATGCTAATGAAGTTTCTAAAATTTTGATAATTATGGGAATTATTCTCTTATCTTGTAATTTGGCAAAGTGAAGTGGGTTTCTACCAATTAAGCCCATTTTTTATTTCAAATCATCAAATGAGTTAATTAATATCAGAAATTACCCATTTCCCTTTTTTATTAAGACTAAACGTTCATTAAGGCCAAAATATCCAAAATTACATTTTTGCCCCTAAGGGTCCAAACTTTCATAATTTGTCAAATTTAAGTCAAATGACTTTGGGATTTTTATGTAACCCTAATGATACGTCAATTAAGACTTCAGAGGAGAAAATGTGAATTTTCACAATTTAATTTAATTCATATAATTATTTCCATGCAAAAATATGCTTCTTCAAAGAAAATTCCAAAAGATAATCAAGACAATTCCTAATCACTTGAAATTTTTATGTAAGCTAGCCCTAAATCAGAAAGTCATTTGGCCAAAATTTCATAAATTTTTTGAATTTTCTGTGATTTATTAAAATTGTTTGAATTTTTGGAGATTTTAATAAAAATAAAACATTTTATATGTTGAAAAATATGTTTTATATTTTTGGAAAATCTCTCTAAGGTCAGGGAACCTAGAGAAATTTATTTTGTATTTTTTCCAATTTTTATTTGATTTTTTTTAGAATTATTTTGGTAAGAATTCTATTTTTAAGCCTTAAAAATCATTTTAAAGTTTAAAAATAGATATCTTTACTTTTAGACCTTAGAAAAATATTCCAATGATTCCTACGTATTTAGGAAATAATTTGAAATATTTCCATGAGTTTAATATTTTATGGATTTTTTATTATTTTTTTAATTATTAAAAATAATTAAAAATAACCAAAAAATCAAGTTTTTATTTTAAATATATTTTTATTTTTATTAAATCCCCCTGATATCAAAGAACTCAAAAAACTAGGTTTGATAATTTTCGGAGTTTTATTTTGATTTTTGAAAATTATTTAAGTGTTAAATTTGATGATGATCTTTAAAAATCAATTAAAAATATCAGATGATCTCAAAATCCTTTGAAATTTTTATGGTGAGTTCTCTAACTCATGAACCACGGTGGAGAACAAAAATCAAGTGATTTTGATCTCTATGTACTCCAAATTAAATGTTTAAATAAATTGGGGTTTGCTCAAAACAGTAATGTTTTTTATTTTTAAAAATCATAAACTTATTTCCTAAGACTATACTGGCCATAGGGAACTTACATGAATTTTTGTAGAATTTTCTAAGCCACATAAAATTTTCTATAATTATTTGAATAGAAAATGCATAAAAAATTAGAAAATTGTCTAGAGATCTCCTATGTCTTTGAAAAAATGCTCAAATTGTGCACTTAGACAGAGGCTACAACATATATAAATTTGGGGTTAAGGTGATAATCCAATATGAATGGAGAATTGAAAAACCCCTAACCCTAATTCATTTTTTAAAAATATTTTATGCATTAAATTAATGTGAAAATAACTCCATATGATTCTCCTCTATTCACTGAGCAAGAGGGAATTTTTTTTTTTTTCTGAATTTTGTACGCAAAGATATGGATTTTTGAAGTTTAGGGCCTATTTTCTAAATTTATTAAATATCCCTATTTATTTATTCAAACCACGGGCTGACTGGATCATCGGATCCGTCGAACAGCCACGCGTCGCGCTTCTATTCGACTCTGCCTTCTGAGTCAGCTGCCACGCGACCCGCTGTATCATTCCAGAGGATCATTCGGCTTGATCTCCACCGTCCATTCAATACACGCGAGAATGGACGGCATCCGTTCATCGTCCTCGATGGCCTTAATCGAAAGCCGTCCAACTTAAAACCTTAATATCTCTCTCGTTTCTTCATGGATTTTGATGTTTTTTTTTTTAAATTGTTCGTCTTGAAGAGACGAACACATCCATATGGTAAAAATACTATAAAATCAAGCCATAATAAATGGAGAGCTCGCGAAGGCTCGGGAGAGTGAGTGAGGATATACCTTTGATCTGAGAGGTTTGGTCTCAATCAGAGATTCTTCACACCTTCGTTGGGTCCCAAAGAGCTTAGGGATGAAGCCTCTGGCTCTGGTGTAAAGCCTCTTTATGATTTAGACCACAGCCAATTTTGGGTGTTGGTTGAAAGCTATGGTAGAGGCTATTTCAGAGGGGGCATTGATGGGGGTTTGGCTTCCTTCACTGTTGTGAAGGTGTAGAGCCAATTTATTTGAAGTTAAGTGTTGTGTATGTTTGGATTGAAGTTTTTCCTGGTTTCGGGCAGGAATTCAAACTCAAAATTGGATTTCTGTGGTGGAATTGGGAGAGGGAAATGGATTGTAATGTGCTAAGGGACTCTTAGAAAAGCTCTCTGAGGAGTTTGGGAGGCCTTGGTGAAAATTTTTTTACCGCACTATTCATGGCCGTGGGGGGTGCATTTTATAGAAATTTGTCAAGGGGAAGCTTAGCTGGCCAATTGAGGGGTTAGCCCCACTGCTTAGGTGTTAAGCAGAGGAGCTCTCAGCTCAATTTGGGCTGAGGTGGCTTCTTGGCATGAATTTGGGTATTGGCCATGAGGGGGCTCACGGTTTTGGGCTTTAGCTTCGGTTAAAGTAGTTAACCAAGGGTTGGGTCATGGTTAAAGCTTATAATGAGCAGTAAAAATGGCAACATAGAGTATTGACATGTGGTATAGCAAGTACTTTGATTTAACCCTCTCTTTATCCCTTTAAAAATTAAAAAAAAATTTTACCCATGAGATAAATATCAAGCTAAACCATGGGTTGGTGGCTGGTTTTAAACTCAACTCTAGAGTCTAGGATGAGTTAAGGTAAGGCTCATTTGACCATACCAAGCTCAATTGGTTTGGATTTGGCCATAAGTCCAAGAAGGTGCATATGACCCAATATTATGTTTGGACTAGGTTAAACATGACAATTGGCCCAATTAAATATGGCATTTGCTGTAAGAGACCATGAGGAACAACTTTCATGAAGGGTGAAAGTCATTTTCAGGTCAATTGGTTAATCAATTTGGTGGATTTTTTTATTTTTGACCCATTTTAAGCATGTTGGGCTAAGTTTGGGTCAAACTTGGGCTAGCCATGGGCTAAGACCAAATTGATTGTTGTTTTTGGTTTAAAACATCATGATGAACAACTTTTATGAAGGATGAAAGTCATTTTGAAATCAATTTGGTAGTGAATTTAGTGGACTTTGATGAAATTTGGATTTAGACCCAAATTAGGCATGTGGGGCTAATTTGGGCCAAACTTGAGCTAGCTTTGGACTAAACTCAAATTGATTGTTTTGTTTGGTCACAAATGACCTTACAAAGGATTTTCAACAAAAATTGGATGCCAATTTGAGGTTTAGGGCATTCAATTGTTGAGATTTAGGGTGTTAGCCAATATTGGGGCTAATTTGGGGTTTTGGATTTAAACCAAATTGGATGATCAAAAGGTTTTACCAATGCAAATTTATGATTAAATTTGGTGTAAAATATTGCTATGAAGCAAATACAACATTTCTTTGGGTCAATTGGCATGGTTATAAGTCCAATTGATGTGATTTAGTCATTTAGCCAATATTGGGATTTTGACCTAAATCAAAATTAAGCTTAATTCAGGGATCAATTGAGATTTGGAATGAGTTTTGATCAAAATTGGGTATTTTGGGTAGATTTGGGAATTTTTGGCCAAAATTGGGGTCCCAGGGGCAGTTAGGTAACTTGGGGGTGTTTGGGGCAAAAGACCCAAGATGAGCATTTCAAGTAGAATTGGATAGTATCCATTCTAAATGAACCATGGATCAATGAAATCCCCATTTTAGGTCCTTATGTATTGGTCTTAGCAAGGATATTGTGAGGGTATGGTGAGGGTATTATATACCTTAGCTCCAAACCAACACCTAGGGTCATTCCTAAGGCCAAGTAGCCCTATAGGAACTCTCCTTGAGTTCCCTCATAATGATCTTACCTACTAAGTGCTAGAGGTTAGGACCAATATGTGGAACTTCAAGTTGAGTAAAGAGAAGAGTTTTGAGTTTCTAATGGTGAGGGTACCTTTTTTAGTTTTCTAAGACTAGTCAGTAGGAAAGTCCTATGGCTAGACCTAGGCTACTAAAGAAGTTTCTAGACCTCAACCAAAAGTGAGTTCAACAATGCTCTGCCGCTGTAAGGTCAACTCATTCATCAAATCAGTCAATGTTAGGGAACTAGAAGGTGGAAGGCCATAACTTGTAGACGGGACATCTCTGCTAGTAGAAGGTTCTTGACTCATACTTCCAGTTCTCCATTTCTCATGGGATTCATAAGTATTCAAATTAGTTTTTACTAATGGGTTTCATAGGGTAAACCCATTCCTCATCACCTCCATCTTCTACTCCAGAAGGTTGGCAAAGTGCATAAATTAGGCCAGGATGTCCTAGACCTCCACTTGTTTCACTTCTTGTCGTAATCAATATATTCTTAAAAATAATTCTCCTCATAATTATTTTTATGTTATTCTTAATACAGAAATTTAGAATAGCTCTATCTCTAGTTACCTCACTTTGGTGATAAATCGGTAACAAAGTAGAGGAAATAAAATAGCGCCACGCCTTAGAGGTGGCATTCAGCATAGAAACAGAAAAATTTACCCGTTCTCGTTGCTTTAGCTTCAATATTCCTTTCCCATCAGTGAGAAAGTTGATCACATCATTCAGTAGGCCTTCCATCTTACTGAAGGATGCATAATGGCAGCTACAAGAGTCTGGGACTTAGTAACATGTGTTATTGCGTGCGGCATTAAATTCAATAGGAATTCCCTACACTTGAACGATTATGTCTTCATAATAGAATATGTTGGCATAGAATTCCTTCACGATAATTGTAGTGGCATTATTGGTGGTGTAACAAAAGTTTTCCCATCTCCGCTCGGTAATAACTCATTCAATATCTCCTCCCGGAATTTCAAAAACACAATCTTGTATGCATTTCTTTCCTTCAAATATAGAAGTAAATCTTGATTGAGCCATCGCATTGACGAAGCGAGACTCGTCAAACTCAAGTTGTCTCTTTTCTCATGGATCATTTCAATCTAATCACAATTATAGAAAAATTCCAAAATATACTTTAAATATGCAAATAATGGCTTCCAAAAGTAATTATAAGAGTTCAACACTAAATTCCTTGAATTTCTTCCCAATATTTTCTTCACATTCTCAAATTTTTCAGATTTTCTCAATGTGGAAGAAATCCATGGTGAAAATAAAATATTTTAGTTTGGAGTGAAGCTCTTACCTAGAGATGATCAATCTGGTGTCAAAAAGCTTTCAAATCGCCCCAAATCCAAGGTCTCTTAAGCCCTAGGTCAAAAATTGTGTTTTTCGGAGGAATGGGATGATGAATAGTGGTGGTTGACTGATCAAAATTACAGTTAAAGGTTTTTTTTCGCGAGCTTGCCGTCAGCGGGGTGTTCGGCAGTGTCAGCGTGCTCTATTGAAATTTGAACATAACTCTCAGGAAAAATCTGCCATCTGCGGCATCGAGGGTACCGTCGGCAAACTCTATTGATTTGGTTCCATTTCTAAATTTTTGCGATTTCGATCAATTTCAAGCCTCAACGACATACGTTCAATCATTATAGACATAATTTTAAGTGATTAAACGATGTACTTATCACAAATAAACTTTCACAACACAAGACATTACATTTATATATTAATTCTAAGGGGTACAATATACGTTACATAACACACCTAAGTTTGGTATTTTCTCAACCTCAATACATTTATTCAACGTCGCAATCCAAGCCACAACACTCAAAATGCTGAAAATAAAGCATCATATGCTTAGCCTCAACAATCTAAAAGCATAATTCTAAAGCAAAGCAAATGCAAAGTTCAAATCAAATTACATATATAGACAGACAAGTAGCAATATAAATCTATTATTCATCAGATTCGGTACTAGATTCTCCTCTTAGATCACCCATTGATTGCACATGAACGAAGAGGTTGTAGAAGGGTCGGTATGGAAATTCTTCAGTAGAATCCTCTTCTATTAATTTTATTCTCCTCATCAGTCGTATCAAACTATCTTCTAACTGTCTAGAGTGCTCAAAATATTCTTTCATCCTACATTCTAGATGATCGAAGAAATTAGAGATATTATTAATTGCATTCATGACATTTTGTACCTCCTTCACCAATTTCTTGATTATGTGCAGGATCACCAGTCTTGTTAGGAACTAAGGGTTAAACTGGCAGTGAATTCTGAGACGCTTAATCTACTATAATAGTCATGCCATTTTCATCTTCAAAAGCATGGAATCTCTCAGTTGGGTCCAAAGGCTTCCCAGGTAGAAGTACCTTTTCCCAATTTTTGTAGGGTAGTTGGAACTGACTGCAAAGTGAGAAAATTGTGAAAGGGTGTCCAAGCCCATAAGTTGATCTGTGAACGATCAGGCCCAAAACCGACTTCATAATTCTTGATCCAATATCGATCGGCAGTCCCTTTGGATGCAGTAATTCAGAATAGCACTTTCTTTAGAAACTTTACCAATCTTCATTGCCGGTAACAATTTCGCAGAAATGAAGTGCCAGTGTTTTGAAACGAGATTTAGGAGTGTTCCAGAAAAACTAACGTACATGTTTTCTCTTATTTCCCAGTCTTCAGTTTCGTCCGTTAAATATTGGTAAATCTCATTCATCTGGTTTCTTGTTGGGACAAAGTTGGAATAGTGGTAGACATGACCGTTCTCGATCATGTATAATTCATTGACTTGTGTAGAAGTGAAATTTATCCATCTGCCTTGCACATAAACGATTCCCTGGTTGATTCCTTGCAAATTTACATAAAATTCCTTCACCACAACAACAACCACGGCGGTGGTAGTATAGCACAGCACGTCTCATCTTTTCCACACTATAATCTCTTCAATTATCGTAGACGTATTATTCAATTCGCGATTTACAAATCCTCATTCCTTGAAAAATCTTTTCTTCATCAGTACCTTGTTGAAGATTCGCTGCGCTTCCGCACTAATAAACTTTCGTTGATTGAACACTCACATTCTGGGATTATCAGGGGAATTAGACGCCATATGAAAGAAATTGGTGGAGTTTCACTTCATTTTTGAGGGAAATATGAACTTAGGAGTCAAATTTTAGAGTTTAAAAGGGTAACTCCAGCCCAAAAACTGCCAAAAACTGCCATTCAAACTCCAAAAACTGCCATCTCATCGGTCTCGCCGTCGGCGGGGTTGAGGGCATCATCGGTGAGCCTTCTGTATTCAATTTTCTTAGACTCACGTGAAAAACCCACCATCGGCGATGTCGAGGGCGCCGTTGGTGCCCAAGGAAAAAATTACACAGTTTCGCTCTGATTCGAATGCGTTCCAATTTTTCTCTATGTATCTAATTTTTATGATGATTCAAGGGTAAATAAGAGTAGTGGAGCTCAATACTACCACAAACTAATGATAATTTCAAATAAAAACTACTATAATCATAGTAAAAGTAAAGATAACTATGGGTTGCTTCCCATAAAGCGCTTAGTTTAACGTCGTCAGTCTGACCTATTCAGGTGTTATTCAAGTTGACTGATCATTAAAACCTCTTTAAAATTTGGTCTTTTACCCTCAAAATATGGTTTTAATATGTGTCCATTTACTTTAAATCTATTTCCAGTCTTCTGATCTTCAATCTCCACAGCTCCGTAAGTATAAACTTGAGTCACAGTAAATGGTCCTAACCAACGAGACTTCAATTTCCCGGGAAATAACTTCAGTCTATTATTGTAAAAAAAAACTTTTTGTCCTGGTTCAAAGTTCTTCAGGTTAATCTTCTGATCATGTCATAACTTTCATTTCTCCTTATAAATTATGTCATTATCATAAGATTCGTTTCTTAATTCTTCCAATTCATTTAATTGTAACAATCTATTCTTACCAGCATCTTTCAAATTATAATTGAATTCTTTAATCGCCCAACATGCTTTATGCTTCAATTCTACTGGTAAGTGATAAGTCTTTCCAAAAATCAGTCTTTAAGGAGTCATTCCAATAGGAGTTTTATAAGCAGTCTTGTAAGCCCATAGTGTTGTATCAAGTCTAGTGGACCAATCCACTCTACTAGGGTTTATAGTCTTCTCAAGTATTTGTTTAATCTCTATATTAGAAACTTCAGCTAACCTACTGGTTTGAGGGTGATAGGCAGTAGAGATTCTATGAATAATATTAATTTTTTCTGCTAATCTCTGAATGTATTTATTCCTAAAATGGGATCCTCCGTCAGTGATAATCATTCTAGACATTCTGTATATAGTGAAAATATTTTTCATTAAAAACCTTGAAACACTTTTAGCGTCATAGCGAGGTAAAGCTTGTGCTTCAATCCACTTTGAAATGTACTCTACTGCAATTAATATATATAAGTTTTCAAATGAAGGAGTAAATGGTCCCATGAAATCTAATCCTCAAACATCAAAGATCTCAACTTTAACATGAAATTCATAGGCATTTCATTTCTTCTAGATATATTGCGTACTCGTTGACATCGATCACAAGTTTTTTATGTATTTATAAACATCTATAAAGATAGTAGGCCAATAAAATCCAACTTGTAAAATTTTATAACCAGTTTTATCAATCCCAAAATGTCCTCCAAATTCAGAATCATGATATTTCTGAATGATTAGCTCAGTTTCTTCATAAGGTACACATCTTCTTATAATAAGATCCTTACATTGTTTATATAAATAAGGCTCATCCCAAAAGTATGCCTTCGTTTCATGAATGAATTTCCTTTATTGTTGGAGTGTCAGCATAGGTGACAAAATATCACTTCCAATATAGTTAACAATATCAGCATACCATGGTATTTTCCACTCATTAATATTATAAAGTTGTTCATCAGGGAAACTGTCTGTAATTTCATTTTCAATGTCAGATAATTTATGATTTTCTAATCTTGACAAATGATCAGCAATTTGATTAACAGTTCCCTTTCTATCAATAACCACAAGATCAAATTCTTGCATCAAATGTATCCATCTAATTAACTTTGGTTTGGCATCCTTCTTTTGCAGTAGATATTTAATAGCAGAGTGATCACTGTGCACAACACATTTAGCTCCAATTAAATAAAATCTAAATTTGTCCAAAGCATACACAATTTCCAGTAACTCTTTTTCAGGACAATATAATTAATTTTTGCACCATTAAGAGTTTTACAAGCGTAGTATATAACTTTAAAAATATTTTCATATATTTGTCCAAGGACATCTCGAATAGCATAATCACTAGCATCACACATCAGTTCAAATGGTTTCACACAGTTAGGTGAAACTATAATAAGGGTTGTGATTAATTATTCCTTTAATAACTCAAAGGCATTTAAACAGCTTTCATTAAATTCAAATTTCTTGTCCTTTTCTAAAAGTTGGCATAGAGGTTTAGTAACTTTTGAAAAATCTTTAATAAAACGCCTGTAAAAACCAACATGTCCAAGAAAACTCCTAACCTCTTTTACATTAGTAGGAGGTGTTAGTTTAGATATAACTTGATTTTTTGCAGGGTTTGCTTCCATAACATCTTTCAAAATTTTATGCCCTAACACAATTCCTCCTGCAACCATAAATTGACATTTCTCCTAATTCAGAACCAAATTAGTTCTTTCGTATAACTCCAAAACTTTTTCAAGATAAATTAAGCATGTGTCAAATGATGTTCCAAATACAAAGAAATCATCCTGTCGGGGTTATTTCGGGTTGGTTTTGGGTTGCCCATAAAAAGTTGTCGGTCATCGGAATCAAAATTTTGTCGCCCGCTTCGAAAGGACGTTGAAGTATGAAATCAAACTGACCCCATATTTTTCATAGTTTTAAATGAAAGAGCATTGTACCTTAAATCCTATATCTATCTCAAAGGATAAACACAAGACTTGAGGATGAGGCTCAATCAAATAAATTAAGTAAAGTACGACGTCCATTTGGTCTGCGAAACCTTTGTATTTGCCAACAAGTTCCCCTATTTAATTGAAAAGATTAAATAAGGTTTATATTAAGTTGGGTTCGGACATGCTTCCTATAAGGGCAAGCCCCTATAATTAATTACAACTTAAATGACCAAAGCCACCTAAGAAGACTCGATAAAAATCAAAAAAAATTATCTTCAAGGAATTTTAAAGGGTAGGACTCTTCAACGAAATCAGATGTAAAGGTGTGAAAAGGGAATGGTTCAAATTTTGAACATTTTATTGTAGAATCCAAAGGACGAAGAACTAGGGGATGTCATGGATCCAGAGGCCAACCTCGGTGACTTCCCAAGCTATCCTAATGTTTGGCTTCAGTTTTGAGGAGAAATATTTAGGTGTTTCATCCTGCCAATTTTATTAGTTAGGGCTTACATTCCTGTGAAATGATCACACAAATAGCCTGGAAGATGTGAAGGTTTAGGCCGTGACAAACGACAACCTCGGAATCCTAAGAGGAGTTAGGGCTTATATTTTATAGCAAGGCTATGCAAAGGCCTAAAGATAAGATGAGGATTTATGTTGCATAAGCAAGCGACCTCGAAGTCCTATGGCTTTGTTGTTTAAGTCTAAGGAAGGAAGGTTGGTTTAGCTAGGGAAGACAAGTTTTCCTGTTGAAGATGGCTGTGCTGCCCACCAAGCTAGCTCCAAGCTCCTTGCCGTGACGAGTTTGAGTTATCTAGTGTGTCAAGTTATAATATCAAATCAGGTGGCCCTATGGTTGAAGTTCTTTAAATTTTGTAGAGGGCATATTAAAGTTGATTCAAGCGACACTGGTTAGGATCCTACGGTTCCCTCATTCCGGCATCACTATTTTTTATTGGATTCACTTAGTTCAAATGAACTTATCAAACTCAACTTAATGAGTTCCATAATTTCATTTAAACCGTGGGAAGCCTCGTTAGCAACCGTAGGTTACCTCCTCCGAGGGATTCCCGATCATCCGATAGAGACGTCTTAATTTAGTTGAAGTTATAGTTTTATGTGATGTTTGTGATTAAATTTTGAGTTGTTTTATATTTTGAATGTTGTGACGATGGATTTTATCTTGGTTGATTTTTAATTTTGGTTTTGGGTTATGGTTAACATGCAAGTTTATGTAGGTAAATGCAAGCATGAAACATGTAAGGAAAAGGCAGAAGAAAGACGGTACTATAAACTGTAAAAGCGTACCTGGCGAGTCTTCTCGTTCCACGACCTAAAACTTGAAATACATGTTAAGGCAGTTTATGAATAGCAGGAAAGGTAAAATTTTGGCAATTTTCCTAACCCTATGTCATATCTTGGTGAGTCCTTAAAAGTTTAATTAAAGATGATTTCACTGAGCGAAGCATATTAAGTTTAATAGGTCTCTCAGGTATCCAACAAGTTAAGAGGGGGAAGCAAGTCCATGCCTCTCTCTCACCAACTAGTGAAAAGCCTCGAGTCCATTTAAACTCATTATGTTGCTTAATGGTTCATCATTGAAATACCCTTATTACTCAGTGAACTCTGAAGTCTCAATTATCCCTTAGAATAGGGTAATTATCATTTATCATTTAATTTGAAAATTATGTGGGTGAGACCCTTAAAGAGGTAAGTTAGTGTAATTTGAACACTTAGCCAAATTTTAATCCTAATTAGGCTTAGTGGTGTTTCAAAGAAGTTTGATTTAATTATGTTTATTTCTCTAATCATCTTTTAGTCAATTTTGATTTAGCTTAAGTCACCACTAAGCCCTTAAGACCTAGGTGAGTGTCTTAATTAGTTTTGAAAAGGTTAAGCTTTAAGTGGTCATGATTCATGATTTGGATTTTATTTGAAATTCAAGATAGGGGTATTAAATTGATTAATTATTGACTTCAAAAGTCATACCCCTAAGTCCAGGATCATTTAATTTTAATAAACTTCCAAACTTAAATAATTTAGAAATTTATTAATCTTAATTAAGAAAGTGAGATTGGTTTCTACCAATTAATGCCTTGTGTTTCAAGCATCAAATAAATTGATTAAGATTAGAAGTTACCCATTTTCCCTCCTTAAATTAAGCCTAAATGTTAATTAAGGCAAAATTTCCAAAATTACACATTTGCCCCTAAGGCTCTAACACCTCATAATTTGCCAAATTCAATTCAAATGACTTTGAAGTTTTTATCCTACCTTATTCATGGGTCAACTGAGACATCAAAGGAGAAAATGTGATTTTTCAAAATTTAACTTAATTTATATAATTATTTTAATGCAAAAATAGGTTTTTTCAAAGAAAATTCCTGACTTGACCAAGGTAAATTATAATCCCTTGACATTTTTACTGGAGGTAGACCTAGGCCAAAGAAACCTTTGAAAAAAATTTCACAATTTTTTGAATTCTCTGTGATTTATTAGAATTATTTTAGTTTCTAGGTTATTTAATAAAAATAAAATATTTTAAGTGGTTAAAATTAAGTTTTTTTATTTTTGAAAAATCCCTCTAAGGTCAAAGAACTCAGGCGAGAAAGTTTTATATTTTTTTAATTTTTCCTTGATTTATTGGAATTATTTTAGTGAAAACTCATTTTTAGCATTTTAAAAATTATTTTTTTAAGCTTTGAAATTCAATATCTTTATTTAGAAAATCAGGAAAAATATTCTAATTGTTCCTAAGTGATTAAGAAATAATTTAGAACATTTCCATGTGTTTTATTATTTTTATGATTTTTATGAATTTTTAATTATTTAAATATTTAGAATAGACCAAAAATTAAGTTTTTATTTTAAATATTATTTTATTTTTAGAAAATACCCCTCATGACAGAGAACTTAAAAAACTAAGTTTCATAATTTTTTGAGTTATATTTTGATTTTCAAAAATTATTTAAATGTTAAAAGTGGTATTTATCTTTAAAAATCAATTTAAGTTATCAAATGAACTCAAAATATTATGAAACTTTTATGATGAGTTTTCTGGATTATAAATCACAGTGGAGATCAAAAATCAAGTCATTTAAATGTTTTTATTTTTCAAAATTAATTTTCTTATTGATTTAGTATTTGGATAAATTAAGGATGTTTTAAATGACTTGACCCATGAAATTATTTTCAAAAGTTTCTCTGGTCATGTTGGACCTTCCAAAATTTTCTTGGGATTTGATAACCAATATGTTAATTTTCATGATTATTTTAAGGAAATGATGTGAAATAACTTGAAAAATATGGGTCTCTGTATAGGGATTTTCTCTGACTTTAGAAAAATCATAGAATACTTCTCCTGACAGAGACTACAACATGTCAAAATTTTAAGCCAATGTGATGTGTCAATATGCATGTAGAATCAAATGATTCAAAATAGTGTTTAATTAAAAATATTTTATGCATCAAATAGACTTTAAAATTATTCCACATTGTTCTCCTCTATTCACTGAGCAAGAAGGTATTTTTATTTAATTTTTGTGATTTTTCTACACAAAGTTATATATTTTTGAAGTTTTGGGGATTAAATAAATAAGAAAATACCTCTATTTTTCTATTTAAACCGCGCGTGCCACCTCAACCTACGAAGGCTCCGAAAGCATGTGTGGCGTGCTCTGGTTGGACGTCGTCATCCATGTAGCTAGCTGACTCGGACCACTATTCATGTCCTGAAGTGTTGTCTGGCAAGATCTCCCCCATCCATTTAATACACGCTCGATTGGACGGCTCCCCGTCATCATCCACGATAGGATGATCCTGTGCCCGTCCACACTAAAACCTTAAGATCTCGGCCTAGACTCAACCAAATTACTTCGGGTTTGATCCTATGGACTCATCTAAGTGAGATGAACACATCCATATGACTAAGGTACAATGAAATCAAGCTTAAGTAAATGGAAAATCAAAATAAGCTCGGGAGGAGGAGGAGTTTTATACCTTTGCTCTGAGAAGGGAGGCTTCAATCAGAGTTCCTCGGCACGTTCGTTGGGGTCCAAGGAGACTAGGGATTGAGTCCCTGGTCTTGGTGTAAGGTCTGGGTATGAATTCGATCAAGCTCAATTTCAGGTGTTGGTCTAGAGCTATGGTAGAGGCTACGTGGAAGGGGAATTTGATGGGGCTTTGGCTTCTTTCACTCTTGTGAAGGTGGGGGCACAAGCAATTGACATTTGGTGGAGTGTGGAGGTGTATTAGGTTCTGTCTTGATTTTCGGCAGGGTTTCAAGCTCAAAATTGAACTCCGGCAATGGGAATGGGTGAGGAAAAATGGTTGGAATGCACTGAAAGAATCTTAGGGAAGCTCTGTGTGAAGTTTGAAGAGGCCTCTCTAAGAAAATTTCACCACACCTCCCATGGCCGTGGGAGGTGAGTTTTTATAAAAATGGTCATGGGGTGGCTCTCAGGGCTTAAGTTTGGGTGCATTGTGGTGCTTAGGTGGAGGGCAGAGGAGCTCCATAGTTTGATTTGGATGAGCTGGCCTCTAGGTTTGATTTGGGTGAGGTGCCATGGGAGTGGCTCTCAGTTTTGGGCTTTTCCGGCCACTAGGTTGGCCGGCCGGCCAGGGGGGAGGTGGCTAGGAGCTCAGGGAACCCAGAGGAATCGATCACAACAATTTAATGTTGTGTTTGGATTTGGCAAAGATATCTTAAGCATGTGCATTTTTGGAAATAAGATCCCTTAATTTGGGGGACCTTTGGTCCATGGCTTGATTTAGGTGATTTCATGGTGTTTGGACTGGTCACTAAGTCCAACTAATGGTTGTGGTGGAGTTAATTTGGTGGCTTTAAGGTGGTTAGGTCACATTTAGTGTATGGGTCCAAGTGGGTGCAAATGACCAAAATTTAGGTTTGGGCTAGGTTATCCATGTCAATTGGCCAAACTAATTGTTGCATTTGTTGTATGAACATAAGCAACAACTTTGGTGAAGGATGGAAGTAGTTTTGAGTCCAATTGAAGGGTCAATTTGAAGGAATTTGGAACTTTAATCAATTTGGTCATGTTGGGCTAAGCTTGGGTCTAGTTTGGGTTAGCCTTAGACTAAGTCCAAATTTATTGTTGTAAATGGTCAATAGGGACCTCATGGATAGTTTTCAACATGAATTGGATGCCAATTTGGAAGTTAAGGCAATCAATTGGGTGAAATTTAGGGACTTACCCAATTTGGGGCTAAATTTGGGAATTTTGGATTTAGGCCAAAATCAAATGGATTTGAAACTTCACCAAGGTCAATTGATGGTTTATTTTGATGTATAGTAGTGTCATAAATATTTTTCAACATTAATTGAAGCTAATTGTCTAGGCTATGGGTTCAATTTGGTGAGATTAGGTCACATGGTCAAAATTGGGGCTTTGACCCAAATCAAAGTTGGGCTCAAATCATGGACCAATTGATCTTGGATTTGGTTTATTTTGATAATATCAAAATATAATTTGAGTTTAGGATTGGAATTGGGGTCAATTGAGACCCAATTGATGGACATTTGAGTTGGATTTGGGGAAATTTGGGTCTTTAAAGGGCAATTTGGGGATTTTGGTTAAACATGGTAAAATCGGCCAAATTTGGTTATGTAGTAGTTGAGAGAAATGAAATTGGGATTATTTAGGATTTATTGGAATTTTTTGGGAATTTTTGGATTTTTTGGGATTTTGAGCTCAAGACGGGTATTTTGGTAATTTGGGGGTGTTTTAGGGGTAAAGGGCCAACATGGGTATTTTGGTAGAGTTGAGGTACCAATCATCACCAATAATCCATGGACCAATGAAACCCCATTTTGGGTCCTCTACATAGTGGTCTTGGCTAAACCATAGCCCTAGGGCTAGTAGGTCTAGGGGACCATCTACATGAGTATCCCAAAAGATCAAGGGATTTAGGCTAGAAATTTGAGTTCATGGTTGTGAGTGATTGTGAGTGTAGATGAGTGTAGTGTGTGCCTTAGCTCCAGACCAACACCCAAGGTCAACCCTAAAGTCCAGCAATCCTAAGGGTGACTCATCCTGAGTTTCCCCCACAGTGAGCCCACCTACTAAGTGTTTAGAGGTTAGGACCAATATGTGGAACTTCAAGTTGAGTGGAAAAGGGTTTGGAATTTCTAGTGGTGAGGGTTCCATGTCTAGTTTTCTAGGAATAGTCAACAAGAAAAGTCCTATGGCTAGACCCTAGGCTACTAAAGACGAAAAACTAAACCTCAACCAAAAATAAGGTCAACACATCCATAAATACTTCTAATTCATCATCAATTAACTTACTAAATATAGACATCATATATCTCTATAATGTTGCAGGTGCGTTACATAATCAAAAAGGCATTCTTCGAAAAGAAAAACTTTCAAAAGGACTAGAAAATATTGTCTTTTCTTGATCCTCAGGAGCAATAGAAATTTGATGGTAACTGGTATATCCATCTAAACAATAAAAATATTTGTGCCCAGCAAGTCTATCTACTATTTGGTCTAAAAATAGTAAAGGGAAGTGATCTTTCCTGGTGACAGTGTTTAATTTTCTATAATCAATACAAATATGCCTCCCAGTAACTTGTTTGATAGGTATTAATTCATTATTTTCTTTTGTTTCAACAGTCACTCCTCATTTCTTAGGAAGACAATGAATTGGACTTACCCACGCACTATCTGAAATAGGATATATAATTCCAGTGTCTAACCATTTCAAAATTTCATTATTAACTACTTCATTCATCATTGGTTTTAATCTCCTTTGTGGATCAACTCTTGGTTTATATTGTTCATCTAATATAATTCTGTGCATACAGATCGAAGGACTGATTCCCTTAATATCAGCTATGGTCCAACAAAAAGCTTTCCTATATCTTTTCAATGTGTCTAACAGTCTTTGCTCTTGCAAATCATTTAATTCTGAATATATAATAACATGTAATATAGATGAGTCTTTCATAAACAAATACTTCAAATGGCTAGGCAATATTTTCAACTCAAGTTTAGGTGGTTTTATAATTGAAGGAAATAAATTTTTGTCAGCATTTTCTGTAATATCCAACATCTCAAATCTTTTCTGAACATAATCTAATTCTTCATTGTCTATTTCATCCAAAGCAACTTCATCATTATCTTCAAATTGTTCTTTCTCTTTAAAATATTCTTTAAAATGTTCGTTCAATAGATGTTCACTAATTTCCATGCAAAAACATTCATTATCTTATTCAACAGCAGGGTATTTCATAGATTCCCAATGTTAAAAGTCACTTCTTGATCGTTAACTCTCATAGTTAATTCTCATTTTTAAACATCTATCATAGCTTTTCCAGTAGCTAAAAATTTTCTCCCTAAAATGATAGGTATTTCTTTATCTTCCTCCATATCTAAAATAATGAAATCCACAGGAAAGATAAATTTATCAACTTTTACTAACACATCTTCTATAAATCCCTTAGGATATGTAACTGAACGATCTGTTAACTGAAGAGTTACAGAAGTAGGTGGGACTTCTCCTAATCCTAATCTTCTGAAAATTGATAGAGGCATAAGATTAATGCTGACTCCCAAATCACATAAAGCTCTTTCATAAAACTTTTCTTCGATAACACACGGTATAGTAAAACTGCCAGGATCTTTTAATTTTTCAGGAAGTTTTTTCTGAATAATTGCACTACACTCTTCGCTAAGTGCAACAGTTTCATTATCCATGAACTTCCTTTTCTTATTCAAAATATCTTTCATAAATTTCACATAATTAGGCATTTGTTCTAAAGCTTCTACGAAGGGAATATTTGCCGTTAACTTCTTAAGAATTTTCAAAAATTTGGAAAATTGTTTATTTTGTTTATGTTGCTTCAATCTTTGAGGAAATGGTGGTAGAGGTTTCTCCACAGTAATTTTCATTGGCGTAAGTGGATATTCTAATTCTGGGTATTCATGATCCTTTTCTTTTTCGGTATCCACTTTCTCTTTTTCAGTTTCAGTTTCTTTTTGCACTCTGTTTCCCATACTTTTCCACTTCGTAATTGTATCGCTTTTATCTGTTCTTTTCCTTGATCTTTCGGATTTAGTTCCACAGTACTAGGAAAAGTTCCCAATGTTTGGTTACTAAGCGCAGTAGCGATATTCCCTAACTGATTTTTAATATTATTAATTGTTGTTCCTTGATTTTGTAATTGATTTCCTTGGTTCCATAGATAACTTCTTTTCCTTAATTTTAGTGTTATTGTTAAATCTTGCAGGATACGAAGGTCTATAGTTAACATTTCCTTGGTTGGATGAATTCCCTAATGGGTTCACTAGATTTTTGGCCCATTGTTGATTTGTAGAAGAATTGTTATTCCAATTAAAATTTTGATGATTCTTCCAACCTGGGTTATAATAGTTTGAATAAGGGTTGTTCGGTGTATTAATAGCATTTAAAGTCTCATATGAAGGTTGAACATCCACAAATTGCCCAGATGAATTCTCTTTCAACGCAGGAGGAGTTGTAGAATAATTCTTCATATAATGATCTAATTTCTTTGAAATTGCAGCAATCTGCGAAGCTAACATAGATATTACATCAGAATCATGAATACTAGCTACTCTTTTAGGATTTATCCTTTCAGAGGGCCATTGAAAATTGTTGGTAGTCATCTCTTCTATTAATGAATAAGCCTCATCAAAAGGTTTTGACATTAAAGAACCACCAGCCGCTGCATCTATAATCGATCTAAGTGATCCGACTAATCCATAATAAAAAGTTTGAATTATCAGCCAATCTTGTAACGAATGATGAGGGCATTTCCTAAGAAGATCTTTAAATCTCTCCCAAGCTTCGTATATTGACTCTCCATCAATTTGACAGAACGATGTTATGTCATTTCTAAGTTTAGTAAATTTGGATGGAGGGAAATATTTGGATAGAAATTTTTGTGAAAGTTCTCCCCAAGTTCTAATAGATCCTAATGCTAACAAATTTAACCACATCTTATCCTTATCCCGCAGTGAAAAAGGAAAAAGTCTAAGTCTAACAGCATCGTTTGAAACTCTGTCATATTTAAAAGTAGCACATAGTTCTAAGAAACTAGCGAGGTGTAAATTAGGATCTTCATTTGGTGTACCTCCAAATTGATTATTTTGTATCATTTGGATAATAGTAGGTTTAAGCTCAAATGAATTAGCAGCCACATCAGGACTTTGGATAGATAAGTGAATTTCATCTGTTGTAGGATTTGCATAATCTCGTAGGGGTCTAGGTTGGTGTTCATTTTCTATTCCTTGATTGTTCATGTTGTTTTCTATTGTATCAAAATTTCTAGGTTCTCTTCTCAATCTTTGAATTTTTCTAATAGTGTGTTCTAATTCCGAATTGTAGGGTATAAAGATTTTTAGGTCCAAATTTACGCATACAATTTGAAATCAGTACACAGTAAAACAATTAACTAAATATGAAAATAAGTTGCAATTCAAATAAAAAATTTCTAATAATCTTAATTTGTCTGTTACTCTAATTGTGATTCTTTTTACTCCCGGCAACGGCGCCAAAAACTTGACATCGACTTTATATATACTTAAAAATATAAGTATTTAATACTGCTGCTAAAAGAATTAATTCTTCAGCAATTGTACCAAAACTTAATGACAGTTATATATTAGATAAAGATGGATGTATAAAATATTCAATAATTATAAAGTCACACTTATCAATGCAAGTACATGTTTCGCTGAAGTAATATAGGGCTCTAATGGAGTCCTACATATCGATCCCACATGAAGTAATAATAGAACTATGAACTAAGATTTTAGAAAAAACAATACTCAATCGCAACAATAGAATTCAATTTGCTTATCTGTCAATAATAGAAAATTGAAATAAATATGTAATTTTTAATAACTCTTAAATAACTAATTATACTAATGAGGTTTTTAATGTGATATTCAATATATAAGAAAGCATCCTTCTCCTTGTCAAGAGATTATAGTGAATAGATAAAGTGAATCAATTCAATTTGTATTGTGTCAAATAAGAGCATACATATTCTTTACCCTTTGGTCCAGCTATAAAGAACATTGACTAATTCTACACTTGTTTACTGAATCTGTGGTGGCTAGGCTGGGAGGAAACCAACTCTCACTTCGGAGCTCCCACGTTCCGCTCACCTAAGGGCTAACATCTACACTTCAGCACCCAAACGATATGACCAAATTAGAGATTTTAGTCTTTCACTCTAAAATCTCCAATTCTACGCCCAATAATTATATTTCCTTATTTATTTGCACCCAACTTCCAAGGACTTTGTCCTTCCTGAATCTTGGATGTAATCTTAACTTTAGTTGTAAAACTCAACATATTTTAACAAATCATTTGACCAGATTGAAAGTAAATTAAGATTGAAGTGAAAAGATCATCACAATATTTTAAACATTTTCATGGCTTCACCAATTCAATTCACCATTTCACAAATCTCAAGACAAGGAGAAAGACAAAGAAAACTACTCAGATCTCATGGGCAAAACACAACAAAACTCGGAATTCATATATAAAATCAAAGTCATACAAACTACAACAATAAATAAACTTATCTCAAATTTCTCCCCAAGAAAACTCCTCGAAGTTCCTCTGAATCTCTTCCTTTCTTTACAGCACACAGAATTCATCTTTGAAGCGGCAAAGAGGAAGAAATCTCTCACTTTCCTTCCACTCTTACAATCTCTCGAAGAATTCCTCACAATTTAGACTCTCTACACTTTTTTCACACTTCAATTTGGAGTCTCCCCTCCTCTCTTCTTCTTCTATTTTCAGCCAAAGTCTTCTCTTTAAAGATGTGGATATGCTTTCCCAAGAGTTGCCTAAGCACCCCTCTAAAATTCATCCTCATTCAATGCCTAGTTGGGCATAAACGCTGATCTCGTCATCGGCGGCTCGAGGGCGCCATCGGCGGGCCTTTTAAATTAATTAAATCTAGAGTCTTAGGAAAATCTCACTGTCGGCGCCCTAGTTCAAATCTTCACGTTTTGGTTCTTTTCACTCCAAATTCGCTTCTTTTTTTTTTCTTTTGCTCCAATGACCATAATACATCATTCCTGCAACAAAACATCAAAAATATCTTTCTTTAAAATGCAATATCATCAAAAACAGTATAAAATAGGTATGAAAATCTCAACATATTTTCCTTTGGTCACTTATTAAAAATTTAAGTTTGAGGGGATGAAAAACAACATTTTAAAACTTGAATTTTATTTGTTCTAAAATGTGCTATAAATAAATTTGACTTTGATTTGAAAAAAAAATGATTATGTATATAATGTTATATTAGAGAAGTAAAATTTTGAATATATAAATGAGTAAGTGAATTTAGTTGAAACATATAGTAATGAAGAAACCTTAAAGTTAAAATTTTTAGTATGTAAATGATAGATATTGTGTAACTATCTTTAGTAGGAGAAATTGTATTTTTTTTTAAATATAGATGGGTTAAACTTTTATTTTCAATACTTAAATTTCTTTTATTAGAAATAATTTTCAAAACTCTTATTTTATTTTTAAATAAAAGATATATATCATAACTTTGCTTTAGGAAAGGTGGGATGAAATTCAAAATCATTAAAGGCCTACTTAGATATAGTAATCCTCACCTAAAAAAGAAAAATAAAAAAAAGAAAAAGAAAAAGAAAAGAAAAAGTGAAAGAAAAATAAAGTTGAAAAATGGATTAGAAGCTTGAAAATTAGTGTCTAATAAAAAATTTGTTCCACGTCTGATCTTTTTTAGTTATACAACTTGAGAAACTCTTTAGCGTAAGGATATAATATAGTAAGTATTATTATTCTTAATAAAAAAATTTAAGTGGAGAAAATATAATGCCTAAACTCTATATTTGGAGAATTTACAAATATTTCTAAACTAGATAGAAACTCATATTTTCAGACTTCTTTACATTTAAAATTTCTAAACTCTAAGTTGGTCTCATGTACTAATATTTTTTTCTAAATTAAACTAATATATTTCCAAATCAAAATTTTAGAATATCCTAAACAAACTCATTTACATAATCTACTTATTTTGATTTTGAAAGATTAGAGTGTCACTTGAGGATAAGTAACATTTTAAGTTTGGGGGATTTTGATACACCTAAAATATATTATCTTTATGGACACATTTATGTACCTAGTTTTGAGATATTGCATTTTAATGGAGGATATTTGTGAGTTTTTCTTTTAGGTAAAATTAAATGAATGAAATATGATGAAAGGAGTGAAAAAGGATACATTTGGAGCAAAAATGAAGAAGGTGTGCAAAAGAACTATGGAGCCTAAGCACCCAGAATTGGCGTTTAAGCGCTAGTAAAACAAAGAAGGTCATGTCTAAGTGTCAAGTACCTCTCGCTTTAGCTCCAGAAGTAGTTACTTGATGATTTAATGAATTTGGATGAATTTTTGAAGATTCTTTTGCACCAACTCTTGGTAAAAACATGGAAAATAGTTAATGAACACGAAAATACATTCAATTGGCTTTTGGAAGGAAGCAACTCTTGGAAGATTCATTGAATGTGGACACATTTAGAAGAGACATCAAGGAAACTTTTTAAAAATTATAAAATAAGGACTTAGATTGATATGAAGAAGAGTCGCTGCCCTTATCCAGACACCATTAACGCTTCTCTCTCTTAGATTAACTATGATACTTTTAGATAGAAGAAGGAGAGGAGTTGTAGTGAGTCATTAGAAAGTATTGTAAGATAAAGGAAGAGAAGAGATTCAAAGGTACTTCAAGAGTTTGGTGAAGAGGATTTAAGATATGTTTTTATCTTTGTGACTACATTTGATTTTAATTTAGACTTCTTATTTGTTTGCATGATTTCTACTTTCAAACTTAAGTGTGGTTATGGTGTCTCCATGAATTCTAAGTAGTTTTCTATATCTTTTCCTTAAAATGATAAGTGATTAAGTAATGGATGGAAGTTGTGTGAAGTATTAAACTTTAACGTTGGAAAAAGTTATGATGATTTTAATCCTTGTACTTCATTTACTTTTAAATTTGGCCAACTAAGTTGTTAATATTTTTTGTAAGAACATGTAAGATCTTAGATGGTATTTTTTCAGTCAAGTAATGGTAAGAATCGCATGAGATTGTATGGATGAGAATATAATTCATATGATTAAGTGAAAATAAATAGGGAAATAAATTTTGAAGGGTGTAGAACTAGAGGACTTTAGAGTGACTGATTAAAGCCTCTAATTTGGTTTAATTGATTTAGATTTTGATACGAGATGTTAGCCCCCAGGTGGAGGGAGAAGAGGGAACTCTAAAGTGAAAGTTAGTATCTTCCTTACCTAGCTCGTCTTTAAGACTATTCAAAATTTAAATTAGCCATTTTTCTTTATAGCATCTCTAGTAAGGGTAAAGAATATTATTGCTCATATTTGGCACAACACAATTTGAATACTTCCACAACAAAATTCTTATACTTGTTACTGATTCATGATAAAGAAAAAGATAATTTATTTATATTGCCTTCATCTTACAAATATCTAGTTAAATTTAGTTAATAGTTTACTGTATTTTTAAATATTAAAAAAATTTACAAAAAGAATCGAACTTTCATTCCTATTATAGCATATATAGTTTAAGTAAAAATATTTTGCATAGTATAATTTTTTATCTAATTTCTTCTGATTGAATTACATATTGTATTTCTCCCTGTGGGTTCGATATTCAGCGCTTAATCAAAAAGTCTTATATTGCTTGATAACGATACATATACTTGCATAGTATCCCATATTTAAAAATAATAATTGCATTCGCTTCTAAGTCAATTTTTTGCCTAGCCATTGCAGGGACCAAGATTTTGGAGCCATTGCAAAGTAAGAAATATAAGTTGGGAAAAATTAAGAAAATAATCACATACATCATATTGTCATATAAAATTGGGATCACCAAGCTCTGTGGTTCCGCCAACCTGAGGTCGAAACAAAACCTCTTACCCCTCAGGCCTTCGCTTAAGGCTGTCATGCTGTATTAGATTGCAGATCATTCACTTCCAACATTTCCCTTTGGAATCGTGTAATATACAAATACATACTTTCATTTGGTCCTTATCTAAGCTGCCATAGAGATTGTGCACTCTTCTACACCCTCTAGATTGCATACTGCACCAGAAAGAGTCTCCTGAAACAAAAAAAACAAGCGATCACCCATGCCAGTAATAAGTTAAGCCATAACAAGGGCGATGATCTTGGGGTGATGAAAATTAAATTTCATTTAAATGTGGCTGAAATTTTCAACAAACACTTTAATAATTCAAGCAATGTGAATTGGTCATTTGGATACTACTAATCCCTATAAGATTCAATTGTCTGGAGTTTAAACTTCTCATGGGGCTTGGTTTTTGAGATTTAGTGTGAGAATGCATTCTCTGGTTGGCATAAGGCCTTCGCACTTCCAAATTGTTTCTCTTCATTAGTGTAGATCCAATATTGTCCTGGTATTGTGAGTCTTTGGCTCTATCTGTGTCATAGTTCAGCTTTCTACCATTATGCTCTGACACTATTTCTTGAGGAGGGGTTTGTTATTGAGAAGTGAGTTCTCCTCCTTAAGCTATAACAGTTATAATGACCTCTATAACCAACCCTGTTATTTGATTCCTCAGCTCCTGTACCTCTTATTACACGAACTCCTCCATGAGCCCTCTGGTGCACCCATATTCACTACGTCTCACATGTTGTTTTCCTCCAACTATCATGCTCCTTCTGTTATTAACAACATGACTCTATGCTCACTGCACCTTTTAGGATGTTGAACTTAAAAATGTTTAAGAGACACTCAAATAATCGAGCGCCAAAAAGAAGAATAAAAAGAGCAAATTAATGAACAACAAAATTGTGTAACCTCTATTCATAAAATGAACCCTTTATTTATAAATAAGGAGACCCAAAATTTTATTTGTATTCTAGTTAAATTGGGATAGTGAGGGTTATTTTATGTAATATATATTAATAAGTATGGGAGTTTGAAAAGGCGTTCAACTTGGTGTTTGGTATGATCGACCGTCACCTAAGTGGTCATTTGAATAATGCGGGTCGCAGGAAAAATGTTTGGGCAGTCGTTATTTTCCATCCAATCTGTGTGATGAATCTTGACGAATCGTTCGAGCAGATATTTGGCTGAGATTCTCGTTGAGTGGGTTGTTGATTATAGTCTAATGTGAGGGTTGGTTATCAGCCGACTAGCATGAGTCTGGCGATTAAAAGCAAACCCTTGGCTTTCCCTTGCGAACCATACAAGCCATGTCCTCCCCCTCACAAACCCTTGGATCTGGACCTCTTTAAGGCCCAGTTTGGGGCAGCTTATTTTGCTGCGGCGGCCACAGCATTTGTTTCGGCATTTAGGGCTGCATTTTTAAATCATCGTTAATCGCGTATTCGATATACTTCTATCCATCGAACGCGGGGGAAGGGTTTCGTTCGGCATTGGCTAGGGCTTTATTTTCCTCCTGTGCCCCTGTGGATTCTCTCTCGCGCTCTTCCCCGCGATCTCCATTACTGATCTTCTCGTTCATAAACTTTTGATGAGATCTTACAAAAACTGAAGGAATGATACTCCTTTGATCTTCTCTGGTTTGTTTATGCAGCTCCAATGTTTTTTTTGTGTTCATTTGGTTTCTTTTTAGGCCTAGAAGGCAACTACGAAGCTTTTTAGGTTCTTTTATATGCTCTAGAAAAGTTCTCCATAGATCTTCTTTGGTTTTTATGCCCTTACGTTTTGCTTTTTCGGGATTTTTAGCTCTTACATTTAGGGATTTTTAGATTTTGCTCTGAAAATGGATCACATATTTACAGTGCATTTAGATGACGCACTGCTCTGAAAATAGATCTTCTATATGCCGCACTCCTTTTTTTGGGATTTATATGACGCATATTTGGTTCTATATTTACAGTGCATTTACATGTTTCGATTCTATATGTCGCACTTCGTTTGGTTCTATATTTACAGTTTTTGTGCCTTGCAATACATTTCAGTTTGAGTTGTTCTGAAGATTGGAAATAGGCAATTGGGTTAATTTACAGAGGCTTATAAGTTCACTAAAAATTGGAAGTTGGGGGAAATTATTCTTTACAGATCTGCCATGGTTTGAGTTAATTTGAAAATTGGTAAGCTTGGTTCTCCCTGTTTCATTGCAATTAGCTATTTTGATGTGGCTAATTTTCTGGAATTCTTGGTTGCTAGTTCCATTAAATCATGACTTTAAGCTTTGCAATTGGGGAAATGGGTTTATTCTTTACAGTTGGGGGATTGGGTTCATTGCAATACATTTCAATACATGTCATTGCAATACATTTCGGTTCATTGCATTTCGGTTGATGCGTGTAGGATTATTGATGTTGCACTCCGGGTCATTGCAATACATTTCGGTTTGAGCTATTCTAAAATTTAGAATTAGGAAATTGGGCTTTGGTATTTTCTGGAATTCTTGGTTGAACTGATAAGGGACTGTGGTGGCTGCATCACTTCTGTCTTTTGGAGTTTCTTCATAATTTCTGCGAGCCTAATGGCTTTGTTCATATGGCTTGTTGAACTTATAAGCTTGGTTGATTTCTTGTTTCATTTGGAGTTTCTTCATAAATTCTTGGTTGAACTTATAAGCCTCTCATTTTCTATGTATACTTTTTTTTTGGGAGATGGAATAAGAAATTTATCAGAACCTTGCTTCTGAGATGCCACGGCGGCCATGCATGTAGTCTAACAAGGTTTTCGAAGAATCGGAGGAGTTGGCTGAAATGATCACAAAGGATTTACTACCCCATGTATTATAAAATCTCGATATTTATGATAATCTTATTATGGGGTTATGATAAGCTTCACTAACTTTAAAATAATATCACAATTAAGGGGTTATGATTGGAGCCATGTTATTTAGCCGAAGATGTGGGAGAATACTTTTTATTTTCTAACATACATGACTAAAGATGAGGTGAGTTTTCCTACTCTTTATTTTGTTTCATCTTTTCTGCTATTTATTTACATTTTGCATGTTTTTCTTCTTTCAAATTCTCAAAAATTTCATGACTTGTACTGTTACTTTTGTTCCTCTCCGTGTTCTTTGAAGAATTTGCTATCTTAGTTAATACATATGACATGATGTTGTGGTGGTACTTGCCTTTCAAGGATATTTGATGGAGTTCTCAAGGTAGAAAGAGTTTGTTTTTTAGGTTTAGTTTTCATAGGAATTGTCATTTTCTATAGTATTTTTCCTACCCAACATATGAGAAAAATGCATGCGGAGTGGAATGGGTAAGAGTTTTAATTCCATTCTCACATTGATTGCCTATTTTATTCCAGTCACAACCCCTATTCCATAGCACTTTGGCATTATTTTTTAGTAATGAAAAGTTTTAAGGAAAAAAACTTTTATTGGCTTCTTCTTGCATATAAAAGAATCTATATGGAATGGGATTGTAAGGAGTTTCAACTTTCCATTGCATTCTTCTTTTGGTTATTTTCATAATGCATTCCTAGCCATAATTCTTTGAATAAGATAATCACTTTTAAGAGTTATTAATGCTAGTTATTCTGAAGGCACCCATATGATGAGCAAAGCTTCTCTATCATATGGAATTTGCATTTAGGTCCCTTATGATGTGGCATCCTTTATCATAAATACCGAGATTTTATAATAGGTCACTCTTATGCTGGCTGAATTTGCTAGTTCCATTAATGCTTTGGTATTTCTTTGGTAATCTCGGTTCAAGGGGCAAGGAAATGACATCAATGTATTTAGAGTTGGCCTTGTAACCTTTTGGAATTGCATAATAAAATATTTTTGAAGTCTTACTGTGGATGTAGGTGAATGACCGAACCACATAAATCATTTATTTCTTCATATATTTCTTTTTTTGTTATTGATCAAGTTGTTATGTTCTTGTTTGTGTTGGTGGAAAATGTTTATGGTTGGAGAGTGGTGTTCTTGTTGGGGGACCTCCGCAATGTCTATCGCTTGAGATGTTTATGTGTTGGACGTATTAATTCTCATTTGTTCTCTATAGCTTCATCATGTCTAAATCTGTTGAAGGGGGGACCTCCGCAATGTGGGATAAAGAAGTAACAAATATTTTCTGCGATCTTTGTATAAAAGAAATAAAACTTGGGAATAGGCCAACAACTTTTTTTAATAAGGAAGGGTGGTGAAACATTGAAAAGAGATTCAAAGAATTGACTGGCAGAGATTATGATAAGCTGAAATTTAAAAATAAATGGGATCAATTAAAGAAGGAATGGAAAATATGGAAGGAGTTGAAACGTAGATCTACAGGTTTGGGTTGGGATCCGATTAAAAGGAAAATTGATGCTTCTGCTGAATGGTGGGCTGAAAAATTACAGGTATTTTATATATACTCCGTGATTTCTTCAATTTTAATTCCAAATTACTACTCTAATTATAATTGCCTAACTATTCACTCTAAAATATTCTGTCACAGGCGGTACTAGCTGCAAAAAAAGTATAACTGGACATAATGTTTAAATGTGTTGTCGCAACCGAAAAATTTACTTTCAACCCATGTCAAAGTACTTCTGAAGGGATACCAGATGAGTTCACTCCTGAGCCATTAACACCTGATGAAGAAGTACCTAGCATCAATCAAAGTGATACGGGTGACGCTAGCATAACAAAGAGGGCCAGGGTTGCTAAGAAAAATAAAGAGAAAGAACGTTTGTTAAACACCTCCTTCGATCGTTTGATTGAAGCTTTTGCAGCTCCACCTATCTCTGATGTGAGCATATTAGACTGTTTGAGACTCTTGCGTACTATTCCTGAAGTTGTGGCAGATAGGCGATTTCACGCACATTGTGTGAAAAAACTTGAGGATTCAACTAGAATGAAAATATTCATGGCATTAGAGCCAGAAATGCGTCTTGAATATTTGCGAGTTTTGGCCGATGAATGATATTTCTTTATGGATTGTATATGTATTCGCACTATTTGAACTTTGACTAATGTAGTTTTATTTTTAATATGTTTGAGACTTTTAAGCATGCTACCTTCTTGTGTTTGGGTGTTTTTCTTAACTAATTATGTTTAGGGTTTAGGGTTTAGGGTTTAGGGTTGGTGAAATGCTTTCTGGCCATCCAATAAGATTCAGAAATATTTTCAGAATGACGGCACCTATTTTTATGGATCTTCTGCACGAGTTATGTGTAAATCAAGGCTCCAGGGTTCTTTTAAAATTACGTGTATGGAGGTGTTGGCTATAACACTGTACATTCTGTCACAGAATGAGTCAAATCAAGGAGCTATGGAAAGATTTCAATATTCATCCGAAACAATTAGTAGTTACTTTTCAGAAGGGATACAAGCACTTGTTAGCTTAGCAGCTCAAATAATTAAACTGGAGGATCCATCATTTGCCACAACTCCAGAACAAATTGCCAACGATCCATGATACATGTCATATTTCAAGGTAACTATCAGTGTTTTTAATTTATTACATTTTATATTTTAACAATATTATTACTCTCTAACGACCAATTAAACAGAACTGTATTGATGCAATTGACGGTACCCGCGTTGATGCTCGAATACCCAACCACGAGAAGGTAGCATACATCGGTCGGAGTGGTCAACGCAAAAGATCATGGCTATATGCTACTTCAACATGTGTTTTACTTTTGTGGTGGCGGGCTGGGAAGGGAGTACACATGATAGTCGGATTTTCTCCTTTGCTACTAGGAATAGATCGCAGTGCTTCCCTCACCCCCCATTAGGTTAGTTTTGTTTTCCAATTTGTATATGTTAGCATGTAATGTTTTTTAATAACATTGATTTCGTACCAGGAAAATATTATCTGGTCGATGCAGGATATCCCATGCAAAGGGGATACCTGAAGCCCTACCCTGCCACAGGATATCATATTCCTAATTTCGAGCGAGTTAGTGGCACAGTACGTGAGAGAAAGGAAATGTTTAATAAACTTCACTCATCTTTACGCGGGGTAATTGAAAGAACATTTGGAGTTTGGAAGAAGAAGTGGGTCATCTTATGTGATATGTCGTCGTATCCTTTTCAAAAGCGGGTGCATATTGTGGTTGCAATAATGGCACTACATAACTTCATCCGAAGACATTCGTCACGATCAGATACAAACTTCATTATGGCTGAGAATAATGAACTGAATGTCTTCGAGCAACCTACAGGTTTTGTGGGGGCATTCATTACCTGAGGATGATATAGAATATAATGAATTTGGAGATCAGAATGGTGAAGGTTTGGCTGATATGATTGCTTTAAGAGAGTCTATCACAGATGCTATTTGTGGCTGTTGATCTACCAAGTTTTCTTTTAATAAGGTTATAGGTTTATATTCATATGTATTTAATTTTGGTTACTTTTAAAATACCTTAAACCGACATTGACTCTTTTGTTATTCTCACAGTTGTACAAACACGACTTCCAGAATATCAGGTACAGACAGAGGGATTTTGTGTTATTGTGGATTACCGTCTCCGTTGCTAACGTCGCGTATGGAGCATAGCTTTGGGAGGCAGTTCTATGGTTGTGCTAGAGGTGTTTCAGCTTGTTGTGGTTTCTTCTGGTGGGCTGATAGTCCCTCATTTTACACTGACAGTAGTCATGCCAGCAGTAATGTGAATCCAATGTTTCCTCCGTCTGACAGTGCAGATGAGGACCGACGTAGCCAGAGTCTGAAGTTAAATATTTTAATATTTCTCCTTGTTGTCGTGCTTGTATTTGTACTTCTTTTAGTTCTTATGGTACTCATTAAGGTGTGAGAACTGTATGATATCTTTTAGAACTGATCTGTGATTATCATATGTTTTTGCACTATATGTTTCTTTAAGCTGCCCCAAACAGTTTTATCAGACAGGGGCAGGAATGTCATTTAACCACCAATAAGCTAGTCTGAATAAACTGCTCCAAACAGCAAACCAAATTATTCTGATAATCTGCAGATTATCAGAATAATCTGCTTATCAGCAGATTATAAATAATCCACAGTTGCGCCAAACAGACCCTAAGAAGCATCTTGAGATTATGGTTAGCCTAATAGCATTTAATTCAGAGAGCGACAAATTTAATTTCATTTTTTAGGCATTTCCAATAATAGAACCTATTACGTCGTTGAGAGGCGCTACATAACCTTAGGAAACATAGTATATTAATTCCAGGCAAGGCAAAAGCTGAGAAGGTGTTAAGGCTTGTTAGTTGATGTAAATTTGAGCAAGTCCGCCAAGCCAACAGCCAAGCAGTCAAAATATATTAGAAAATTAGTTATCAAAAGCATCCAAAAAAGCAAGAACTCAACCATCAGAACCCGCGCCAAAAAAATCATCAGAAATATAGCAAATTACACATCTTAAAATAAAAAGCCCATTTTTTATTTATTTCGAAGCTCAAACAAATATCAGCAAACCACAGTTGTGGACCGATGTTTCGGATCCGTTCTCTTTCTCGTCATTTTTTATTCCCCCCACGTAGAAATATCACATGAGAGGAGAAGAGATCCTCATACGAAAGGTGTTCAGTACGGTGTTCCACAAACTGTGCACCGGATCTGATGGTGCTGCGCATCGGAATAGAACCCGCGGGCCTCGTGATCGATGAACGCAAGGGCTTGACTGAGAGATTATATTGGAGACTATTACAACAGTCACATGTTTGCTTTTGATTGCCCAATGACCAACTGCATCTCACCTCTGACTGTGCTTCGTTTGATGTGTGCTCCTCTCTTCATCCTCCTCGTCTTTACGCGACAGTTTGCCCTGGGTGGGCTCGGTATCGATCGATCGCTCGGCCTGCGCGACAGTCACACGTGGCTTTCGTTCACTCAATAACTAGAGAACAAAGCAATTCCTCAGATTCGTGTGGCCGTTCCCAAACCGAAAAGAGAAGATGTGCATCTGAGTCGGCATACAAAGTGATTCATCAGCAATATACCATAAGCAATACAATATCTCATTTTTTTCATCACCTGTTAATCCATTGCCTTTTTAATTCTGGTAGCTCTCTAGCAGGGCCCCCCTCACCATCGTTTAGTCCACTACCAGCCGACCACTTCCCCTCTGCCCGACCACCTCGCCATCTTGAATTGTCACCTGCCAATTCTTTAAAAACAATAGGTTTACAAAGATACCACCCAAAACTTGTTGGCCGCTCTTTGGTTGGGCACCCACGGGACGCCCACCTCCTCCATCGGTCGGTCAACCACTAGCCAGTCGCTTCACCGCTCTAGCTGACCGACTCTTAAAATTATATATATATATATATATATATATATATATATATATATAT
>NEWO01000268.1:794158-821169 GCA_003013225.1 Phalaenopsis aphrodite
TTTTTGTAAAACAATTTAATGCGAATAATTTGATATGATAATTGATGTTATTCGCTCGTAAAAAATAAGATTAAAATTAAAAAAAAAAATTCTACTTCATAATAAATTACCTGAGACAAATTCGGAACATGGTCATCCTTGTTGCATCTTAGGAGCCCCTCCAGCAGCTCCGCACGTTCGTTCCTATTGCTGAACATCACCTGCTCAACCAATACCAAACTAGCCTTTAATTCCCAAATATTAAATGAGCCATTAATCGTGATACGCACAATATTCCAGTCGTAATAGTATCAATATAATTTATTATGATAAGACGTTAATCACCCCAACTGCATGCATTAAAAACTTTAATAGCAACAACAAAGACACAATAATGTAACAAAGGTCTGTCTACTTAAAGTGGATGTATATATGATTCATACATACAACCTAAAGTTGAATTTAAAGGGTAACATCTTTTAATTTCTTAATTAACAATGTTAATCAAAGTGCAGTTAAATTTGCATTACTGATGTAAAGTAAATCTCCCTACAAAAATCTCCCAATAAGGGAGATTTGACATCTAAATTTTTTTATTTACTTTACCAAAATCTTAACTTCTCATTAAATTACTATACTAATATTCTTTTTTCTAAAGTGAAAAACACATTTAAACGAAATGTTTGATGTAATTATAATTTTAAAGGTCCAAATAAATAAATATAAAAATTTAAGTGTTAAATATGTAAATTTATTTAAATAATAAAGCATTCATGTAAATCGCTGTAAAAATAATCTAGATTTGAAATCAATTTTGCATAAACTGAAATTAAAAAGTTCAATGTCACAGTGTCATGGTTTTTGGATAGAATCAAATGGAAGGAGATTCAATTTTTAAGGAGACTTAGATTTTCTTAATTTTATTAAAAGTTAATTATAATTATTTAAAAACATTAAGTAGACAATAAATATTATGTATGATTTAATTTGATTTCCTTATGTTTGATTTATTTTATAAATACAAGATTAATGATAAATGAAAATTTTGTAATATGCTTATTGCATTTTATTGAGTATATTTAAAATAGGAACAAAATGTAAATCCCCGTTACTGATTGATATTATTTAAAATAAAATAAAATACTAACTTAGTTAAACTAATAATATTTTAAAATGATTAAGTAGAATTTAATAATTAGTTCTGATTGATATTATTTAAAGAAAATAAAATACTAACTTAGTTAAACTAATAATATTTTAAAATGATTAAGTAGAATTAATAATTAGTTAGCTTCAAGATAGTTATTATTATGATATTATCTTTTACTAATTAATGAATAATAAATTATTATTAATCTATAAATATTTTAAAATTTTATTTAATTATTATTTAACTTAATAAATTCTTAATAATTGATTAATATAATTAAATAGAAAATAAAATATAATTTAAATCAATCAATCTTAATAATAATATTAACGATCAAAATTTATATTAAATTAATCTTTGCACTAAGAGATTTAAATCCTGAAATAAATTGTCGACAAATTTAACAACTGTCGCATTAAATAATTTCTAATATACAAATTTACATGATTTTTCAAATCCAATATGACTTGAATCCTATAAATTTCCATGGAGATAAGTTTCAAGTACATCGATTTTCAGATTGCATTTTTTTAATCCAATTGATGTACAAAATTTGGAAACTCTTTATATTTATTTTTTACTTCCTCATAAATTCGGGATCGCCGGATTAATTTATTGTAAAGAGCATACGATAACACACAACTTATATATATATATATATATATATATTAAATACTTAAATTCGATATTTAGTTTTAAAATATTATACTAAATTTATACATAAGAATATGTATTGCATTTTTAAAAAATTAATTCTGTGATATTCTTAATGCGATTCAAATTTGAATGTTGTTATATATAAATATAAAAATTTAAATATTAGATATATAAAATACATAAGAATTTAGTGGTATTTATGTAAACGTGTTTTTCATTGACAATACGTTCCAGCGCTTAGTTAGGTGAGCAAATACAGGTGCAATTGGTCGTTTTTCCTACGGGGAAGTATGTTGCATTTAATCAACTTGTCCAGCACCCACCAGTTCCAACGAAATAAATAAATAATGTTGCATTTAATAAAGAAATTAAAATGTTTTTTATCTATTGCATTTAATATTTTTAATTCGTAGGAATCTATGCATTTAATAGTTCTCCTATTTGATAGGATTATAATTAATGTTCTCTTAATATTTTTTTTAAAAAAGAAAGATTTACATACACACCACTCAATTCTTGTGTATTAGCATATCTAAAACCTAAATTTCAATTTTGACATAAAGTCATTTTATACTTGAAAAGATGTATATTATTTAAAAAAATTGTATTATTTTTTATGTGATATAACAAAATTTGGGGGTGAAAATATAAAAAATATAATTTTAGAATTGGATATGAAAATACATAGGAATTGAGTGGGACATATGCAAATGCTTCCAAAAAAAACCCTAAACCTAAATACTACACTCAGCCTAACCAAAATTGAAAAAAAAAATTACAAGCCATAAAATATTCCATTTGCTTTAACATATAGAGTTAAATTTTTGTTAAAACTGATTAAATTTTTTCATGAGCTAAAAATTATTTTGATATTGATTTTTTAAATGAGAATATTCGTGCATATTAATAAGGCTAAAAATAAAGAATAATATACAAACAGTATACATTATTCTCATTTAATATTTTTTTTCCAATAGCTGAAATATATTGTCAATGTTGAATCAAAATTTTCTAATTCAATTTTTTATAAGATATCTAATTATCTCATGCGATAATACTTCAATGTTGATGATATTTTAAAATAAATTAGTAAATATTATTTCGTTGGGAAATGCCAAAGAATTTAGAAGATCTCATCACATCCATCAAAATATTGGACTTGATGCTATATCTTTAAGACATATTGAAATTAATTTAAAAGGTCATAAGAGCCCTAATATTCTTGAATCTATTAAAATTTTCATAACAGAAAATAAATATTTTTTTTTTATTTTTACAAAATTTTTAATAAAATCAGCAAGTGTATATGAGAATAAACATTATAATATTATGATAATTGAATGAACTAAATTATATCAAATTAATTTCTAAAAATGGTTATGAAAGCTTCAATCGAATGGATACCTCGAGATAGTCCCGGTGTAAGAAATCCGGAAACCAGAGCTTCTTGTAAGCCGCCACTTTCAAAAGCGCCTTCAAGCCCTTGACGGACTCCGGCAACAAGAGCTCCTTGGATGATGAGAATCCCAACCGCTCCATCGTCTCCTCACTTATCGAATCAGTCATGGCAGTGACAGATCCCGAAACAACCATCGCCTTCACCAGGTCTGGTCTCGCCTCCGCCATCTTGCACGCCACCATTCCACCGTAACTGAACCCCACAACCGTGCATTTCGCCACTCCAAGTTGGTCCAGAGCGGCGGCGAGGCATTCTGCTTGAAAGTCCGGCGACCTATCCGCCGCCACGCTACTTGAACCCCCGAAGAAGAGCAGGTCGGGGATGTAAACGGAGTAGAGTTTTGTAAGAGCTCCCACCTGAAAGATCGTTTTTTTTTTTCAATCTTTAGATTTAGGCAAAAAATGTTCTTATTCGATGAACAAAATCTCATTTTTTTAATCTTTACTCCATAAAAGTTATTATAAGTGGGATCTATTTTTATACATGAATTTTATTATTTTAATTTTGAAATTTTCATTAAAAACTAACAAAATACATCCGCATTCTGAATATATAAATATTTTAATGCTTTGTTTTTTTATCATATAATAAGCAATTGCTTTTTTTTCTTTTTTAATTTATACAGAAGTTTAAATTACGCAATATCATGTTGTATAAATTTAGTATAAAAATAATTTTTATCAAAAAATTTAATTAAATTATTCCAACTCAAATTTTTTTAAACAATCCTATAATGTCTCCATAAATATGTTATATATGAAAAACATAAAAATCATGGGCATTTATATAGAAATTTATTAATGAATCGGTACTCATTCGGCAAAGGTAGTAACCGAACCCACCAAACGATACCTTTACAGGTTAACAACCCTACCTGAAACTGCCAAGTTACAATCCCCTCGGCGGCAAAACCATGGACGAGCACCACCGCTGGCTTCTCTTTCTTCCCCTCCACCTTGTTCTTGTTTTTGTTGACGTCGCCGATTTTTCCGACGGGGACGATTTCTTTTGTGGTGCTCTTTTTGGGGATTTTCTCTTTGGGTACCCAGAAGCTCATGACTGTGCCGGGATAAATCTCCAGGGTGAGCTGCCGGAGACCGGCTAGCTTCACCAGAGCACGGAGAACAGGTTTCTGTGCTTCCACGAAGTTCACCATCTTAAAAATTCTCTCCCTCTCCTGTCACTCAGTCCTGCTCAGCTCTGGTGCTGCGCCCTCGAGCGTTTTATGGATGAAGTTATATATATTAATGGAGGAATGAATGATGGACAGGCGGCAAAGTTGGTGATGGTTGTTGGTATTATTAATGCCTGGCAAGATAGGCTAAAATCGCTGGCTCCTTGCTAGTTTAATTTTGAAAGAATTTTGTTTAAATTGATCTTAGTTCAAGCTTTATTTTAGATTTTAATCTTAGTTCGAGCTATTCAACTACTTCGTCCAATTGCTTAATTTATGCAAACTTTACATAATTTTATAAACCGAAATCGGCGAGCGTTTGGTTTAGTACTGTAGATGGCTTGCTTGTAGTCGCCCGGTTTCTTGGGGTTTAGGTTACTTGTTTTCGGTATCTCTCTCTGCTTTTTACAGCTCCACTGTCGTTTATGGGTTTAATTTCAATTTGATCAACTGCTCTGCCTACCTGGAACCAACCGCCTTTTGGCGTCTACGGATCGGATTCCTTATTTCGTGGGGGCGACGTGTTTTTCTTATTATTTTTGAATGCCATTTTTTTATAGCAATATTTTGGTTGACTTCAATAAGATTATATTATTTTTAGGGGGAATAGTATATATTTCCATGGAAAAGAAACGTGATAATTGGGGCAAACGGCAATCTGTGACATCGAACGTCATTACATAGATGTACGCAAATTAGATTTGGGTCTTAACGACTTTAAAAGTGGTCTTACGTACTGAAATCCATTTGTTAGTTCATTGCATTTGTGTTTTAAATTTCTATTATTACTAGTATGCTGGTAAAAATAAGTTGGCAGTGAATTAAGGGACAAAAATTAATTGAAAAAATCACTTAGGAGCAAGTGTAAATAAGTAATTACAGTGTATGTGGAGAAAAAACACACCCAAGTTGAAACGAAAGGAAATAATAAATATGCGAGTAAATAAGAGTATAATTAACTCAATAGAGATATCTGGCACATGCATATGCAAGTATAAATGACAAAAAAATAATATTTATTTAGCATAAAAAACCTAATGGAAAGAAAAGAAAAATTCAAGGAGCATGATCTAGTCAAAATATTTCACTATATTATTAAGGTTACATGGTTATTCTAGTATTCTCAACTAGAGAAGAATCTATTACAAAGTAATGAATATTGTTTGTTTTTTATTTTTAAAATTTTCTTGGTATAATAGGGATTGTCAGATAACAAATCAATTAAGTGAAAATGATAATAGGGATTGTCAGATAACAAATCAATTAAGTGAAAATGATCATATAGTAGCAACATTAAGTTGTAATCAAATTACAACCACTATTATTGGTGTTCAATAGTTACTTATGATAATTAATTTCTAACATTATTCATAAGCTTAAATTTTGCTTTTGACATGCTCCTCCAGTTCATGTAGAGAATAGTAGCATTTTTATAATTTTGTAGCGTGACATTCTGGTAAACCTAGTGAAAACCCAAAATACACAATTAGAGAATTTATTTTGAATTCTTTGAATGTAGATTGTTATTTTATCATTAAAGCATCTCAAATACCTAAGAATTAAGTGATCGTTGGCTTTGTTGATTTTCTCACAACAGGGTGGTTTATTAAATTAATTACAAGCTTACTAGATGAGGAGTTTATTTGATATTTTAGTTTGTGGTTGGAAGCTTTAAGTTATACTTCAAGTTTATAGCTTGGATTTATTTGGACCCAAATTGAATCACTTCTAGCAACATTGAATATTTCTTGTCGAAACGTTTAATTTGTTTTTTAAATTTGCTAAAAAAGATGCTTAAATAAACTTGAATTTGACCCTGAATATCCTCTCATTCGAATTATATTAATATTTGTGCCTGATATTATAGATTTTTTAATGAAACGTCAAGAACTTGGAAAAGCCAATTTGACATTTTTAATGATGAAAAAATTTTTTAAATAAATATCAAGTAATATAAAAATAATAGCTTAACGAAAAAAATTTCTAAAATCTCGATTCCTTTGAAATGCACCTTAAAAGAGATTAAATAAGTGAAATGTCAAAGTTATGAAATACTCATGCACATGAAGATTTGGGCTAAGAAAAAACCTAGAAGCAAGAGATCAAGAATTAAGTGAATCAAGAAATAATCCTTCTTAAAGTATTAGGATTGTGCTTGCAGATGAAATGGATTCAAGTTAAAATAATAATGCAACTAAAAAATTAATGTTGATTGAATCTTTTTTTCTTGCTTCCTTTTTATGGTTGTGCTTATAAAATTTGCTTAAGAAAAAGAAGGCATCTTTATGCTTCGCAAAGCTTACTTGGGGATTTGATCACAATCAACATAATCTTCAATAAGCTTTTTCTTCCCATTCAGAATATCAAGCTACAATTTTATAGGATGTTTGATTCCTTAGTGCTTGTACTCCTGCAGAGTGGTTGGATCAATATTCTCACATATTTAAATGATAATAAATACCACAAGTTGTGTAACTCCCAGATTTATAAATCAATTTTATTACTAAATAACAAAAAAGAAATTTTCATAAACTTGAATAAATATGAGGATTTTAGAATAAGAGTTTATATATAACTTTAAGTATACCAAAAATTTAGAATTTCAAATTTTTTTTGTGAGTACTTGACCTAACACCTTATTTCAACTTGCACTACAAGTTAGTAACACGAGCAAAAAATTTCATTCATAATGATGAAAATTCATAAATAATTCTATTCCCAATTGTAAACCATATAGAGAAAATTAAAATGAAGAAAATCTTCTCAAAGAATATACATCAAATAGTTACAATGTAATTATACTGAAAGTAGTGACATAAAACATCCATTAGTGAATATTTATGATGGAAAACTCGTAATATTATCTCATAGAATTTTCATCATAATTTCTAATAGTTTGTCAAAGGGTCTTGTCGCAGCCGGTTTGTGTTTTTCGCCGCTAATTCCTGTCGTGTTGAATGTGTTCTTTTTATTAAAAGGAGTCGCCACTCTGTTTATCTATTTTTATCGCCCTAATCTTTAGTTAACTCATTCTCTCGAATCATGTCAAGGATTCCAAGATTTCAAGAAACTTGGAGAAGGAAGGAAAGGGTAAAAATAGAAAACATGAGAAAAAGAAATGTCGAAAGGATTTTTCATTGTGGTGAACATTATAGAGAAATGATTTCTCATATAAGGAAAACCACTTGAAAAATAAATAAAAAACAAGATTTTAAGAAACTCGGAGAAGGAAGGAAAGGGCTAAAAATAGAAAACATGAGAAATCATTTCTCTATAATGTTCTCCACAATGAAAAATCTTTTCGACATTTCTTCTTCTCCTGTGGTTTTAGGTGTATCACCTATTTTGAGTTTTTAATTCTCCTATATGAGCAAGCTTCTATATTTAATTACATCTTAGATAATTAAAATTATGTAAGAAAACTCCTGATTCTCATCATTACTTTTTCTTTAAGTAGTGTCAAGGTAAAGGAAAGAAACATCAAATATTTTATTCCTAGGGTAATAGATTTTTAAGAATATGATTCTACCCTAAAAATTTTGTTTTGTTTCCTCATGTTGTTTTTATTTGGTTTTGTTTGATTTTTGTTTTATTTGTCATGTCGTTTCATTTTATTTTATTTTGTTATGTTTGTCATGTCATGTCGTTTTATTTTATTTTATTTTGTTTGTCATGTTTTTTTTATTTTGTTGTCTCAAAGTTCCACTTCAGAATGTCGTCCTACAAAACAGAGTTAGCACACCATATAACATGCAAAGTAAATCTAAAGAGCAATTTGTTTTAAGTCTCTCACGAATCTGCAAAAACAGAATATGATTAGCATGAAATCATGTTTAATTTTGTCAATTTAATTGGTTGAATAATTTTTAAATGACTCGGTCAAGTTGTTTATGGCTCTGTCATCCTGGGGCAGTATAGTATTCAAATCTACTTGGTCCGAAAGATCTTTAAACCAGTACCGAAAGATTCTTGTCAAAAACCATAGATTGTGTCGTCCAACAAATCTTTGTAGATCTGAACACAGCTATTTAAGTTGCATTCGGTGATCTTTGTTCATTAGAGTTTAATTTAAGTTTTAATGTCTTATTCGAATTTTAGGGGTTGAAAAATTTTAGGCTGTTTATGACTTATTAACCAATTGAATTTAGTCATTTTGTCATTTTATTTGTTATATTTTTGGGATGACTGTTACACCTAAACTACATAGTATTTTTAGACACATTTTTATACCTATTTTTGAAATATTGCACTTGAATGGAAGGTATTTTTGTGTTTTTCTTGTAGATACAAGTAAAAATGGAAAAAAAAAAGCTTAAATGAGTGAAAAAGGATCAAATTTGGAGCAATAAGGTGAAAAATTATGCAAAAGAGTTTTGGCGCCTAAGCGCCTGATCCGACGCTTAAGCGTCGGTTAAATAGAGAAGGTCACGCCTAAGCACCGAGACCCTGCGCTTCAGCGCTAGTGGCAGTTACTAGACGAGTAAAATCGATTTTCACGAATTTTGAAGAGGTTTTTGAGCCACACATTGGCTTAATAGGTGATTGTAACCACCATGAACAAAAATTATCATGAAATGATGTGTCTCTTAGGCAAATACATCAAATCAAGACACATTTTGAAAAGATCCCAAGACACCTCTTGGAAAATTATAAAAGAAAGAAGATATGACTTAGAAAAGAGTCCTGAAAATATTGACAAGTTTTGAAAGTTCTTCTCTAGGGAGTTAGTTCGGAGAGATTTTCAGGAACCACTTTTTATTTAATTTATCCTTTTTGTTATTTTGTTTTGAGTGATTGTAAAAAAGAAGTGATTCAAAGAAACTTCAAGAGTTTGGTGGAGGTCTTGAGATAAGTTTTTATCTTTTTATTTTAGACTACTTTTGCTTTTAATCGAGACTTGTTGTTGGTTTGACATTGATTTCTTCTTTTGAACTAAAGTGAGATTTTATTTTCTCCATGGATTCTATCTTTATCTTTCTTCTTAAAATGACAAGTAATTAAGTTTTCGATGGAAGTTGTGGAGAGTATTGATCTTTAATGTTGGAAGAAGTTGTGATGATTTAAATCTATGCACTTCATTTACTTCTTGATATTGTCAATCTAGATGTTAAAATTTGTTGTGCGAACATGTAAGAACCGGGCTGGTATTGTCTCAGTAAAAAATTAGATAGAATCACATGAGGTTGTATGAATGAGAATGTAATTCATATGATTGAGTGCAAATAAATAGGAAAATATTAATTGATGAGTGTAGAGTTAGAGGACTTTAAAGTGACAGGTTAAATCCCCAAACTTGATTTATTGTTTTAGGTTATAATACAAGAATGTTATCCCCCAGGTGGAGGGAATTGAGGGAACTCTAGAGTGAGATCTAGCATCTTCTCTGCCTAGCCGGTCTTCAGAACTATTCAAACTTTAAATTTGTCAATGTTTTTCATAGCAACTCTAGTAAGGGTAAAAAATATTATTGCTCATATTTGGCACAACACAATTTGCATACTTCCACAACAGAATTATATACTTATTACTGATTCATGATAAGAAGAAAGATATTTTCATATTAAGTAATTTTCTTCCACAAAAACTTTAGTAATCTTTTTAAATTGTTATTGTTTCGTTAAAATATCAAAAATACCCAAAAAAATTTAAATTTTAAATTCCTGCAAAAATTATTTTTAGTTTAAGTAATTATCTTTTTAAAAATAGAAAAACTTTCTAAAAGTGCATATTGCATAATCTTCCCTATGGGTTCGATATTCAGGTCTTAATAAAAAAGTCCAATATTACTTGATAACGATACGTATACTTGCGTAGTATTCCAATATAAATATATATAAATTAAAAAGTTAAATTCTTATTTTTCTTCAGGATCAAGTTTTTGGTTTTGTTGCAATATAAGGAAATATAAGTGAAAAATATCATCAGAACTATTGTTATACTGTGCATAAGCCATTAGGATCAGGATCAAGTTTTTGGCGCCGCTGTCGGGGAAGAAAACTTAGTAAATTTTTATTTTTAAAAAGTCTTATTTAAACTTTAAATGTTGTATCTTATTTTATATGTTTTATTTTATTTTATTTTATTTTATTTTATGTTAGTGTATGCGTAGTTCATATTCTGAAGGACTAGTGCCCTACGATTCTGTATTAGAAAGAACTATTAGAAAAAGCAGAAAAATAAAAAAAAATTAAAAATCTTGAAAAATTTAAAAAAAAATTACAAAAATGGCAAACCAAAATAATCAACATGTTGAAATTCATCAAGAGTTTAGACCTTTAAGAGATTAAGCCAACCCTACTGTAGATGAGCTTCATTGCAGTATTCAAAAACTTACTGTGGTGGATAATTCATTTGAGCTTAAACTTGTTCTTATGGTATCAAATAATCAGTTTGGGGGATCATCCACTAAAGATCCAAATTTACATCTTACCAATTTTCTAGAATTGTGTGCTACATTTAAATACGATGGTATTTCAGATGATGTCATAAGACTTAAGTTATTTCCTTTCTCACTTAGGGATAAAGCTAAGATGTGGTTGAATTCATTAGCACCTGGATCTATCAGAACTTGGGGTAATTTAGCACAAAAATTCCTTGCTAAATATTTTCCACCATAAAAAACTGCGAGCTTAGAAATGATATTACATCTTTTAATCATTTTGAAGGAGAATCTATTTATGAAGCATGGGAACAATTTAAAGAACTCTTAAGAAAGTGTCCACACCATGCTATACCAGATTGGTTAATAGTTCAAACCTTTTATAATGGATTATTTGGTTCTCTTAGATCTATTATTGATGCCGCTGCTGGTGGTTCATTGATGTCAAAACTATTTCATGATGCTTATGTTTTAATTGAAAAGATGGCTACCAATAATTTTTAAAGGCCTTCTGAGAGGGTGAATCCAAAGAAAGTAGCCAATATTCATGAAATTGATGCATTTACTATGTTAGCAAATCAAGTTGTTGCAATTTCAAGGAAGTTAGACCAATTTGGAATGAATTTTTCTCAACCAATTTCCATGATTGAAGAGAATTCATTAGATCAAATGGTAGATTCTCAAAAATCATTTGAGACTTTGAATGCCATAAATTATAAGCAAAATAACACATATTCCAGTTATTATAACCTAGGTTGGAAGAACCATCCCAACTTTAGCTGGAATAACAATTTGGGTGGTAATAATCAGCAATGGGGGAACAACCAAGTAAACCCATTGGAAAACTGGAACAACCAAGGGAATAATAATTATAGATCTACTTATCCTCCAAGTATAAATAGTAATAACAATTTAATGATAGGAAGTTATCTATAGAAGAAGTGGAAGAGTGTTTATCTCAATATTTCTAATCAGTGACAAAGTCAATGAGCTACAATTAGAAATATTGAGAATTAACTTGGGCAAATTGCAAGTTCTTTAAGTAATAGATCCCAAGGAACACTTCCTAGTAATACTGAAATAAATCCAAAAGACCAGAATAAAGAGTAAGTTAAAGCCGTACGACTTAGAAGCGGAAGAGAGTTGGAAGGTAAGGTTAAAAAAGAGATTCAAGTAGAGAGAGAAGAGATTGAAGAATTAAAAGAGGACGCTCCGAAAGATTCTGAGAAACCTATTTCTCCACAAAAAATTGATTTAGAAGAACCACCACTTCCATTTCCTCAGAGACTTCGACAACAGAAGTTGGATAAAATTTTTTCAAAATTTATGGAAATATTTAAGAAGCTTACAATCAATATTCCATTTGCTGAAGCCTTAGAACAAATGCCAGGCTATGTAAAGTTTATGACGAATATTCTCAACAGAAAAATGAAGTTTGAATATAATGAGACTGTTGCACTTAGTGAGAAGTGCAGTGCTATAATTCAGAAGAAACTTCCTGAAAAGCTTAAAGATCCTGGTAGCTTTACAGTTCCATGTGCAATAGGAGACAGATTTTATGGGAAAGCTTTATGTGATTTAGGTGCAAGCATTAACCTTATGTCATTATCAATATTTAAAAGATTGGGTTTAGGAGAAATAACCCGTACTACTGTAACTCTGCAGTTAGCAGATCGTTCGATAACATATTCTAAAGGAGTTATAGAAGATGTCCTAGTGAAAGCGGACTTTCATGTTGATTTCGTTGTGCTAGATATGGAGGAAGATAAAGAGATGCCTATCATTTTGGGATGACCTTTCCTAGCCACGGGAAGAGCAATGATAGATGTACAGAAAGGGGAATTAACAATGCGCATTAATGATCAAACTATTACTTTTAACATTTCAAAGTCTATGAAATACCCTATAAAAGGTAAAGATGATGAATGCTATAGAATGGATGTTACAAGATATCTGAGCAAATGCCATTTCAAGCTTACTTATGAAGAAAAATCTGAAGAAAAATATTTGGAACACGAGCAAGAAGAGGAATTAGATCAATGTGTAAACCTTTTTAAGGAAGATTCAAGTTATGTTCAAGAAAGTTTTGAAATTTTGAACACGATAGACAAAGATAAATCATTTTGTCAATCTATTGAAAAACCTCTAGAACATGAGTTGAAATTACTTCCTGAACATTTAAAATATGCCTTTTTAGGAGATTCCTCTACTTTATCTGTTATAATTCCCTTGAAGTTAAAAAAGGAAGAAGAAAAAAGCTGATGAAAATTTTGAAATACTTTAAGAAAGCCTTCGGATGGACAATTGCTGATATTAAAAGAATCAGTCCTTCAATTTATATGCATAGAATTAATTTGGAAGAAAATTGTAAACCAAGTGCTGATCCACACAGGAGATTAAATCCTATTATGAATAAGGTTGTTAGGAAATAAATTTTAAAATGGTTAGATGTTGGAATTACCTACCCTATTTCAGATAGTGCATGGGTTAGTCCAATTCACTGTATTCCTAAGAAAGGAGGAGTAGCTGTAACTGTGAATGAGCATAATGAGTTAATACCTACTAGATAAGTTATAAGGTGGTGAATATGCATTGATTATAGAAAATTAAATTTTGCCACAAGGAAAGATCATTTTCCACTACTCTTTCTAGATCAAATGCTGGATAGACTAGTTGGGCACAAATACTTTTATTTTCTGGATGGATATACCGGTTATCACCAAATTCAAATATCTTTTGAGGATAAAGATAAAACAACATTTATCAGTCCTTATGGTATTTTAGCTTTTAGAAGAATGCCCTTTGGTTTATGTAATGACCTTGCTACATTTCAAAGAAGTATGATGACAATTTTTTGTGATTTAATTGAAAAAGGGATTGAAGTCCTTATGGATGACTTTTTAGTGTTTCAAACTTACTTTGACTCATGTTTAGAACATTTATCTAAAGTTCTTAAGCGCTATGAAGAAACAAATTTAGTCCTTAACTGAGAAAAATGCCAATTTATGATAGCAGGAGGAATTGTATTAGGTCATCAAATATCAGAAAATGATATGGAAGTACATCCTACTAAAATTCAAGTGATCGCTAATTTACCTTATCCAACATATGTAAGGAGAATTAGGAGTTATTTAGGGCATGTGGGATTTTACAGGCGATATATTAAGGACTTTTCTAAGATTGCTAAGTCTTTATGTCATTTACTGGAGAAAGATGCAATTTTCAATTTTGATGAGGAATGCCTAAAAGCTTTTAAATTATTAAAAGAAAAAACAATCAATGCACCAATTATAGTTTCACCAAAATGTGAAAAACGTTTTGAACTTATGTGTGATGTAAGTGATTATACTATTAGAGTTGTTTTTGGACAAAGATATGATAAAATTTTAAAAGTTATTTGCCATGCTAGTAAAACTCTTAGTGAAACTCAAATTAATTCTACAGCAACTAAAAAGAGTTATTAGCAATAGTATATGCCTTTGATAAATTTAGATCATATTTGATTAGAACTCATTGTATAATACATACAGATTATTCTGCTATTAAGTACTTAATGAAAAAGAAGGATACTAAACTGACTTATAAGATAGATTCTTCTTTTACAAGAATTTGATTTTAAAATAATAGATCGAAAGGGAACTGAAAATCAAATTGCTGATCATTTGTCCAGTCATGAATTAGAAAAAACACTCTGTTTTGAAAAAGAAATTAATGAATATTTTCAAGATAAAAAATTGTTCATTGCAAATGAGTGGCGTGTTCCATGGTATGCCGACACTGTGAACTATATTGTTAGTGATCTTAAACCCTATGGAATGACATACAAAAAATGAGGGAATTTATTTCTGAAGCTAAAACTTATTTTTGGTATGACCCATATTTATATAAACAAGGACAAGATCTGATCATTCGAAGATGTGTACCATTAGAAGAAAATTATGAAATTATAAAAAAATTTCATAATTTTGATTTTGGGGGACATTTTGGTGTTGATAAAACAACATACAAAATTCTACAGTCTAAATTTTATTGGCCCACAATTTTTAGAGATGTTAATCCTTATATCAAAACTTGTGATAGATGTCAAAGAGTAGGCAATATTTCTAGAAGAAATGAGATGCCCCTTAATTATATGCTAGAAGTTAAAATATTTGATGTTTGAGGATTAGATTTCATGGAACAATTTATACCATCTTTCAGAAATTTATATATCCAGTTAGCAGTAGACTATGTATCCAAATGGATAGAATCCATTGCTTTACCTTGATGTGATGCTCAAAGTGTTGCAAAATTTTTTAAAACGAACATATTTTGTAAATTTAGGATGTCGAGAGTTATCATTACTGATGGGGGAAGTCATTTCAAAAATGTCATTATGGAGAAGTTATTAAAGAAATATCATATAAATCATAGGATTACTACTACTTATCATCCTCAGACAAGTGGTTTGGTTGAATTATCCAATTAGGAAATTAAAAGAATTAAGGAATAATCTGTGAATCCAACAAAAATGGATTGGCAGTCAAACTTGACTATGCTTTGTGGGCTTATAGGACTGCATATAGACCTCCTATAGGAATGTCCCCATATAGGCTAATATCTGGGAAAGCTTGTCACTTACGAGTTGAACTTGAACATAAAATATATTGGGCTATTAAAGAGTTCAATTATAATTTAAAAGATTCTGGTGAGAAAAGATTGTTACAATTAAAGAGCTTGAAAAGATAAGGAATGAATCTTATGAGAGTGCTAAGATTTATAAAGAAAAGATGAAAATGTGGCATGATAGAAAGATTCTTACTAAAAATTTTCAGCCAGGGTGACAAGTTTTGCTATATAATGCAAGGTTAAGATTATTTACGGGCAAACTTAAGTCTAGGTGAATGGGCCCATTTGTTGTGATAAAAGTTTATCCTTGTGGAGCTGTGTATATTAAAGATCCTAATTCTGAGAAATTTTTTAAAGTGAATGGACATAGACTGAAACCTTATTATATAGAGGATCAACATAAATATAATGATTGAATGATGTTGGGTCAACCAGAATGAGCACTGGTTATGTCGGGCTGACAATGTAAAACCAAGCGCTTTCTGGGAGGCAACCCATAGTTATCAGTGTGTTTTTTGCTTTGATTGTTGTTTTGAGTCTGATTAAGAAATTTAGGATAGTATTTTTGAGTCTATTATGTGCTAGTAATGATTTTTAGACTTTATTTAGTGACCTAGACATGTTAGAATGAGAATTTGGACGTTAAGTTGACTGGTGCAAAAATGTACACTGGTGCTTATGCGCCAGATCTGACGCTTAAGCGTGGAAATTTAAACACATATGCAAATTTCAATTTCTAGAAGGTGTAACTGCAATTTAGTTGGAATAAACGTGTCTTGGCAGTTTCTAGTCGTGACTAGAAGTTATGAGGGGAATTAGGCCTATAAATAGAAGGGGTTTGTGAAGGAATTTCACCTCAGATTATTTTTAGCCCTAAAAGTCTAAGAAAGGGAGAGATTTAGAGAAAATTTCTTCATGGGAGATGGATTTGAAGAAGAAGGAAGAATCCATGAGAAAGAAGTTCATTAGTCAAAGTGCACAAGAGATATTTAACAATTTTTTAGTCGTTAGTATTGAAGGGATATCAGAGAAGATCAACAAGATGAAGAATATTATATCTGTATTAGAAACTAAGGTGCTTGAATTTCATGCTCACCTAGAACATATTGGGTGGCAACTTAGGATGCAATTCAACCATACAAGTTATGTAGAGGAAGCAGATAAGGCGACGTTCCTTAAGCAAAGTGGATCGAAGATGATAGTATTAGAGCTCGTCACCACCGCCCGTTTTATCAACTTTATATTCCTGGAGAGACTACTAAGAGACAAGAATTTGTTCCTTCTAATGAAGAGTGGCATTAAGTTAAGTGGTAGGAATTATGTGTTTGGAGTCATTTTTTTAAGTTAAGTGTTTATGTCTTGTGTTTAGTGTTTGTGTCACTTATGTGTTTAATTGTAAATGTGTGTTAAGTGTTTTGTACTTAGGAAAGTTTTCTCATCCAAGACTATTTGGAGAGAGAACTAAGTGATAAATGTTTTTGTACTTGTTTGTGAATAAATATAGGTTTGTTTTTTTGAAAATTTGTGTTATTTTTAAACTCGAATTGAATTAATTATTATGGAGAATTTTGAGAGAGAAGGGAGTAATAGGTAGTAAAAATAGTCATTTAAGTGCTATGAGACCATTTAGGGGTGGTTTACTTAATCTAATATTGCATTTTACTTATAATTAAAAATTTCAAAAATTGTGCACTGGTGCCTAAGAACCACATTTCGTGCTTAAGCGCGAGCCAACTCGAGAGGCAAGCGCCTAAACGCCACTTAGTCACACTTAAGCGCCGGTTCACAAAAACCGATTCGAAAACAGTTAAAAGTGAATTTTAAGTCCAAAAATACCATTTTTTACGCCTCCTATTGTCTTTCCCAACTCAAGTTCACGTTTTTGAGGGCTAGGGTAAGTAAAATTTGAAGATTTCTTGGTGGAATCGAGTGAGATTTGCTAGATCCAAGTTCCTTGAGGTAAGAGCTTTACTTCTATATTTTCACCATATATTTTAATCACATTTGGAAGATTTTGAAAATTTACTATTCATGGTGAAAAATGAAGAAACATTTATGAAAATTTCTTGAGAAGTTTAGTTAGTGCTTTTGGAAGTTTAGTTTAGTGATTTAAACTTGATTTTTAAAGTTATTTTTGGAATTTATCAAATTTGTAGAATGACACCAAGAATGAAAAGGAGCAGAGGAAAGAGACCATTTGATTCGAGCAAATTTGTCAGTTCAAAAGCTCATGATCAATATAGTGACGCTCTATAGTCACAAAAATTGATTCAGGAGCGATGTTTTAAGAGTCTAGGTGGAGAAGTAGAAGACCTGATAGTCCGCCGACAGTGGGAACAATTCTGTCGTTTCTCTGTTTTTACAGTGCTTTCTACTTTAAGGGAGTTTTATGCAAATCTCCCAGAGGCTGAAGATGATCGAGTTTTGGTTCGAGGGAAGTTGATACCTTTTACTTAAGAGGTAATCAACTTGTTTTACCATTTACCACCAGAGACTTTGTGTTTTATGCGAATTATAGTCCTACTGAAGCGAAGTTAGACGAGATTATTTCATACTTGAGTATTGGGAGAGAACTTTGGAAGATTACCAATGAAAGGAGAGCAAATTTCCCAACTTCAAAGTTATCTGCACCTTTAAAGGCCTGACACTATTTCATTTCTGCTCGCCTGCTTCCAACCAATCATCTTAGTGAAGTGACAAGAGAGAGAAGAATGTTGAATTATTATAATCAAGAGGGAAAGCCCATCAACATAGGGGCTTTGATCTATCAGACTTTCATTAGTTCTACTACAGCTACTACTACTGCAGGTATGGGATTTGCTTCCTTGAATATTTCTTTGTGTGAGCAGGCTGGGGTTAGGTATGATAGTTGGGAGGAAATTTTGTTACCTCTAAAGCCGATCACGAAGTTGAATGTGAAGACTTATTTTGAGCATTCGATTTTTGGCTGGAGACGAGGATTTGCCAGAAGTTATGGATTAAAGATGTCTGCTGCATCTTCATCTAGACTAACTACTTCACGTGCTTCTACATCTAGAGGTCATACCAGGACTCAGGATGAGTTATTACAGAAGATGATGGATAATATCAATTTTACCGCTGATAAGGTACAAAATTTAGAGCGTTTTGCAGATCATACTAATAGTTATAATAGAAGGAAGTGTGAATGTGAAGAGAAATTCTACTCATCTTTGGAGAGCCTGATAAGAGGTGAATCAGGAGTGTAATTTCCTCCATATCTTCGATATCCTGATTATGAGCTTGCAGAAAAATGGTACAGCGGTGATTCTGAGAATGTAGAGTAGAGCTGAGAGATTCATTTTATGATTGTAATATGATGTGAACTATGTGGTCTGAGTCTGCTACATTTGCATCTGTGTGTTGTTTTGGACTATTTTTTATATTGTCGTTTGAATTTTTATGTCCTGTTGTTGCTGTGTTTGTTGAGTTAGATAAGATTTTGTTTTTAAAATTTTAGGGTAGTAATTGTTTTTGTGTTTAGTACTGTGATTTAGTTAGTTTAGAACTTAACTTAATTTCATATCTGTTATAAGGTAGAAAATCTTACTAGCTTAGATCTTAAACTTGAAATTCAGAAACTGTTGCCCTAATTTTTCTTTTATCATGTTAGTGTGTAGTTTGCTTTTATACCCACTGCTAAGAAGTCTATTTGAATCTCTACATGTTAAAATAAAATGAAATGTTAGAAAATTTGATCAAAATTAATTTTACTCCTGTCTTTAGTTTTATACTTGTATAACTAGGATGTAAAAAATCCTGTTATCATGTTATTTCAATTTTCATTTCCCTCCTATATAATTATCTGATCCTAAACTATTTAATCTGTTATAAATTTAAGTTTGAAGGGATGAAAAATATTTTCAAAACAAGAATTTTATTTGTTCTTAAATGTACTACAAGTGAATTTGATTTTAAAAGAAAAAATGATTATGTATATGAATTTATATTAGGGATGTAAAATTTGATTTTAGAAATGAGTAAGAAAATTTAGTTAAAATTTTAAGTAATGAAGAAAAACTTTAAGTTAAAAATTTTTAGTATAGAAAATGATTAATATAAGTGATTATCTTTAGTAAGAAAATTTATATTTTTGAAAAATTTAGATAATTTAGCCTTTTATTTTTAATACTTAAATTTCTTTTATTAAAATGAATTTCAAAACTATTATTATATATATAAGTAAAAGTTTTATATCAAGACATTACTTTAGGAAAGGAGAACTGAAATTCAAAATCATTAAAGGCCTATTCAGATATAATAATCCTTGCCTGAAAATAAAAAAAAGAAAAAGAAGAAGAAAAAGGAAAAAAAAAGAAAAGAAAAGAAAAGAAATATAAGGGAGGAGAAGCTTGAGGATTAGTTCCTAATCAAAAATTGGTTCTACATTTGATCTTTTTAAAGTATAAGACTTGATAAAATCTTAAGCTTATAAATATAATATAGTATATAAAATTATTTTTAATAAAATTTTAAGTAGAGAAAATAAAAGAACTAAAATATATATTTAGAGAACTTACAATATTTTTGAATTTGATAGGAACTCATATTTTCATAGTTCTTAACATTAAATATTTTTGAACTTTAAGTTGGTCTCATTTACTAATTATTTTTTTCTAAATTTGACTACTATATTTCTAAATCTAAATTTTAGTAACTCGTAAAGAAATTCATATACATATCATACATATTTGGTTTTTAAAGATTGAAGTGTCACTTGAGGACTAGTAACATTTTAAGTTTGGGAGATTTTGATACACCTAAAATATATAGTATTTTTAGACAAATTTTTATACCTATTTTTGAGATATTGCACTTTAATGGAAGGTATTTTTGTATTTTTTTGTAGATACAAGTAAAAATGGAAAAAATGCTTAAAGGAGTGGAAAAGGATCAAGTTTGGAGAAAAAGGTGAAAAATTGAGCAAAAGAGTTTTGGCGCCTAAGCGCTAGAACCGGCGCTTAAGCGCCGGTTAAACAGAGAAGGTCGTGCCTAAGCACTGAGACCCTACACTTAAGCACCAGTGATAGTTACTAGGCGAGTAAAATTGGTTTTCACAAATTTTGAAGAGGTTTTTGAGGCACCCATTGGCTTAATAGGTGGTTGTAACCACCATGGACGAACGTTATCATGAAAGGATGCATCTCTTGGGCAATACATCGAATCAAGACACATTTTGAAGAGATGCCAAGGAACCTCTAGGAAAAATATAAAAGAAAGAAGAGAGGAATTAGAAAAGTGTCCTGAAAATATTGGCAAGTTTTGAAAGTTCTTCTGTGGGAGTTAGTTTGGAGAGATTTTCATAAACCACTTTTTATTTTCTTTATCCTTTTTGTTATTTTATTTTGAGTGATTGTAAAAGAGAAGAGATTCAAAGGAACTTCAAGAGTTTGGTGGAAGACTTGAGATAAGTTTTTATCCTTTTGTTTTAGACTACTTTTGTTTTTTATCGAGACTTGTTGTTGGTTTGACAATGATTTCTTCTTTTAAACTAAAGTGTGGTTTTGTTTTCTCCATGGATTCTGAGTAGTTTTCCTTATCTTTCTTCTTAAAATGATAAGTAATTATGTTTTGGATAGAAGTTGTGGAGAGAATTGATCTTTAATGTTAAAAGAAGTTGTGATGATTTAAATCCATGCACTTCATTTACTTCTTGATTTGGCCAATCCAAATGTTAAAATTTGTTGTGAGAACATGAAAGAACCTGGCTGGTATTGTCTCAGACAAAAATTAGAAAGAATCACATGAGGTTGTATGAATGAGAATGTAGTTCATATGATTGAGTGCAAATAAATAAGGAAATATTCATTGATGGGTATAGAGTTAGAGGACTTTAAAGTGATAGGTTAAAACCCCCAACTTGGTTTATTATTTTAGGTTCTGATACGAGAATGTTAGCCCACAGGTGGAGAGAATCTAGGAAACTCTAGAGTGAGAGCTAGCAATTTGCCTGCCTAGCCGGTCTTCGGAATTATTCAAACTTTAAATTAGTCAATGTTCTTTATAGCATCTCTAGTAAGGGTAAAAAGTATTATTGCTCCTATTTAGCACAACACAATTTGCATACTTTCACAACAGATTTCCTATACTTATTACTGATTCATGATAAGAAGAAAGATATTTTCATATTAAGTACTTTTCTTCTACAAAAACTTTAGTTATCTTCTTAAGTTGTTACTGTTTCGTTAAAATATCAAAAATACCAAAAATATTTAAATTTTAAATTCTTACAAAAATCATTTTTAGTTTAAGTAATTATTTAAAAAAAAAATAGAAAAACTTTCCAAAAAGTGCATATTGCATAATCTTCCCTGTGGGTTCGATATTCAGGTCTTAATAAAAAAAGTCTTATATTACTTGATAACAATATGTATACTTGTGTAGTATCTTAATATAAATATATATAAATTAAAAAGTTAAATTCTTATTTTTTTTCAGAATCAAGTTTTTGGTTTTGTTGCAAAATAAGGAAATATAAGTGAAAAATACCATCAGAACTATTATTATACTGTGCATAAGCCATTAGGATCGGGATCAATGACCCGATCAGGATCTCACAGTTCCGTCGTCCCGGGTGATTATGTTTGTCATTTGTTTAGCCATAAATGGTTGGAAGATATTTCATTAGCATCCATGGGTTACCTTCTCCAAAATACCTTCTCAATCTAAGTTGCATTTTTAGGTTATATTTAAAATTTAATATCTTTTAAAGTAGATTTTATCTCATCTATGAGGCGAGTTGGATTTTTATGAGGTCATTTGTTTTAGTTCTGATGTCGATTAGACCTCAAGAAGTTTAATTGAGATCTAAGATTTAGGTATAATTTCGGTGAACCTTAAAGATTTATGTCATCCAATTTGGATAGATCCTAAGGTATGAGGATGATTTAGGTTCAATATAGGTAGAACTTACAGTTTAAGATGGTTTAAGTCCAATGTAAGTACGACTTAAGGTAATTTAGGTTCAATATAGGTAGAACCTAAGGTATGAAGATGATTTAGGTTCAATATAGGTAGTACCTAGAGTTTAAGATGTTTAAGTCAAATGTAAGTAGGAATTTAGGTTCAATATAGGTAGAAGCTACGGTATGATGATGATTTACGTTCCATATAGGTAGAACTTAAGGTATAAAGATGATTTAGGTTCAATATATGTAGAACCTAAGGTTTGAAATAGTTCTATGTCCAATGTAGGTAGGACTTAAAATTGATTTAGGTTCAATGTGGGTAGAATCTAAAGTTGAAGTTAATTTTAAGCCCAATGTCGGTATGACTTAAGATTGATTTAAGTTCTTTGTGAATTGAACTTTAGGTTTGAATGAATCTAAGTTCAATGTAATTAGGACCTGCAGTTAACTTAAGTTCAATATTAATTGAACCTAAAGAATAAAATGTCTAAGTGCATGATATTAAGTCCAATGTGGTTAGGACTTATAGTTGATTTATATTCTAAGTCCAATGTTGGTAGAACTTAAGATTGAGATGAATTTAAGTCCAATGTATGTAGGACTTTTAAGTTGATTAGGTTTAATGTGATTAAGGCCTAAATTTGATTTAAGTTTAATATAGACTAAACTTAAAAGTTTAAGTTAAGAACTAAAGGTTATTTTAAGTTTAATATAAATTAAACTTAAGGGTTTATAGTGTTTAGGTCCAATGTATTTCGGACCTAAAGTTGATTTAAAGTTCAATATAGAAAGAACTTAAGAGTTTAGAGTGTTTTAGGTCCAATTTGGTTAGGACCTAAAGCTGATTTAGTTCAACTCAACTCAACTTAGATTTAGTATGAGTTGAGAAACTAAAGTTGTTAGCTAGGTTGGACCTACGAATTTTAGGTTAACTTATGGTCAATTTTGGGTTGAACCTAAGGTTTAGGTTGACTTAGGTTTAAGTTGAGTTAAACTTAAGTGTTTTAATTGATTAAGTATAATGTAGGTAAGACTTAATGAAGGATTAATTAGGTCTAATTAGGTTAGATCTAGTTGATGCTATGGTTGATTAAGCCTAATGTAACTCTGGTTTAATGAATGTTAATTAGGTCTAATTATGGTTAGACCTAATTGAGGTTTAAAGTGATTAAGCCTAATGTAAGCAAGGCTAATTGAGGTTTAAAATGATTATGCTTAATGCAAGTAAGGCTTAATGGATGTTAATTAGGTCTAATTAGGCTTAGAACAAATTGAGGTTTAAAATGATTAAGCCTATTATAAGTAAGGATTAATGAAGGTTAATAAGGTCTAATTAGGATTATAACTAATTGAAGTTTAAAGTGATTAAACCTATAGTAAGTAAGGCTTGGTAAATACTAATTAGGTCTAATAGGGTTAGACCTAATTGAGGTTTAAAGTGACGAAGCCTAATGTAAGTAAGACTTAATGAATTTTAATTACGTTTAATTAGGGTTAGACCTAATTGAGGTTTAAAATGATTAAGTCTAATGTAAGGAAAGCTTAATGAGTGTTAATTAGGTCTAATTAATGTTAGACGTAATTGAGGTTTAAAATGATTAAGCCTAATGTAAGTAAGGCTTAATGAGTACTTAATTAAGGTTTAAAGTGATTAAGCCTAATGTAAGAAAGGCTTAATGAGTGTTAATTAGGTATAATTAGGGTTAGACCTAATTTGGTTGTAGGTTAATTAAGCCTAATGTAAGTAAGGCTTGATAAGGGTTAATTAGGTCTAATTAGGGTTAGACCTAATTGAGGTTTATTGGGTTAAACCTAATGTGGTTAAGGTTTGACTGGGTTTAATTCGACCTAATTGTGATTTAAACCTAATTAGGTTTTATTGAGTTAAACGTAATGTGATTAAGGTCTAACCGGGTTTAATTATGTCTAATTATGATTTAGACCTAATTAGGGTTTAATGTATCTTAAACCTAGTGTTGTTAAGGTTTAAGGTGATTAGTTTTAATTGAGATTTAGACCTAATTGAAGTTTATTTATGTTAACCTAATGTCATTAAGGATTAAAGGAGGTTAAGTAGGTCTAATTGAGGTTTAGACCTAATTGGGGTTTACAATATTAAACCTAAGAGGATTAAGGTCTAACTGGGTTTAATTAGGTCTAATTGTGGTTTAGACCTAACTAGGTTTTAATTATGTTAAGCCTAATTTCATCAAGGCTTAAAGGTGGTTAATTAGATCTAATTGAGGTTTAGAACTAATTAAAGTTTATAATGTTAAACCTAATGTGATTAAGGTCTAACTGGGTTTAGTTGCCTCCGTTCCCCAACAATCAGCTCTTCATCTTTGGCTTTCTAACCGACTATGAAAATTTGAGCAGGAGATGTGTTATTTCTTCGTCTCCTCAAACATGATTTATCCTAAAATAACCTTGTCATTGCTTTCCTCTTTCTTCTACAATCACTAGAATGAATCCCCATTATCATCACTTAGAAATCATCTCTTTCCCTTCCCTTCACGTTATCATATCATTAGCTCACAAATCATCAGCCTCCCACCATTTTCATAGGTGAAGTTGTACATTATGTAATTTAATAGATTCATTATCACATGTGTAACTAAATTTTATGATTTGACAATTGTGCTTGCAAAGATCTCTTGCATGTTATTAATTGTATGTTAGTTTATATTACTAAGATGAATTTAACCTAAATCATGCTAATATAGGCTTACTACTCCAATCTCAACTAATTAATGCTAAAATCATGGGTTAATAACTTAAGTTTAGAACTATATTTAGCTATTTATAGGTATTTTAACACGTATTTAATTATTTTGGCTCAATAGATGGATATGAGTATACATATAATTAACATAGAGCTTTTGTTTAGTGTTTATAAATTACACAAAGTCTGGTGTAATTTCTATGAATCTTAGCTAGATGATACATTCAATTAGCAGACCTCAAGGAAGATCGCTTGAATTTATTAAAAGATAAACATATTTTTTGAGGTATAACCATTGAAATTATTGTAGAATTTATTCAATTTTTATGTGCCTACCTGTAATATGCTTGGTAGCAATAGTTATTCCTACTTGGATGAAAATTATTAGTTTAGGAAATAAAAATTCATGTGATTGGCATCTTTTATAGCAATAGTTATTCCTACTTGGATGAAAAGTATTAGTTTAGACCTAATTAAGGTTTGTTGAAGTGCGGGCTCACTTGGATTGAACCTAACTGTCTATGCCTAGTTTGTCCTGGAGTCGGTTTAAGTCTAAATTGTTTAGACCTAAATGTCATTTGGAATTTTGACTTTTAGTCTATAAGGGTTAGACCCAATAGTCCTGAGAAGACAAGTAGACCCTATGTTGGTCAGGATTTAGGCTCACCTTTGATCTAGATTGGGGTTTAGATCTAAGGGTTTAGGACTTAGTCAATCCTATTTGTCATTCAAGGCTAATGTCCACTCCTAAAAGTTCTAGGGTTTAAAAAGTAAATAAGAAATTTACAATTTTGACACTAAGAGATGAAAATGTCATTTTAAGTTTTTCAATATTGTCAATTTAGAGTTTTGTCGGCACTATTTTTGGTATGGGGTTTGCCCGTAAGAAGCTGTCGGTCATCAGAATTGAAATCCCGTTGCCCGCTTTGGAATGATGTTTAAAAAGTTGGGTTTTGAAAAAGATGAAGTCAAACTGACCCCATAATTTTCATAGTTTAAATGAAAGAGCGCTTTACCTCAAATCCTGTATCTATCCCGAAAGATGAACACAAGAGTTGAGGATAAGGCTTGATCAAATAAACTAAAGAAAGTTATGACATCCATTTGGTCTGCGAAACCAATGTATTGGCCGACAAGTTCCCCTATTTAATATAAGGAATTAAATAGGTTTTATATTATGCTGAGTTCAAGAAAAGCTTCCTATAAGGGCAAGCCCCTATAGTTATTTACATCTTAGATAACTGAAGTTACCTAAGAATACTCCTAATAAAGATCAAGAAAATTTACGTTCAAGGAGTTCAAATGGTAAGGACATTTCAAAGATATCGAACTAAGATGTAGGATTGGTTAAAATTTGGAACATTTTGTTTTAGAGTCCAAAGGAGGAAATACTAAAGGATGTCACGGATCTAAAGAAGAACTACGGTGACTTCCCAAGCTATCCTATTATTTGGCTTCAATTTAGGAGAAATCATTTAGATGTTTCATCCTGCAATTTTTATTTATTTATTAGGATTTACATTTGTGTGAAGCAATCAACACAAATAACCTTGAAGATGAGAGGATTTAAGTCATGACGAATGACAACCTCGGAATCCTAAGACGAGTTAGGGCTTAGATTGTACAATAGGATTGTACAATAGGATTGTACAAATGCCTAAAAATATGTTTGAGGATTTATGTTGCACTAGGCAAACAACCTTGAATTCCTATGGCTTTGTTATTTTAAAGCTAAGGAAGGGGTGTATGAGTATAGATCCTTTTGCTGTTGAAGATAGCTGGGCTGCCCACCATGTAAGCTCCAAGCTCCTCGTTGTAGCAGAGTTCAAGTTTTCTAGGTCATTTAGTTATAATGTCAAATCAGGTGACCTTATGGTTAAAGTTCTTTAAATTTTATTATGGGCATATTAAATTTGATTAAAGCGACACCGGTCAAGATCCCACGGTTCCATCATCC
>NEWO01000268.1:823139-842091 GCA_003013225.1 Phalaenopsis aphrodite
AAAATTATTTAAGTATTAGCTTTAATGATGATTTTTAAAAATCAATTAAAAATATTAAATAATCTCAAAATCCTTTAAAATTTTTATGGTGAATTCCCTAACTTATAAATCACAGTGGAGAATAAAAATTAAATGATTTTGATCTTTATGTTCTCCAAATTAAATATTTTAAGCAAGTTGGGGTTTGCATAAAATAGTGATGTTTTGATTCTTAAAAATCATAAAATTATTTTCTAAGACTACTCTCGCCATAGGAAACTCATATGAATATTTGTAGAAATTTCTAAGCCACATGCAATTTTCTATAATTATTTGAACAAAAAATGCCTAAAAACTTAGAAAATTAAGATCTCTGTCTAAAGATCTCCTATGTCTTTGGAAAAATGTTCAAATTCTGCATCTAGATAGAGGCTACAACATATAAAAATCTAGGGTCAAGGTGATAATCCAATATGAATGGAGAATTGAAAAACCACTAACCCTAATTCATTTTTTAAAAATAATTTGTGCATCAAATTATTGTGAAAATAAATCCACATGGTTCTCCTCTGTTGACTGAGCAAGAGGGTTTTTTTATTTTATTTTTATGAATTTTCTATGCAAAGATATGGATTTTTGAAGTTTAGGGGCTATTTTCTAAATTTATTAAATGCCCCTATTTATTTATTCAAATGCGGGCTGACTGGATCCTCGGATCCGTCGAAAAGCCACGCGGCGAGCTCCTATTCGACGTCGCCTTCTGACTCAGCTGTCATACGGCTTGATCTTCGCCGTCCATTTGATTCACGCGAGGATGGACGACATCCGTTCATCGTCCCCGATGGCCTTAACCGAGAGCCGTCCATTTTAAAAGCTTAATATCTTTCTCATTTCTTAATGGATTTTAATGATTACTTTTTTAAAATGTTTGTCTTGAAGAGACGAATACATCTATATGGTAAACATGCTATGAAATCAAGCCATTGTAAATGTAGAGCTCGCGAAGGCTCGGGAGAGTGAATGAGGTTATACCTTTGCTCCGAGAGGTTTAGCCTCAATCAGAGATTCTTCACACCTTCGTTAGGTCCCAAAGAGCTTAGGAATGAAGCCTCTGGCTCTGGTGTAAAGCTTATGTATGATTTCGACCACAACCGATTTTGGGTGTTGGTTGAGAGCTATGGTAGAGGCTATTTCAGAGGGGGAATTGATGGGGTTTTGGCTTCTTTCACTGTTGTGAAGGTGTAGAGCCAAATTATTTGGAGTTTGGTGCTGTGTAGGTTGAGATTAGGATTTGTCCTAGTTTCGGGCAAGAATTTAAGCTTAAAATTGGATTGTCATGGTGGATTTGAGAGGGGGAGATGGATTGCAATGTACTAAGGGTCTCTTAGGGAAGCTCTCTGAAGAGTTTGGTAGGCCTTAGTGAAAATTTTTTACCACACCACTATTCATGGCCGTGGGGTGGATTTTTATAGAAACTGGCTAATGGGGTGCTTGGCTGGCCAATTGAGGGATTAGCCCCATTGCTTAGGTGTCAAGCAAAGGAGCTCTTAGCTCAGTTTGTGCTGAGGTGGCCTCTTGGCATGAGTTTGGGTTTTAGCCATGTGAGGGCTCACGGTTTTTTGGGTCTTAGCTTGGGTTAAGGTGGCTAACCAAGGGTTGGATCATGGTTAAAGCTTATGATGCTCAGTAAAAATGGCACCATAGGGTATGGACATGTGGTATGGCAAGTACATTGATTTAACCTCCTTATTATCTCTTTATAAATTTTTATCAAAAATTTACCCATGAGATAAATATCAAGCCTAACCATGGGTTGATGGTTGGCTTTAAACTCAACCCTAGAGTCTAGAATGAGTTATGGTAAGGCTCATTTGATCATACCAAGCTCAATTGATTTGAATTTGACCATAAGTCCAAGAAGGTGCACATGACCAAATCTTGTGTTTGGACTAGGTTAGGAATGTCAATTGGCCCAATTAACTATGGTATTTGGTGTAAGAGACCATGAGTAACAACTTTCATGAAGGGTTAAAGTCATTTTAAGGTCAATTGGTTAATCAATTTGGTGGATTTTTTATTTTTGACCCATTTTTAGCATGTTGGGCTAAGTTTGGGTCAAAGTTGGGCTAGCCATAGGCTAAGCTCAAATTAATTATTGAGTTTGGTTTAAAACATCATAATGAACAATTTTCATGAAGGATGAAAATTGTTTTGAAGTTGATTTGATGGTCAATTTGGATGGATTTTGAAGTGTTTTGGTTTTAGACCCAAATTAAGGATATAGATCTAATTTGGGTCAAACTTGAGCTAACTTTGAATTAAGCTCAAATTTATTGTTGTGTTTGGTCAAAAATGACCTTATAAATGATTTTTAACAAAAAATGGATGCCAATTTGAGGTCTAAGGCATTCAATTGTTGAGATTTGGAGTGTTAGCCAATATTGGGGCTAATTTTGGGAATTTTTGGATTTAGGCCAAAATCAAATGGGTTTGAGGCTTCCTCAAGGCCAATTTATGGTTGATTTTGATGTGTAATAATGTTGTAAGGATTTTTCAGTATTAATTGAGGCCAATTGACTAGGCTATGGGTTCAATTGAGTGAGATTAAGTCTAATGGTCAATATTGGGGTTTTGACCCAAATCAAAATTGGGCTCAAATCATGGATCAATTGAGCTTGGATTTGATTTAGTTTGGTCACATCAAAAATGAATTTGAGTTTAGGATTGAAATTGGGGACAATTAAGATCAAATTGATAGACACTTAGGATGAATTTGAGGAATTTTGGGTTCTTAAAGGACAATTTGGGGATTTCGATTAAAGATGATCAAATTAGCCAAATTGGGTCATGGTGTAGTTGGAAAAAATGAAATTGGGAATAGTTTGGATTTATTGGCATTTTTTGGGAATATTTGGAGTTTTTGGATTTTTGGGCCATGGAAGGGTATTTTGGTAATTTGGCCATTTTTGGAAATTTTTGTCAGTTATGGAAAATTTAGATGTATTCAAAGTGTTTGGAATGATTTTTGATCAGTTTTGAGTATTTTGGCAAAATTTGGGAATTTTGGCCAAATTTGGGTCCAAAGAGCAGTTAGGTAATTTGGGGGTGTCTGGGGCAAAAGACCCAAGATGAGTATTTCAAGTAGAATTGGATAGATATCCATTCTAAATGAACCATGGATCAATAAAACCCTTATTTTGGGTTCTTATGTATTGGTTTTAGCCAGGGTATTGTGAGGATATTGTGTACCGTAGTTCCAAACCAATATTCAGGGTCAATCCTAAGGCCAAATAGTCCTATAGGAACTCTTCTTGAATTCTCTCATAATGATCTTACCTACTATATGCTAGAGGTTAAGATTAATATGTGGAACTTCAAGTTGAGTAAAGAGAAAAGTTTTGAATTTCTAATGATGGGGGTACCTTTTCTAGTTTTCTAAGACTAGTCAATATGAAAGTCCTATGGCTAGACCTAGGATACTAAAGAAGTTTCTAGACCTCAACCAAAAGTGAGGTCAACAAGTTTAAAATTGTCCCTCTAAATATTTTAACCATTTTTAAAATTAATTTCCAATTTCTTAAATTTTTATAATTACTTTTAAGAATAATTATGAAGTTTGATAGAAATTAGAAAATTGGTTCTTAGGGAATTTTCCTAGCCTTGGAAAAATCAGGGGATGTTCCCAAGGGCTTAAAGGTCAATCCATAAAATTTTCAAATTTTTTGGAATTATAAATTATTTTTAATAATTAAATTAAATGTAATTAATTAAATTTTGATTGCATAGCCATAATTTTCTCCTCATTCTTCTGAATCTAGTGGTATTTTTGTGATTCTTCTATATCAAGATATGGATTTTTGAAGGTTTTATGTATTTTATGATTTAATTAAATCCTAGTTTTTCTATTAATCCATGCAAGCCCTAGAGCATTCTCGGATGTGTCGAAATCATACGCGATATGATTTCAGTGGATGCGCTTTACACTGAGGCGGCCACGTGGCCCGCAGTTCTATCCGTTTCATTTGAATAGTTCCGCGGTTCGGCTTAATCAGAGCCATCCATTTCCGATACACAGAAATGGACGATATCGGTTCATCGTCTCAAAGGGGAGATGAACTGAGAGTCATTTGTGATTAGGACTTAAAATCTCACTCGATTCTTGATGAAACTTTATGGTAATTGTTCCTAATGCTTTATCTCGATGAGACGAACATATCCATACAATGATTAGGGTATTGTGAAATGGCTCTCTTCACAAAAGACCAAATTCAAACAAGGATTGGGTCAAAATGGCCATACCTAGTCTTGATGAAGTTATGCTTCAATCAAGTTTGATAGGAACGGTCGTTGGGTCCTTGTGAAACTCCTCCTATGCTTAATTGGGAAGAAATTGGCATGAGTATATCCAAGCTGAATTGGCCTCATGGCTTGGTCTTGGAATAGGTTAGAGTTTACAAGAAAACTTAAATTTGATTGGGAACTTCTTCTTAGAGCTTAGGGAAGCTTTTAGAAGAATCAATTTAGAGTTTTTCTTTGGTTTGTGTCAAACCAGAAATATGGCTTGGATTTGGAGAGTAAAATTGGAGCAGGTCAGGGGAAATCAAGGGTTGAAACTATGGGGGTTCAACTCCTTAAGGCAAGGGAAACAATTTTTATCTTGGGTGTTTCAAGGATTGGGCACTATTTATGTCTCTTCTCCTAGTAGCTCATGGGTTACCCCTTTTTATGACCATAAATGGTGGCTATGGAGCATGGGTTTACTCTGGGAAGAAGGTGGAGGCTGTATCATGTCCGTGGATAAGTCTCCTGGCTAAAATATATCATGGATGTAGCTTCCAATGCATTATCCATATGAGATCTCCCTTAGGTTAAAGCTTGTTTTCATGTCTTGGTCTCACGCCATTGGAAGGTTTGAGAGGTGGATAAGGCTGCCTAAGGGTGTCTTCAATCAGCCTCCCCCATATGATTCATTGATCATTCAATGAATTAAGAGAGGGGATGACACATATCCCTCCTCTTCTTTATTTTTAGTGTCTTGCTCATGATGGCCCTATTCATGTGTAGGATAGGGTTTAGAGGAGTCTTTCTTTCATTGGAGAATGGTGGAGGTGAATGATGACCTCTTCTGATCCTTATTCAAAATTCATGAGGGAATGGCACTTCAATATTCCCTTCATGATGCCTTCATGATAACCCTTTGTCTTGAGTCAATAGTCATGACTCATGAACTCATGAGTCATTTATGAAGATTAATCATGTCATTGTGTGTTTCATGGGTCATGGGTGACCTATTAACAATTTGTCATATAGTGGATTTAGGGTTTAAGTGTAAAATATGAGTTTTATATGGCTATGGATTTATCTTGTCAAGGGTCTAAACCAATATTTTAAACTTAAATCCTTGGTCTACTAATCCTTAATTTCACTCTCCTTAATTAATTAAATGATTAATTAATTAAGAGAATCAAATAATTTGATGAAAAAACCTAATTCTAACAAAAAATGGTAGTGTTGACCAAGTTGACCATGGTTGACTAGGATGGTCAAATTGGCCATAGGGTGATGTCTTGACCATATGGTGATCATTTAGGTTTGTAGATGACCAAGGTTAATGTGGTGACCCTGAGGTTTAAAATTGACCATTTTGACCAATATTTGGTCAATGGGGTCTATTGTTGACCAAATGGTCCAATTTGATCAATCTGGTGTTATGGATTTATCAAATGGTCCAATTTGACCAATTTGGTGTTTGGGTAGACCAACTTGTCCAAGTTGACAAGTTTGACCTAAGTTGACCAATTTGACCAAATTTGATCAATTGAGTCATTTGGGTGTGAGTATTAATCTTATGGTCAATGTGCTAAGGTCAAGGTTTGACCAGATTAGGGTTTGTCATTGATGATCTGATCATTTTGGAGTGTCAACATGGTTAAAAGTCCAAAAGGGGTATACTGGGAGTTAAATCCAGTTTTTAGAGTTTTGGGGACCCTAGATAATTTCAAAGGAGGTCAATGTTGGTATACCTTTTGCCTTATTGATCTTGATGATCATTTTTATGTCTTTATGAGTTGTCTGAGAATCCTGAGCCAGAGGGTTACTCAAGACATGTTTGGTCTATGAGTGTCATTTTAGGTTCCTTACAAAAGTGAGGTCAACCAGTCCTAAAGCTTTTTCTTAATCAATAAAAACTTCTAAAAAAATTAATACAATTGTAGGCATATCATTTCTCTCCTACTTTAGCAAGTACCAAAAATTTCATCAATGGTTATGGAAAATTTTTTATCAATATTATATCATCTAAATAAATTCACCATTAGTATACCATTGGCAGAAAAGAGAAAGGAGATGGTCTTGTTCTTGGCTTTGCATTTCAACATAAATCTCAAAAAAATTATTTCTAAATGATCGGATGTGTAATTTATATAATAATGTATTACCTTAAGAGGTAGATATATTAATTTAAAATGGATCTATTCATTAAGATGAGGAAAATCTTTAACATTTATGGGTCTACATGAAAAAAAATTCCTTTATCTAATGGGTGTAAGAGAAGGTTTAATTTATTTTGAGGTTTTTTGTACAAAAGCATGCCCTCATTATTAATTACATCTTATATGTTGTGGCTTGTTTGAATACTCTTGATTAATGTATTGGCTCATATCATGTAGAATTACAAGGCTGGTGTCTTCTAGATTGATGTTTCAAAATTTCATTTGAATATACTCAAGATTAAAAAATATTTATTTATGGAATTCAAATGTTGGAACTTAGTACAATGATAATGTGTCATATCAAGATGTAAGAAAATGGTTAGGCAACTCTGAGAAGAAGGTGTATCTAAGGATTGAAGTTATAACTTTATTGAAGGAGTTCAGCTTTGATTGGAAGTTTAGATTTGGTTTGAGTAGTTTTCTTTGAGTTGATAGGATTTACTTCAGTTTGACCTGAGCTAAGAAAATTTGAATTAAATAAATATGATTTATCTTGAGTTAGACTTGAGCTAAAAAGATTTGATTTAAGTTGTTATATTTGAGTTGTAGGTTTAATTTTAGGGGTGAAAAATATTTGAAGTTTTGAAGGTCACATAAGTTTTGAAGTTTATTGAAGTCGTTTAAAGTTATTTAAAATTTGCTTGAAATTAGTTTGAAGCTTCTTTGAGGTTATTTCAAATTATTTCAATTTTATTTAATATTTCTTTAATGTTATATGAAATGTTTTTGTAGTAGGAAATGTAACTTTTCTTCATAATGTTCCAAACCAAGGAAGAAATTAGGGATTTTTATCCATACCTTTGCCCAAGAGGTAAGGCCTCAATTAGGTTTTTTATTGAGCTTTGCTTTAAGTCCATGAACCTCCTCAAAGTGTTAATTTGATCAGAGATGGGGTCTAGGTGTGATCTAGACCAAGAGGTGACTCGGGTTTGGTCTAGAGGTGGGTTGGAGTGCTCGGGAGAGGGAGATTTTTAGAGATAACTTCTTCTCTAGCACTGGGGAAGTTTTTAAAGAGCTTAATTGGAAGTTTTGAAATGGATTGTGGTATGGTCGTGAAATGCCATACGATTTTAGTTGGAAATTAGGGTTTCTCAGTGGTGGGGAGTGCCTGAAGATGATGAGATTGCACTTCACTAGGTTGTAGGAAGGTTTGGGAGCAATTTGGCAGAGCTTCCCCAAGACAAAGGCTCTCTCCTCATTTGGACAGGGGTGGTCTTACTTATAGGCAGGGCCATGGCTGCCAACAAGTCAAGCTAGGGTGGCTAAAGTGAAGCTTAGGTGGAGGGAAGAGAGGCTTTGATACACCAAAATAATATGTTGTTTTAAGTATATATTTATATTTATTTTTGGTTATATTGCACTTTAAAGAAGGGTATTTTCATGTTTTTGTTGTAGGTATATCACATTTAGGCAATTGGAACAAAAGTAGCAAATAAGATAATTTGGAGCCAAAACAATAAATTTTAGGATTTTGGCGCCTGATGCGTTAGATTGGCGCCAGAAGCGCTATTTGATAAAGAACTGGCACTTAAAGCACCAAAGCTGGCGCAGAAGCATCATTTGATAGAGAACTGGCACCATATGCACCAAATTTGGTGCCCGAAGTGCCAAAACCTAGAACAATGCGGTCTTAAGCAAATTGAAGCCTGAAGAGCCAGAACTGGCGCCAGGGACAACTTTTTGCGGATTAAGGCAGTTCGAGACAAATTTTGCTTGAATTTTGTAAGGGACACTTGTTCTAAAAACCCCTTGGAGAGATTCAATGCATCTAAACACTTTGGAAGGTTCTTTTATGAAGTGATATGACTCTTAGATCAATGGATATGTCTTTTAAATTCAAAAGGGTTGACTTTTGGATAGAATTTAGGAGGGAAATTTGAATTCTTTTTGGAGGGAGGCATCCTTTAATAAAAGAGGGGGAAGTATAAGACTAGAGGAGAGTTTTTTGGTGTGTCATGTAAGGGGGGCAAAAGAGAGAGAGAGAGAGAAGGCCAAAAGCTTGGAGATTTTCTTCAAGGATTATAAGAGGAGAGGAAAGGTGAGAGATTTCTTCTTCATTACACTTGTAAGAGAGAATTGAGAGTGCTTGTAAAGAGGGAAAGGCTTGAAGAGAACTTCTAGAGATTTGCTTGGGAAGGATTGTGAGATAAGTTGTGTCTTTATTTCTTTTGTTTTGTAAACTTATTTTAATATATGAAATTCGTGTTTTATCGTATCCTTCTCATGAATTTTAAGTAGTCTTCTTTATCCTTCTCCCTATTTTGAAATATGATTTTGTGAAGAATTGATTTTATTTTATACGGTTTTAAATGGCAATAATTTGTGATTATTTGAACCCCTGATCTTCATTTATATTTTGATATGACCAATTGAATTGTTAAAATGTGTTGAGAAACATATGTTTCAAAAGGGCTATGATTTCTAGAACAAAGGGAGAATCACATTTGATTTCATGGGAGAGGATGTCATCCATGAAGTTGAGTGCAAATAAATAGGGAAATATACCTTACTGGATGTAGAATTGGAGATTTTAAGGTGAAAGATTAAAATCCCCAATTTGGTCCAGTTTAGTGGAAACTAATGCGAGATTCTTAGCCCTCAGGTGAGGCAGTAGTGGGAGCTCTAGAGGGGCATCCGGTATCCTCCCAACCGAACCACGGAATTAAGGACCAAACTGTGGATTAGTCAACATTCTTTACGGACTCAGAAGAGGATAAAGAATAGGATTGCTCCTATCTGACACTAAACAATTTATAAATATTTTCAAATAATTTTTAGTTTCTTCACAATTCATGTACTCATTGTAAAGGGGAATGATGTTTTCTTAAATTTGAACTCTTCGTCACAAAAACTTTGTTTAGTTTTTGTAAGTATACTTTTGAGAGTTTAGCAATTAGTTTAACTAACTTTCTCTTTCACTACATTTTATTTAGCTTTCACTCTATTATTTTATATTCAAATTTTGCACTTCACTTTTGTAGTTTAAAGTTGTAGTTTATATTATAATCTTAAGAATTTATTTATAGGTATTTCCAACTTCTATGTGGGATCAATATCTAGGACTCCATTATAGCCATTTGTTACTTGAGTGATACATATTCTTGTGTTATTATTAGGGGATTTGACAGTTTAAAGATTTTTAAAAGATAAAATTGTTTTCATTAAATTTATTTTTGTTGGGATTAAATTACATATTTACTATTGTATATATAATGTGTATTTTGTAATATTGAAAAATATTTGTAAAATTAACACATTAAATCCACCCGCATCACACTCCAATGTCCAATAGGAGCGAGCTAAGTCAGGGAGTTCAAATTTTGGGATTTTACTATGGGTGAACTCTCGGGGCTTGGTGTTTTCCGGTGGCTAGAATGGTCGGTCGGCCAAGTCAAGGTCATTTCCACATTGTGGGAGGTCAGATGTATGGAGAAGTGAGGTCAATTGAGTTTAAGCATGGTCAATTTCAATTATACAAAGGAAGGGGCTATATTTGGGATAATTAGGGTTAAGCTTGGGTTTAGCCACTTGGGAATGGACTTAGACCCTTCCCATGGTGATATGGTTGAGTGGTCAGCCCCATAAGATGTTTGGGTGGCTAGGATTGCATGAAAGTTTGGTGTTTAGTGGTTTCATGAGAGAGGTTGAATGATTTGGTGGGAGGTGAAATGAAGTCATTCTTTTACTATATTTGGTATCCATTCGGCCATATGATACCCATGGATGGTTCCATGGATGCTTTCATGACATGCATGGGTCCTAGTTAGTTTTCATGAGAAAGGTATTTGGTAATTTTGGATTTTTGGTGGGGTGAAATCAAAATACTAAATTTGGATGGGTCTTAAGCATGTATGGCATGGGCATGGCTTAATTTGGTTAAATTGGTGATGAATAAAAAATTGGATGATAAATTTGTCATGATTTCAAAGTTTGGGCTTGGGTTGTGGGCTTTTAAAATTGTTTATGGAAGGCTTTAGAAAGATGGGCTTTTAATTTTAACTATGGTGATCTTAAAGGAATATGAGGAATTTCCATGAAAAGAAAATTTTATTTTGGGCTTGAATTTGGTAGAATTGGGTTTGGGTATAGTAAAATGAAGCTTGGGATGTGACCTGACCCTCAATTACATAGATATTTATGGTCCTTAATAAGCCAAAAACTTAACCTAAATGATATTTAGCGGCTATTGGGAACAAATGTAATATGATAAAAATGATTTTCTCACTAGAGGTACTACGCAAGTATACATATCGCTTGACGTAATGTAGAGTTTTCTTTAAAGGCCCTAGTATCAATCCCATGAGGAAGCAAAAAACAAGTAAACAATAAAATGAAATACAAGAATTTTAACTTTAAGAAAACTTTACTTAAAATTGGAGCAACTATCTAAAGATGAAAATTAAGTTTACTAAATTCTACTATATGCAAGTAAAAGTAAATGTAATGACTTAGAAAATATATACAGAGACTTTCTCCTTGCCAATAATTCATAATCAATATAGGATTTCAAAATTTGTTTAGAAACTTAAATGTGGTATTGTGACAAATAGGAGCATAAGCATTCTTTACTTTCTTTTGAATTGGAAATAACATTGGCTAATCTAAAGATGGTGTCGACATGTATAGTAGCGTTGGGTAGGTTCTAGTCTCTCACTTCTAGACTACCTACTGTGCCCTCTCTATAGAACATACCAGTGACCCTTAGTTGCAATCTCTATTCCAAATTGATAAAAAAATCTAGCAAGTCACTTTAGAAACAACAATTATACGCCTATGAAATCTTATCTCCCTAGCTATTTGCACCCCCCTTTAGACAATCGCGACTACTCTTTCCAAGGTAGAATGTGATACTTATAAGTTAAGAAATCTTAGCCTTTTCTGGTCTATAAGTTTCTCAATAGGTTTTAACAATACAAGTCAACAATTTGTAAAGTAAATGAAGGACCGGTAAAAATATAATCATAATTTTTAAGAATAAAAGAAGTTCTAAATATAATCAAAATCACTTACTTAATTACTTCATATTGCAAGAAGAAGGAAACGAAAACTACCCATGAAGAATGGGGATAAAGAAACAAAACAAATTTATAAAACTCCAATCCAAAATACAAAATTTAAAGAAAAAGATACAAAGACTTATCTGGAATGTTCCCCCGAGCACTCCTTTGAAGTTCTCTGACTTCTCTGAGTCTAAAAGCACTTACAAGACTCACAAACTCTAGAAAAAACAAAAACTCAAAGAAAACTTCTCACAAAATTAATACACTCATACACTATGAGACTCTATAATCTGACAAGCTAGCCTCTTGGAAATAATCTATATTTATAGAGCTTCAAAAATGACTATGGATTGTTTCAAAATTTGTCCTCATTCAATTAATCTTCTAGAAAATAATTGTGGTGCCTAGGCCCCCAACTGTCGCACCTAGGCACTAGCCAATTTTTTCATCTAGCGCCTAAGGGCCAGATCCTGACGCTTAGGCACCGGTTCAGCTAGTTTGGTACTTTTCTTCAATTTAGCCCATTTTGCTCTTTTTTTATGTATTTTTGCTCTTTTTTACTCTTAAACTCTTTTTATTGCACTTGAAACCAAAAACATAAAAATACCCTTCATTAAAGCATAATGTTCTAAAAGATTGAGCATAAAATGTACATAAACAATTGATAATTTTAAGGTGGATCAATTCCCCCAAACTTAAATGTTACTTGTCTTGAAGTAACCTTTCTTACTATATATAAAAGTATAACATATGGAAGTGAGTTTTACTTGAAGATTTCTATAGTTTTTGTTTTATAAACACAACAGTGAATTTTTTTTAAAAAAATTAATAACATAGGTTAAAATTAGAATGTAAAAATATTTAGTAGCGAAGTTTAATAATTATGATTTTTTATTTATTTCAAGACTAATTGTAAGTTGTCACATTAAAAAGACATAAGAAAATTACATGAAAAAAGAATATCATTAGAGCTTTACTAGTAAGGATTGTAATACTTCATAAATAAGCATAGATATGTAATTAAGTCCTTTTCCTTAAGATGATTGAAGTGAAACCAATTTTTTATTAGGCATCTTCTCAAGCTTCTCCTCCAATATATTTTCCTTTTTGCTGTTCTTTTCTTATTCTTATTCTTCTTTTTTTCTCTTTTTTTATGTCATGTAAGGATTACTATGTCTGGATAGCTTTTAATGATTTTAAACTCCACCATCCTCTTCTTAAATTTAAAACTTTTTCACATTTCCTTACTTGATAAATGTGTATTAGACTTGAAAAAGATTTTTCTTAAAGTTTCAATTCTTTCTTTTCAAATAAAATTCCAAGATCTTTAACATTCCCAAAAAAATAATTTTTATTATTTTAAATAGTAAAAGCAAAATTTTATACTTTTATACAAAATATCACAAATCCAAAATCAATCTTATTATTAAAAATTTTTACTTAAATTTACTATAATATTTATAAACTAAAAAATATAGTTATCTGAAGCCATCTCAACATACTACAAGTTATATTAAAATAATTTTTGAAAACATATTTTACTTCAGACATATAAGGTTTAGTATTTAAGAAAATTTCTCCCTTCCCCCAAACTTAAATTTTAAATTAGTTTAGATAGTTAAGTTTATAATAAGCGTGAAGAAAGAGAATAATTAGAAATTTCTAAGCAGGAGAACAGCACATGTACAATTAATAAAAATAAGTGCAGAGTAGTAGACAATTTAAACTAAAAATAGATTCATCATGAAAATTTGCAATCTAAAAGAACTACTCTAAAACATATCAAGTTATAAGCAAAAAAGTAACAAAAGTAACAATGAAAATAAAATTACAAAGCAACAAAACATAAATAAACAGTCTAACATAAGATAGATCTAGAAATCAAAACTACTATAAAATAGGAAAAAATATAATCCTCTTCCTTATCATAATCATGATCATGATCATGATCATCATCATAATTAAAGGTAATTTCTTCATCCATAGATTTGTGACTCTCAAAAGGTGTAAATCGAGGGCATGTAGGAAATTCAACTGTATGGTATACCTTCATGAATTTTACTAGTGCCTCGTCATAATCAGCATCATAGTCACTATCCTTCATACGGCACTGCATCAATAACATATCATCCTAGTGATCCAAATATCTCTCACTTAACACATCCCAAAATTTGGATGGGGGCTTAGTAGCAATGGAAGTAGAAGGTCTAGAAGTAAAAGGCCTATAAGTAGAAGCAGAAGGTGCACCTTGAACTCTATACTAGGTCATTCATATACATCAACATTAGCTTTCCCATATGGCATAAGTGGCTTCAATTGCTCTTCCCAATGTTCAAACTTTACTCCAGAGCCTTTGTAAATATTAAATATCAAAGATGGAAATCCAAGACTTGAAGTAGTACTACCTCTTACAGAAGAACTAATAGCATCATAAATAAGAGCGCCCACATATAAAGGTTTTCTTTCTTGAATGTAGTTATTTAAAATAGCTCTTTCTCTAGTCACTTCACTTAAATGATTTGAAGAAAGGAGGCGAGCAAAAATAAAATCATTCCATGCTTTTGAAGTGGCATTGAGCCTGGAAGAAGAAAACTTTACCTTACGATCATTTTGAATCTTCAAGGCTCCATGGCCATCAGTCAAAAATGCCACTATCTTCTCCAACTCTAACTTAGATAGAATGTACTCTAAATAGAAAAAAAACAATCTTAGGTGGCAGACCATAAATTACATTAATCCTCTCAGTAGTAAACTTTACTCCTCTTCCTCTAACAAACACTTCGTCATCATCTTCTTCGGTAAATTAACAAAAATTCTCAAACCACAGCGATGACGGCAACAACAGTAAGTTAACAGAAACTATCTCATTAATTTGCCACAATAACATTCTCTATAGCTCCATCTATGTCCATTTACTTTGGCTATGTGTTCATTTTTTGAATCCTTAATCACCACAACCCCATAAGGACAAACTTTTGTCACAATAAATGACCCCATCCACCTGGACTTAAGTTTTTTGGAAAATTATTTCAATCGTGTATTGTATAATAAAACTTCTTGTCTAGGCTCAGAATTCTTTCTTAAAATCTTTTGATCATGCAGTATTTTGATCTTTTCTTTATAATTTTGAGCATTTTTGTAAGATTCATTCCTAATTTCCTTGAGCTCATTTAATTGCAGTAATTATTTTTCCTTGTCATCCTTTAAATTATAATTAAATTATTTTATCCCCCAATAACCTTTATGTTCTAACTCAACTAGTAATTGACAAGCTTTTCCAAATATGAGCCTATATGGATATATTTCTATAAAATTTTTATAAGCAGTAATATAAGCCCATAATGGAAAATCAAGTCCATCACACCAATTAGTTCTTTTAGGATTCACAGTTTTCTCCAAATATCTTTTGATTTCAGAATTTCATACTTCTGCTAATCCACTAATATGAGGGTGATAATGTGTGAAAATCCTATGTTTAATTCCATATTTCCATTCTAAAATTCTTAAAATGACTTCCTTCATCAGTAATGATCACTCTTGGCATTCCAAATCAAGTAAGAATATTCTTGTTTAGAAATTTTGAAACACTCAGAGCATCACAATGAGGCAAGACTATTGCTTCAATCCATTTAGACACATAATCTACAACAAGTAAGATATAATTCTTTCCCGAAGATGGTATAAATGGTCTTGTAATATCTAAACCCAAAACATAAAAAATTTCAACTTCATCTCTTTTAGAAAAATTATCTACTCTCTAAAATCGATCACAAGTTTTTACATAATTATTAACATCCTTAAGAAATGTAGGCTAGTAAAATCCAGAGTGTAGAATTTTAAATGCAGTCTTATCTATACGAAAGTGTCCCCCAAATTAATATTTATGATATTTTTGTATAATTTCTATAGATTCATTAATTGGTACACATCTTCGAATGACTGAATCATGACATTTCTTATATAAATAAGGGTAATTTCAAAAGTAAAACCTTGCATCATACATAAATTTCTTTTTCTGGTGGCTTGTTAGTCTGTATGGTAGAATATACTAACAAAGTAGTTAATTATATTTGCATACGATGGTATATGCCACTCAACAATAGTATACAGTTTTCCATTAGGAAAATCCTCATTTATGTTATCTTCATTGTTCTTTTCATTTTCATGTTCAAGTCTTGACAGATGATCAACAATTTGATTATCAACTCTTTTCATATCCATTATCACAAAATCAAATTATTGCAAAAGAAGGGCCCATCTGATTAATCTTTGTTTAGCATCCTTTTTTAACATAAGATATTTATTAGCAGAATGATCAGTATACGTAATGCATTTAGCTCCAAGTAAATATGATCTAAATTTAACAAAAGCATATACTATTGCCAACAACTCTTTTTCTGTTGTTGTGTAATTAATTTGAGCTTTATTGAGAGTTTTGTTGTCATAATATATTACTTTAAAAAACTTATTATATTTTGTCCTAAAATAACTCTAATAGCGTAATCACTTACATCACACATTAATTCAATTGGTTTTTCTAGTCAAGTGAAACAATGATAGTTGTAGTAAATAAATTTTCTTTAATAAATTGAAAGTTTTAAGACAATCATCATTAAAAAATAAAACTTAGTATTTTTTTCTAAAAGATTGCAAAGAGGCTTAGCAATTTTAGAAAAAATTTTAATATACCTCCTATAAAATCTAGCATGTCTAAGAAACTTTTTACAGTAGTAACTGTATAGGAGATTGTAATTCAACAATAATTTGAATTTTTGCTTCATCCACTTCCACACGTTTTTTAGAAATTTTTTATCCCAATATAATCCTTCCTGTGACCATAAATTGACATTTTCCCAATTGAGAACTAAATTTTTTTGCTTCACAGTATTTTAGAACCTTGGCTAAACAATTTAAGCATGAATCGAAAGAGGTTCTAAAACTTGAGAAATCATCCTTAAACACTTCAACTCCTTTCTCAATTAAGTCACAGAAAATAGACATCATACACCTTTGAAAAGTTGGCGATGCGTTACATAAACCAAAAGGCATTCTCCTAAAAGAAAACGTCCTATATGGTCCTATAAATGTAGTATTTTCTGGATCCTTTGGAACAATAGGTACTTGGTGGTAACCAGAATACCCATAAAAAAAGTAAAAATATCCATCTCCTACTAGCCTACCCAACATTTGGTCCAAGAAAGATAAAGGAAAGTGATCCTTCCTAGTGGCGGTATTTAATTTTCGATAGTCAATACAAATTCACCATCTAGTGACTTGTCTTGATATAATTAATTTGTTATTTTCATTTATGACTAGAGTCACTTCTCCTTTCTTAGGAACATAATGAATTGGACTAACTCATGCACTATCTAAAATTGGATAAATAATCCCAACATCCAACCACTTTAAAACTTCTTTTTTACCACTTCTTTAATCATGGGATTTAATCTCCTTTGAGGATCAGCCTTGTGTTTACAGTCATCTTCCTTTAAAATTTTGTGCATAAAGATTGAAGAACTGATTCTTTAATATCTGCTAACGTCCAACCAAAAGCTTTTTTTATAAATTCTCAATGTCTCAAATAATTTCTCTTCCTAATCTTCAATTAAATATGAGGATATTATCATAGGTAAAGTAGACGAATTTCCTAAGAATGCATACTTTAAGTGCGTAAGAAGTATTTTCATCTCAAGTTCAGGAGGTTTTTCGATTGAAGGGATTAGAGATTTACTATTTTCAGTAGTATCCATAATCTTAAACTTTTCCTGAACATAATTAGTATCCTCAGCATTTATCTCTAATGAATTTTCTTCAAAATCAATTTTAGATTCACCATTTATTCCTTCCTGGTCTAATATCACTTCATTTTTTGCTCATAAATGGCTTCACATTTTTCTTGGTAATGTTTAACAATCATATAATCAATAATATCCATCCTATAACATTTTACTTTAATAGGATACGTCATTGACATTAGAACATTAAATATTTCTTCATGGTCATTAACTCTCATGGTCAACTCTCCTTTTTGCACATCAATCATAGCACGTTTGGTAGCAAGAAAGTTCTCCCCAAAATAATAGGAATTTTGTTATCTTCTTCCATGTCTAATACAATGAAATTTATAGGGAATATGTATTTATCCACTATTGACCTCACTTTTGTGAGGACACATTACTAATGACATGCATAATTCTTATTAAGAAGGAATCTACTAAAATTAACCTCCTGAATATATCCCCTGAATACATTTAAGGTTAAACCTCAATTAACCCTTTTGAACCCAAATTTTAGAGACATCCCAGATGGATCAAACAAACCCTAAATTGGGGACACATTGACCACACTAGTCAACCCTTGACCTAAATGGTCAGATTTGGTCAAAATAGTCAATTCATGACCTAATGACCACTACATGGACCATATTGGTCAACCATTGACCTAATTGGTCCAATTTGGTCAAAATAGTNACCATATTGGTCAACCATTGACCTAATTGGTCCAATTTGGTCAAAATAGTCAATTCATGACCTAATGACCACTACATGGACCATATTGGTCAACCCTTGACCTATTGGTTAAACTTGGTCAAAATGGTCAATCCATGGCCTAATGACTACCACATTGACCACATTGGTCAAACCTTGACCAAAATTGGCCAACTCTGATTAACTCTGGTCAACCTTAGTCAACTTTGGTAAAAATATTCAATTTTGAACCAAATTGATAAGTCGGTCAAATGGTCAACACAAAAAATCATTTTGACCAATTTATAGGTTAATGTTATAATTTCCTACAATTTTTAATTAATTACATGAATAATTCAAAGTGGAATTTTAAGCAAATAACACTAAATTAAATTTAAACTCATGAAATCACATATGACATTTAAAATTCATAAATTATTTTCAAAATTAAATTCAACACATGTAGGGTTATTTATGGGTCATCCATGACCGATAAGACCTATTATAACCCATGACAAATCATCCTTGACAAAATACATAAATCATTCTGGAGCAATCATGAAGAGAGGAACTTATGTGTCATTTCTTCATGGATTATCGAGTGAAGATGTCGTGAGCTCATCATCCACACCATCTTCGTCCAATGAGAAAGATGACTCACTTATAGCCTTATCCAACACCTAAGTAAGGGTCATCATGACCAAGCCATGTGATTATATATAATGAGGCCTATGTGTCATTGTTCTATAAATTTTTTTGTGACATGTTAACCTAGGTGGATGAAGACTAACCAGCCCAATTCCTAGTCACCATTCACCTCACCTCCTATCCAAAAAAAAGTAGCTAAGGTTTAACCAAATTAAATACGTTAAATGGAGACCCATTATAGAAGGCTTGGAAAAACTAGACTATGAATACCCACAACCCACAATGTTATCTCCTAACCATCATGACATGGTTATAACCTTTCTCAATTGAACCCAAGGCTAACCATAACTCTTATAAGCCTATATAT
>NEWO01000268.1:874906-894511 GCA_003013225.1 Phalaenopsis aphrodite
ATGATTTTCTAGTCTAGTGCTAGCTTTCATAAAAATTTCAAGTGATTAGGAGTTGTCTTAATCATCTTTTGGAATTTTCCTTGAAAATGCACATTTTTGCATAAAAATAATTATATGAATTAAATTAAATTGTGAAAATTCACATTTTCTCCTCTGATATCTTAATTGATCTACTGGTAGGGTTGCATAAAAATCTCAAAGTCATTTGACTTGAATCTGACAAATTATGAAAGTTTGGACTCTTAGGGGCAAAATTGTAATTTTGGATATTTTAGCCTTAATGAATATTTAGGCTTAATCAAAATGGGAAATGGGTAATTTCTGATATTAATTATGTCATTTGATGATTTACAATCAAAAAATGGGCTTAATTGGTATAAACCCATTTCACTTTGCCAAATTATAAGATAAAAAAAAATAATTTCCATAATTATCAAAATTTTGGAAATCTCATTACTATAAAATGACTTTTGAATTTAGGGGTATAACTTTGGAAATCAATGATTTCACACCCTTATTTGATAATCAAAATGATGTTTAAATAATATTGATAATGATCACTTAAAGTTTTAAATCTCGGTACACACACTTAATACATTCACTTAAGTCTAAAGGACTTAGTGGTGAACTTAAGTTGAAATCTACTTGTTAAAAGAGGATTAGAAAAATCAACATAATCAAACTCTTTTAAAACATCACAAGTTCAATTAGGACTAAAAATTTGGTTAAGTGTCCTTAAATACACTAATTTGTCCCCATCAGGGTTTTCACCCATATAATTTTCAAATTAAAAGGTAAATGACACTTACCTTGTTCTTATGAATAATCAAAATATCAATGTTCAATGAGCATCAGGTTGTTCCTAGGATGAATTATTAAGCAACATAATAAAGTTTAAATGGACCCAAGGTCTTTTACCAAAAGTTAAGAAGGTTACATGGACCTGCTCCCTACTCTTAATCTGGTGAATACCTTAGGGATCAATTAAACTTAATATGTCTTACTTAATAATATTATCCTTAAAATTTAAGGACCCCCAATACACAATATAGAGTTAGGAAGGTTTCCAAAACTTTACTTTTACAGCTCTATATACATAAATGCTCTGACATGCATTTTGAGTTTCAGGTGGTGGAACGAGAAGACTCGTCAGGTACACTTTTACAGTCTACAACCTTTTAGAGTCTTTCTTGTATTTTTCTACTACTTTTCTTTTAAGATTATACCATATTTATTGCATAAAAATACTTGCATGTTAAAAACAAAACCAAAACCAAAACTAAAAACAAAATTTCAAACAAAAATACCTCACAACATTTCAAAATATAAGACAACTTAAAACTTAATTACAAACATCACAAAAAATACAAATTCAACTAAATTAAAACGTCTCTATTGGAAGATCGGGAACCTTTGGAGGAGGTAACCTATGGTTGCTAACGAAGTTTCCCACGGTCTAAATGAAATTATGGAACTCATTAAGTAGAGTTTAGTAAATTCATTTAGACTAAGTGATTCCAATAGAAAATAGTGGTGTCGTGATGATAGAACCGTGGGATCTTGACCGGTGTCGCTTTAATCAACTTTAATATGCCCATAATAAAATTTAAAGAACTTTAACCATAGGGTCACCTGATTTGACATTATAACTAAATGACCTAGAAAACTTGAACTCTGCTACAACGAGGAGCTTGGAGCTTACATGATGGGCAGCCCGACCATCTTCAACAGCAAGAGAATCTATACTCACACATTCCTTCCTTAGCTTTAAAACAACAAAGCCATAGGAATTCGAGGTTGTTTGCCTAGTGCAACATAAATCCTCAAACATATTTTTAGGCCTTTATACAACCATATTGTGTAATATAAGCCCTAAACTCGTCTTAGGACTCTGAGGTAGTCGTTTGACATGGCTTAAAACCTCATATCTTCTAGGTAATTTGTGTTGATTGCTTCACACAAATGCAAGCCCTAAATAAATAAAAAATTGCAGGATGAAAGATCTAAATGATTTCTCCAAAATTGAATCCAAATAATATGATAGCTTGGGAAGTCACCGAAGTTCTCCTTCGGATCCGTGACATCCTTTAGTGTTTCCTCCTTTGGACTCCAAAACAAAATGCTCAAAATTTGAACCAATCTCTTTTATACATCTTAGTTCGATATCTTTGAAATGTCCTTACCATTTGAACTCCTTGAAGGTAATTTTTCTTGTTCTTTATTAGGAGTATTCTTAGGTAACTTCAGTTATCTAAGATATAATTAACTATAGGGGCTTGCCCTTATAGGAAGCTTTTCCCGAACCCAGCATAATATAAACCCTATTTAATTCCTTATATTAAATAGGGGAATTTGTCGGCCAATATGTTGGTTTCGCAGATCAAAACGGATGTCATAACTTTCTTTAGTTTATTTGATCAAGCCTCACCCTCAACTCTTGTGTTCATCCTTCGGGATAGATACAGGATTTGAGGTAAAGCGCTCTTTCATCTAAACTATGAAAATTATGGGGTCAGTTTGACTTCATCTTTTTCAAAACTAAATTTTTTTAATGTCCTTCCAAAGCGGGCAATAGAATTTCAATTCTGATGACCGACAGCTTCTTACGGGCAAACCCCACATCGAAAATAGTGCCGACATCTCTCTATCTCTATCACTATATCATCAATTATGAAATATGTTATGATGCAATATGCAATAGTATACCAGTCTCTCTATTGGACTGCATTGAGGGTTTATCCTTCCCTTCATTATTCTTTTTTGTTTTCCTTTATGTTTGTATGTCATCAGTTTCAGAGAATAGTATGGATTTGGTTTGCATAGAACAAAATATTGGACTAAGAGATAAGTAGATATAAAAAGAAAACCTTTAAAAAAGTCCCGTTACATAGAAGGTGTCACCTTGTCGTCACCTTTTTCCTCAGTTTTTTGCGATTTTGGGGCTAACATCAATCTCTTAAAGTCATTGTTATACTATTGCATATAAAAAATAACGAGATCAAGTTTTTGGCATCTTTGTTGGGGAAATTTTTGTTACGAAGATTAATTTAAAAGCAAATATCTATTTTAAAAAGTTTTATCTAAACTTTAAAAACTATTTTTTCTTATTTTGTGCATGTTTTATTTTATTTTATTTTATATTAGCGTATGCGTAGTTCAGGTTCTAAAGGACCAGTGCCCTACGATTCTAAATTAGAAAGAACTGTTAAGAAAATTAGAAAAAATCAATAAAATTAAAAATCTTAAAAAAACCTAAAAAAATTAAAGAAATGGCAAACCAAAATGATCAAAATGCTGAAATTCATCAAGAGTAAAGATCTTTACGAGATTATGTCAACCCTACGGTAGATGAACTTCATTGTAGTATTCAACAACCTAATGTAGTGGCTAATTTATTTGAGCTTAAATAAGCTATTATCCAATAGGTATCAAATAATCAGTTTGGGGGATCACTAACTGAAGATCCAAATTTACAACTTGCCAATTTTCTAGAATTGTGAGCTACATTTAGATATGATGGTGTATCAGATGATGTCATAAGACTTAGGTTATTTCCTTTCTCCCTAAGGGATAAATCTAAGATGTGGTTGAATTCGTTAGCACCTGGATCTATCAGAACTTGGGGTGATTTAGCACAGAAGTTCCTTGCTAAATATTTCTACCATCAAAAACTGCGAAGCTTAGAAATGATATTACATCTTTTAATCAGTTTGAAGGGGAATCAATTTATGAAGCATGGGAACAATTTAGAGAACTCTTAAGAAAGTGTACATACCATGATATACCAGATTGGTTAATAATTCAAACTTTTTATAAATGATTGGTTTGATTTCTTAGATCTATTATCGATGCCCTTGTTGGTGGTTCATTTACGTCAAAACCATTTCATAACGCTTATGCTTTAATTGAAAAAATGACTACCGATAATTTTCAATGGCCTTCTAATAGGGTGAATCCAAAGAAATTAGCCAATATTCAAGAATCTGATGCATTTACTATGTTAGCAAATCAAGTTGCTGCAATTTCAAGGAAGTTAGACCAATTTAGAATGAATTTTTCTCAACCAATTTCAATGAGTGAAGAGAATTTCTTAGGCCAAATGGTAGATTCTCAATCATCATTAGAAACTTTAAATGTCATAAATAATAATCAGAATAACCCATATTCAAATTATTATAACCCGGGTTGGAAGAACCAACCCAACTTTAATTAGAATAACACTACGGGTGGTAATAATCAGCAATGGTGAACAATCAAGTAAACCCATAGGGAAACTGGAACAACCAAGGGAATAATAATTATAGAACTACTTATCCTCTAGGTTTCAACAGTAATTCTCAATTTAAGGACAAGAAGTTGTCTATAGTAGAAGTGGTGTTACAAATGGGAGATCAGTTGCAAAGTCAAGGAGCTACAATTAGAAATATTTAGAATCAACTTGGACAAATTGCAAATTCATTACGTAAAAGATCCCGAGGAATACTTCCTAGCAATACTGAAATAAATCCAAAATGTCAGAATAAAGAACAAGTAAAAGCCATTCAACTTAGAAGCGGAAGAGAGTTGGAAGGTAGGATTCAAAAAGAAACTAAAGTAAAAGAGAAGAAATTGATGAATCAAAAGAGGACACTCGAAAAGATTATGAAAGACCTATTTCTCCACTTAAAGTTAACTTAGAAAAACCACCACCTCCATTTCCTTAGAGACTTGATCAATAGAAGTTAGATAAGCAATTTTCAAAATTTTTGGAAATTTTTAAGAAGCTTATAATTAATATTTCATTTGCTGAAGCCTTAGAACAAATATCAGGCTATGTAAAGTTTATGAAGGATATTCTCAACATGAAAAGGAAGTTTGAGGATAATGAGACTGTTGCACTTAGTGAGAGTGCAGTGCTATAATTCAGAAGAAGCTTCCTGAAAAACTTAAAGACCCTGGTAGCTTTATAATTCTATGTGTAATAGGAGACAGATTTTATGGGAACGCTTTATGTGATTTAGGTGTAAGAAATAATCATATTCCATTATCAATATTTAAAAGATTAAGATTGGGAGAAATAACCCCTATTACTGTAACTCTGTAGTTAACAGATTGTTCGATAACATACTCTAAAGGAGTTATAGAAAATGTCCTGGTGAAAGTAGATCAATTTATCTTTCCTATTGGTTTCATTGTGCTGGATATGGAAGAAGATAAAGAAATACCTATCATTTTGGGGAGACCTTTCCTAGCCACAAGAAGAGAAATGATAGATGTACAAAAAGAGGAATTAACAATGCTCGTCAATTATCAAACTGTTACTTTTAAGATTTCATGGTCAATGAAATATCCTGTAAAAGGTAAAGATGATGAATGTTATAGAATGTATGTTATAATATATTTGAGTGAATGTCATTTCAAAACTACTTATGAAGAAAAAACTGAAGAAAAAGATTTGGGACACGAGCAAGGAGAGGAATTAGATCAATGTGAAGATCTTTTAAGGAAGATTCAAACTATGTTCGAGAACGTTTTGAAATTTTAGACACGATAGACAAAGATAAATCATTTTGCCCATCGGTAGAAAAATCTAGAGAACTTGAGTTGAAGTTACTTTTTGATCACTTAAAATATGTTATTTAAGGAGATTCCTCTACTTTACCAGTTATAATTTCCTCAAAGTTAACGATGGAAGAAGAAGAAAGATTGATGAAAATATTGGAAAATTTTAAGAAAGCCTTTGGATTGACAATAACTGATATTAAAGGAATCAGTCCTTCAATTTGTATGCATAGAACTCATATGGAAGAGAACTGTAAACCCAGAGTTGATTCTTAACGAAGATTGAATCATGTTATGAAAGACGTTGTAAAGAAAGATATTTTAATGTGGTTAGATGCTAAAATTATCTATCATATTTCAGATTGTGCATGGGTTAGTCAAATTCATTGTGTTCTTAAGAAAGGAGGAGTAACTGTGACTGTGAATGAACCTAATGAGTTAAAAACTACTAGAAAAGTTACAGGGTGGCGAATATGCATTGATTATAGAAAATAAAATCTTGCCACTAGAAAAGATCATTTTCTACTACCCTTTCTTGATCAAATGCTGGATAGACTAGCTAGGCATAAATACTTATGTTTTTTGGATGGATATACTAGTTATCACTAAATACAAATAACTTCTAAGGATTAAGAGAAAAAAACTTTTACCAGCCTGTATGGTACTTTTTCTTTTATTAGAATGCCCTTTGGTTTATGTAATGCCCCTACTACAGTTCAAAGATGTATGCTGACATTTTTTTGTGATTTAATTGAAAAAGGGATTGAAGTATTTATGAATGATTTTTCAGTGTTTGAAACTTCATTTGACTTATTTTTAGAACATTTATCTAAAGTTTTTAAGCACTGTGAAGAAAAAAATTTAGTGCTTAATTGGGAAAAATGCCAATTTATGGTAGCAGGAGGAATTATATTAGGACATAAAGTATCAGAAAATAGTATGGAAGTAGATCCTGCTAAAAATTAAGAGATCACTAATTTACCTTATCCAATGAATATAAGGGAAATTAGAAGTTTTTTAGGACATGCTGGAGTTTATAGGCGATATTTTAAAGACTTTTCAAAAATTGCTAAGTCTTTATGCCATTTACTGGAGAAAGATGCAATTTTCAATTTTGATGAAGAGCGCCTAAAAGCTTTTAAGTTATTAAAATAAAAATTATCACTGCACCAATTATAGTTTCACCGGATTGGGGAAAACCTTTTAAACTGATGTGTGATGCTAGTGATTATGTATTGGAGCTGTTTTAGGACAAAAATATGATAAAATTTTCAAAGTTATTTGCTATGCTAATAAAACTCCTAATGAAAGTTAAATTAATTATAGAACAACTCAAAAAGATTTATTAACAATAGTATGTCTTTGATAAATTTAGATCATATTTAATTGGAACTCATTGTCTAGTGCATACAGATCATTTTATTATTATGTATCTAATGAAAAAGAAGGATGATAAACCTAGACTTATAAGATAGATTCCCTTTTTGCAAGAATTTAATTTTGAAATAGTAAATCTAAAGGGAACTGAAAATCAAATTGCTGGTCATTTGTCCAGACTTGAGTTAGAAAAATCAATCTATTTTGAAAAAGAAATAATAAACATTTCTGAGATGAAAAATTGTTCAATAATAATGAGTGGTGTGTTCAGCGGTATGCTGACATTGTGAACTTTCTTGTTAGTGATATTATACAATATGGAATGACATACCAACAGAAGAGGAAATTTATTTCTGAAGCTAAGACTTATTTTTGGAATAATCATATCCTTTCCTGTATGGTACCAACAGTGATATTATACCATATGAAGTGATATTATACCTAGTCATGCTAAATCTTAAGATGATTATTCAAAGACATGGAATGACATACCAACAGGAAAGGATATGATTATTCAAAGATGTGTACCATTAGAAGAAACTTATGAAATTATACAAAAATTCCATAATTGTGATTTTGGGGGACATTTTGGTGTTGATAAAACAACATACAAAATTTTACAATCTAGATTCTATTAGCCTACTAATTTTAAAGATATTAATGCTCATATTAAAACTTGTGATAAATGTCAACGAGTAGGCAATGTTTCTAGAAGAAATGAGATGCCCCTCAATTATATACTAGAAGTTGAAATATTTGATGTTTGGAGATTAGATTTCATGGGACCATTTATACCATCTTTCAGATATTTATATATACTGTTTGCAGTGAACTATGTATCCAAATGGATAGAAGCTGTAGCTTTACTTAGATGTGATGCTCAAACTGTTGCAAAATTTTTGAAAAAGAACATATTTTGTAGATTTGGGATGTCAAGAGTTATCATAAATGATGGGGGAAGTCATTTCAGAAATTCCATGATGGAGAAATTATTAATGAAATATCATATAAACCATAGAATTACTATTGCTTACATCCTCATATAAGTGGTTTGGCTGAATTATCCAATCGGGAAATGAAAAAAATTATGGAAAAATTTGTGAATCCAACAAAAATGGATTGGTTAGTCAAACTTGACTATGTTTTGTGGGCTTATAGGACTGCATACAAAACTCTTATAGGAATGTCCCTATATAGGCTAATATTTGGGAAAGCTTGTCACTTAACAGTTGAACTTGAGCATAAAGCATATTGGGCGATTAAAGAGTTTAATTCTAATTTGAAAGATGCTGGTGAGAAAAGATTAATGCAATTAAAAGAGCTTGAAGTGATAAGGAATGAATCTGATGAAAGTGCTAAGATTAATATAGAAAAGATGAAAATGTGGCATGATCGAAGGATTCTTACTAAAAATTTTCAGCTAGGGCAACAAGTTTTGTTATATAATGCAAGGTTAAGATTTATTCTAGGTAAACTTAAGTCCAGGTGGATGGGTCCATTTGTTGTGATAAAAGTTTATTCTTATGAAGCTGTGGATATTAAAGATCTTAAGACTGATAAAAAAATTAAAGTGAATGGTCATGGACCGAAACCTTATTTTATAGAGGATCAACATAAATTTAATGAAGGAATGATGTTGGGTCAACCAGAATAAGGACTGGTTATGTCAGGTTGACGGCGTAAAACTAAGTGTTTTGTGGGAGGCAACTCATAGTTATCAGTGTGTTTTTCCTTCTTTGTTATTTATGTGTGATTAAGAAAAATTGGGGTAATATTTTTGAGCTATTATGTGTTAGTATTGATTTTAAGACTTTATTTAGTTACCTAGTCATGCTAAAATGAGAATTTGGACGTTTAGTAGACTGGTGCAAAATTAAGCACTGGCGCTTAAGCGCCACAATTAAAAACCATGTGCAAAATTAAGATTATAGAAGTTTTGACTACCAATTGGTTTGTAAAAATATACTAAGGCAGTTCTTAGACATTCCTAGAAGTTTTTTGAGATATTTAGGCCTATAAATAGAAGAGCATTGTGAAGGAATTTCACCCTAGATCATTTTTAGCCTTAAAATTCTAGGAGGAAATGTCTTCATAAGAGATGGATTTGAAGAAGAAGGAAGAGACCATGAGGAAGAGATTCATTAGTCAAAGTGCACAAGAGATGTATAACGGTTTCTCAGTCATTAGTATTGAAGGAATTTTGGAAAAGATCAAAAAAATTGAGTCTACAATGGCTTTACTTGAGACTAAGGTAATTTATGATTCATACACATCTTGAGCATATTGGATGACAATAGAAAATGCAATTTAGTCATACTAGTTATATAGAGGAAGCAGATAATGAGATGTTTCTTAAACAAAAATGGATTGAAGAAGATAGTATCAAAGCACGTCACCACCGTCTATTTTATCAACTTTATATTCTGGTTGCCCTAGGAGAGACTAATGAAAGACTGTAGTTTGTCCCATCAAATGAAGAATGGAATTAAGTTTGATATTAAATTTTGTGTGATGGAAATCATTATTCTCTTGTATGTTAGTGTTTAAGTCTTGTTTTTAGTGTTTATGAGTTTTATGTGTTAATTGTGTATGTTTGTTAGGTGTTTGTATTTAGAAAATTTTCTCATCCAAGATTATTTGGAGTGAGAATTATGTGTTACTTGTATTTGTAATAGCTTGTGAATTAATATATGTGTTTATTTGTGTGAAAATTTGTGTTATTTTTAGCCTCAAATTGAAATAGTTATTTTGGAGAATTTTGAGAGAGAGGAGAGTTGTAGGAGATGAAAATAGTCATCTAAGTGTTATGAGACCATTTAGGGGTGGTATACTTAGGAAAATATTGCATTTTACTTAAATTTAAAAATCTTAAAAATCATGCACTGGAGCCTAAGCAGCACATATTGTGCTTAAGCATGAGGTAACCCGAGAGGCAGGCACCTACGCACCACTTATCCGTGCTTAAGCACCTCCTCATGAAACCTGGTTCGTGAATAGTTAAAAGTGAAATTTTAAGCTGAAAATTGTCATTTTTCATCTTCCTGTCACCTTCAACCTCTCAAAATCATGATTTTGGAGAGCTAGGGCACACTATTAAGTGGAGATTTATTGGTGGAATCGAGAAAAATTTGCTAGATTCAGATTTCTTAAGGTAAGAGTTTTACTTCTATGCAAAAATTTTGGATTTTCACCATGTATTTTGAGTACATTTGGAAGAAATAAAAAATTCACTATTCATGGTGAAAAATGATGAAAAATCTATGGAAATTATATAGGAAGTGTAGTTTATGCTTTTGGAAGTTTAATTTAATAGTTTAGACTTGATTTTTGAAGTTATTTTTGGAATTTTATAAATTTGTAGAGTGACACCAAGAATGAAGAGGAGTAAAGGAAAAAGCTCTTTTGATTCAAGCAAATTTGTTAGTTTGAAGGCTCAAGATAGGTACAGTGATGCGTTACAATCACGAAAGCTTATCTAGGAGCATTCTTTTAATAATCCAGGTGGACCTGTCAAAGATTTGATCGTTCGCCGACAGTGGGAACGATTCTGTTGTTTTTCTGCTATTGCAGTTATTTTTATTGATAGGGAGTTTAATGCAAACCTCGCTGAGGCTGAAGATTATAGAGTCATGGTTCGAGGAAAGTTGGTTCCTTTTTCACCAGAGGTAATCAATTTGTTCTACCATTTTCCATCGAATACTTTATGTTTTTATGCAAATTATAGTCCGGCTGAGAGGGAGCTAGATGAGATTATTTCTTATTTGACTATTGGAAGAGGACTCTGGAAGATCACTGATGAGAGGAGAGTCAACTTTTCTACGTCAAAGTTAAGTGCACCTTTGAAGGCATGACACTATTTTATTTCTGCTCGTCTGTTACTAACAATTCATCTCAGTAAAGTTACCAGGGAGAGAGCGGCGTCAAATTATTATATCTAGGAAGGAAATCTCATCAAATTTTGACCTTTGATAAGTCAGACTATCATCATTTCTCCACTGCTGTTACTACTACAGGTCTGGGATTTGCTTCCTTGATCTTTTCTTTATGTGAGCAGGCTAGAGTGAAAATTGATAGTTGGGAGGAAGTATTGTTGCCTCTAAAGCCTATCACAAAAGTAAATGTGAAGACATATTCTGAGCATTCTATTTTCAGCTGGAGAGGAGGATTTTCAAGGAGTTATGGAATGGAGACGTTTGCTGCTTCTACCTCTACTACTTCTACATCTATACCATCTACCTCACATGCTTCTACTTCTAGAGGTGAGTCTATTGAGACCCAAGATCAATTATTACAGAGGATCATGGACAATATAAATTATACCACTGATAAATTTCAAAATTTAAAGCATTTTTCAGAGCATACTGATAGGTATAATAGTAGAAAAAGTGATTATGAAGAGAAATTTCACTCATATTTGGAAAGCCTCATTAGGGGTAACTAAGGAGTACAATTTCCTTCATATCCACAATACCCTGATTATGAGCCTTCAAAAGTCTGGGATAGCGGTGATTCAGGGATGAGGAGTAGAACTGAGAGATTTATTTTTATGTTTGTATTATGTTTTGGACTATGTGGTTGGGACTTGCTACATTTGTACTTGTGTGTTTATTTGGACTTTGTGATGTGTTGGACTCTTTTTTTTAGTTGATTTTGCGATGTTTGTGATTTTTAGTACTTTATTTTAAAATTGCAGGGTAGTATTGTTGCTATGTGTTTAGAACTGTGATTCAGTTAGTTTAGAACTTAACTTAATTCTGTCTTTTGTAAAGTTGAAAATCTTGCTAGCGTAGGTCATAAATTTGAATTTCAGAAACTACTACCTTGTAATTTTCTTTTATCTTGTTAGAATGATTTTCTTTATGTTGAGATTGTGAAATCAAAGTTAGTGTGTTAGCTTGCTTATATGTTTGTACCCACTACTTAGAAGTCTATTGAATCTCTACATATTAAATTAAAATGAAAATGATAGAAAATTTGATCAAAATTAATTTTACTTCTCTTTTTGGTTTTATACTTGTATAATTAGAGTATAAAAATTTATGTTCGCATGTTATTTTTATTTTCATTCTTGCTTATATATATGTGATGTTAAACTGTTTAATCATGTTAAAAATTTAAGTTTTAGCCGGGGAGGGGGGGTGGGGGGGATGAAAAATATTTTCAAAACTTGAATTTTAATTGTTCTCAATTGTGCTACAAGTGAATTTGATTTTAAAAGAAAAATGATCATGTATATGAAGTTATATTAGGGAAGTAAAATCTGATTTTAGAAATGAGTAAGAAAATTTAGTTAAAATTTTGAGTAATGAAGAAAAACTTTCAGTTAAAAGTTTTTAGTGCAGAAAATGATAAATATACTGTAACTATCTTTAGTAAGAAAAATTGTACTTTTAAAAAATTTAGAAATTTAGACTTTTATTCTTAATACTTAAATTTATTTTATTAAAATAATTTTCAAAACTATTATTATATTTATAAGTAAAAGATTTATATTAGGACTTTTCGTTAGGAAAGGAGAAGTGGAATTCAAAATTATAAAAGGCCTACCCAGATATAGTAATCCTTGTTATAAAAGGAAAAAGAAAAGAAGAAGAAAAGAAAAGAAAAAGAGAAAGAAAAAGAAAAAAATATAAGGGAGGAGAAGCTTGAGGATTAGTGCCTAATAAAAAATTTGTTCCACATTTGATCTTTTTTAAGTATAAGACTTGAGAAAATCTTAAGATTAAAAATAATATAGTAAGTAAAATTATTTAAAATAAAAATTTTTAAGTAGAGATAATAAAAGAACTAAATTCTAAATTTGAAAAATCTACAATATTTTTGAATTAAATAGAAACTCATATTTTCATATTTCTTAACATTAAAAATTTTTAAAATATTAAGTTGGTCTCATTTACTAAATATTTCTTTCTAAATTGGACTACTATATTTCTAAATCAAAATTTTAGTAACTTCTAAAGAAACTCATATACATATCTTTCTTATTTAGTTTTTAATGATTGAAGTGTCACTTGATGACAAGTAACATTTTAAGTTGGGGGGATTTTGATATACCTAAAATATATAATATTTTTAGACACATTTTTATACATATTTTTGAGATCTTACACTTTAATGGAAGTTATTTTTGTGTTTTTCTTTCAGGTACAAGTAAAAAGATGAAATATGCTTAAAGGAGTGAAAAAGAATGAAATTTAGAGCAAAAAGGTAAAAATTGTGCTAAAGTGTTTTGGTGCCTATGCGCATCTGGCGCTTAAGCGCCGGTTAAATAGAGAAGGTCGCGCATAAGCACTAGAGGAAGTTATTTGGTGGTTTTCATCATTTGGCCAAATTTTGAAGAGGTATTTGAGGCATTTATTGGCTTAAGAGGGTGGTTATGACCACTAAGAACAAAAAAACGGTTAAAAGACTTGTGAAAGGAGGCATCCTTTAGAGAATTCATCGAATGAGGACACATTTTGAAAAGTTTCCAAGGCACCTTTTGGAGATTTATAAAAGATCAAAGTTGAGACATCTGAAGGGGTGCTTGAAAGTTCTGAAAAGAGTTAGAAGAAGAGGAGTCTAGAGAGAGTTTTGGAGAGATTTTCAGGCACCACAAATTTACTTTATCCTTTTTGCTTTTAGTTTATTTTGAGAGTGTTTTAAAAGAGAAGAGATTTAAAGGAACTTCAAGAGTTTGGTGGAGGATTTGAGATAAGTTTTTATCTTTTGTTTTAAATTACTTTTGATTTTAATCGAGACTTCTTGTTGGTCTGACAATGATTTCTACTTTTAAATTAAAGTGTGTTTTTATTTTCTCCATGAATTCTGAGTATTTTTCTTTATCTTTTACTTTAAAATGATAAGTAATTAAAGTTTGGATGGAAGTTGTGGAGAGTATCGATCTGTAATGTTGGAAGAAGTTGTGTGATTTAAATCCATGAACTTCATTTACTTCTTGATTTGGCCTATCTAGATGTTAAAATTTATTGTGAGAACATGTGAGATTGTATGAATGAGAATGTAATTCATATGATTTAGTGCAAATAAATAAGGAAATAATCATTGAAGGGTGTAGAGTTAAAGGACTTTAAAGTGACAGGTTAAAGCCCCCAACTTGGTTTATTATTTTAGGTTTAGATACAAGATGTTAGCCTCTAGGTGGAGGTAATTAAGGGAACTCTAGAGTGAGAGCTGGTATCTTCTCTGCCCAGTCGGTCTTTAGAACTATTCAAACTTTAAATTAGCCAATGTTCTTTATAGCATCTCTCGTAATGGTAAGTAATATAATTGCTCATATTTGGCACAACACAATTTGCATACTTCCACAATAGAATTCCTATACTTATTACTGATTCATGATAAGGAGAAAGATATTTTTCAATTTTAGTGTTTTTTATTTTACATAAACTCAAGTTATCTTTCTAAATTGTTACTATTCTGTCAAAATATCAAAAATACTAAAAAATTTGAATTTTAGTACTGCGAAAATATTTGTAGTTTAAGTAATTATCTTTTTTTAGAATAGAAAATTTGCCGTTCAAAAGTGCATATTGCATAATTTCCTTGTGGGTTTGATATTCAGCTCTTAATCAAAAAGTTCTATATTACTTGTTAATGATACGTATACTTGCGCAGTATCCCAATATATATATATATATATATATATAAATTAAAGTTAAATTCCTATTTTCTTCAGGATCAAGTTTTTGGTACTATTGCAAAGTAAGGAAATATAAGTGAAAAAGATAATTAAAGTCATTGTTATAATGTTTCAAATTAACAGTAACGGGATCACCTCCCCCAAAAATTCTATCTTAATTACGATCTTTCCAAGGAAAACTAGCAAATTTTCAGGTAGGTGCAAACTGTTTACTACCTTGACCAGAAATGACACACAATTTGTATGGGATGAAAAATGCTAACGCGCCTTTGAAAACATTAAACAATAGCTAACTACACCTCCTATTTTAGCAGCTCTGTGTTAGGAAGACCTCTTATCCTTACACTGTAGCAGTAGATAATTCTCTTGGAGTATTACTAGCTCAAATTAATGATGAAGGTAAAAAAATGCATTATATTACCTAAGTTGATGTTTGGTTCCAAACAATTGAGAAACATTGCTTGGCTTTGATCTTTGCAGTTCAAAGGCTAAGGCACTACATGTTGTCTCATAAGGTAACTCTCATCTCAAGACTTAACCCTCTGCAATACTTAACGACTTGACCAACACCTTTCTAGACGATTAGCAAGATGGACAATGAAACTGGTCCAATTTGACATAACATTTGTGTCATTGCATGCTGTCAAATGACAAATTTTGACAGACTTTCTAGCAGCACATCTTATACCGACTGAGTCTCCTCTTAATGATGATTTATGTGATGAGCAAGTATTATAATTAAAATATTTTCATTAAAAAAGATGAGAATTATATTTTGATGGAGTTTCATTTGCTTGGAAAGATAAAGATCAACAACAATCATACCTGGTAAAGTGAGAGTAGGATTAATCTTCATAACTCCAGAAAAGGCAATGATACCATTTTCTTACCATCTGACTGAGCCATGCACAAATAATGAAGTTGAATATGAAGCATTCATAACCAACTTAGAACTGCCAATATTGATGGAAATTAAACATATTGACATTTACGGAGATTATGAATTGATTATCAACCAGATTACAGGAAAATATAGAACCTTAAAGCGCTGGCTTGAACAATATTTTAGTTATATCATGAAATTACTCCAACAACTTTCAAACATGACATTCTTCCTAATTTTGAGACGAGATAATTTTTTAGCAGATGCTTTAGCCAAACTTGCAAAAGAATTTTTCTTGTCTAGAAGAGAACGACATTTTAATCTCTCTATAAGGTCGACGAGTTCTATCTCGAATTGACATTGTTATTTTGGACAAAAAATATAAAGATACGACAGTAACAGTTGTTGACATAGAAGAGGATGATTGACAATAATGGGATATTACTGGCCGACAATGATGACCGACTGTCTTGAAACAACAAGGAATTGTCATCAATGTCAAGTCCATGGGGTGGTCTTACATCAACCACCAAATGTATTGCATCTGACAATTGCAACTTGGCCATTTAAATGTTGGGGCACAGAAATAGTAGGCCTTATAGACCCTCCATCATCTAAAGGACGTCGATTTATTTTAGCTGCCACAGATTACTTTTCTAAATGGGCAGAAGAAATACTCGTTAGAGAGGTTAAAACAAAGCAGGTTCTCTATTTCTTCAAGACACATATTGTCTACAGATTTGGAACTCCTCGAAGGGTTATATCGGACAATAGACTAGCCTTCAAAAATACAAAAATGAATAGTTTTATTTAAAGACATGGAATAGACTGGAGATATTCAACAATTTATTATCCTAAAACTAATGGTTTAGCTAAGGCTTTCAATAAAAAAATTGGTCTAGATCTTGAAAAAGACATTAACCAATAGCCCATGATAGTGGTATGAAAAATTGACTAAATCTTTATGGGCCTTCAGAACTACATACCAAACGCTAACGCGCTCAACACCTTTTGCTCTGGTATATGGTTCTGAAGTCATAAATCCATTAGAAGTTCAAATTTCTTCTTTTAGGGTTGTGATTACAAGCAAAATAACTGAAGAAGAAAATGCAAAGTTATGACTTAAAGAACTTGAAAGTTTGGAAGGAAAATGACTGCAAGCTCAACAAAATTTGGAACGATATCAAGCCAAAATGAGACGAGCCCATGACAAATTGGTTCGCCCTAGAACATTTCAAATCAGGGACTTGGTTTTAGTTCTTTCGAAGACCTATCCTTGCTCATAGGAAAATAAGTGGAAAATATGAATCAATATGGGAGGGCCCGTATGTTATTGAAAAGACATATTTGTTGACTGTCAAGGAGAAATAATTTTACCCCAATCAATTAGAGGTATTTGAAAAAATATTATGCGTCATAAAAAGAAATATGATGACTTATTTGTAAATTGGGAAAATAATAAAATTTTTCAAGTTCATCTCGATTGTACAAACTTGACTTTTGTCTTTTGAGATTTCCTTTTGCTTATTAAGCAGGTGCTTATAAATATAATTCCTCGAAATAAAATCATAAAACTTCTTAATTAATTAAATAATTTGAAAATGGAATTTAGTCTGACATGTTACATTACTCTATTGCTCAAAGGAAAATGTCTAATAACAGGCTCCTTTTCACCATTAGAGTATCTATTACATTGTCAACGGATCAAGAATCCATTTTTGAATTTGATTTGACACAAATCGAGTTACTATATAATGGACCATTATTGTTCATAATCGATAAAGAAGAAGCTGAAGAAAAATTGCCTGTATTAGAGTATAAAATTTAATAACATGATATTATCAAAGAAAAAATAAAACCAGTCAGTCATAAATAAAAACTTGACACTGGAAAGTTAAAATCAGTAGAGGTAGTCATGGCTTATGAAATATCTAAAGCATTTGTTGCTGGTATTAATAAATTAACAACAGGATTGACTCGATCTCAAAGATGAAAGCTTAATAAATGACTAAAATGACAAGAAGAAAAAGAATGACAAGACATGAAGCATATGGAAGAAGCTACTGATATGTTTGAATTCCCATTTCTAAATACCCACTTAGGGAAGAGTACTTTATCTTAGGGGTAGAAAATCTCGACCCTGAAGAAGAAGAAGCGATAGAAAGGACTATCTTCACACCAATTCCATATGTGCCAGCCCTTTATCTTAAAATATCAGAAAGATAAGTTAACAGACAAACTATTTCTGAAGAAGAATTGAAATGTATCCAAACTATTAAATGACATTCATTTGAACAGTTCAAGCGTATAAACGATCAGACTGTTAATATATTGGAAGGCATTCAGCTATTTACTAGAGTCTTTGATGAAGTTGAACAAGCAGCCATCATTGAATGGTAATGGAAGCACGTAATCTTGGACGAGTTGGATGTCTCAGAAAAAGAACATATTCTGAACCTAAAAAATGGATACGTGGCAAAGGATGGGTAACTATTCAGTAAAAATGTTATCATAACTATGTCAAAGACATAGATGGAAATCCTCCAAGAATCTTACAGCATGAGTAGGTCCCAATGCCCATAATGATCATTTAGATCATTAGACAACTTGTTACTTGGAACATAATGCCCTTTGATTGTATTTCAGACAACTGCATCATCACTATATATGATGAGGGCGACTGTATCCCGCCTCATATTAACTGTCATAATTTTGAAAGACCTTTATGTACACTGTCGTTGATGAATAGATGTTCCATCCTATTTGGAAGGGAAATACAAATTCATGGGACCAAGAGAATTTTGTGGGTTCTATCAAATCCCTCTTCTGCAAGGATTTGTTTTGCTACCAAAGGAAAATGTGGTTGATGTGTCCAAGCATTGCATACCGAGAGTCAGCAGGCAGCGTATTTTGATAACATTGCAAAGGATGCGTCCTGAAAAGTGTCTTATTGGATATCAGCTGATTCCAGAGCTTGAAAGGCTACAAACTTTTGAACTATATAAACATCTAAGAACCTAAGACATACTTGACAAAACTTGTTTCTGATAGTATCTTGGAGTGCTAGATATTTGTGAGAGGTCTAGTAGTATCCGAGGTTATGGAAATGACAACAGATAATATGACTTATGATATAGTCTTTTCACTGCAGTTGTATTACAATGTTTTGTCTGTAAAATAAGGTGTGTTGTTGTTTACATTTATTGACATTATCGTCAATGTACATTATCTTTGATGATGAAGTAAAATCTTATGAAAATTCCCCAGCTATCTACAATGTTTGTGCTGGTCCAAAATGCCAAAATAAATATCAACAATAGAAAATGACTTCTATGATAGAAAATTTTTCTTATGAATGACATTAAAATCACATCTAAAATTTCTGAATCAAATCCCCAGCGGAAATCTGAAGCTCTCTCATATATCTCTCCCTTGCTATTGGATGTAAAACCTTCCTGACATTATCTTTCCTTTAGCATTTTCTTCTGGGATAGGACATAAGTCTCCTAGCATTCCTTCATAAGACAAACATTTGACATCTTTGAGAAGTACTGTAACATCTCCTTAGATGGAATATGACATCTACTCTCTCTTTCTCTCTCTTATTATTGGATGTAAGACCATGCCGACATGGAATTATGGCTTTCTTTTAGTATTTTATTTGGAATAAGATGTAAGTCGCAAAGCATTCCTCTTCCCACATCGACATTGATATCTTTGGATAGTAGTATAAGACCTCCTTAAATGGATTATGCTAACAGTTGGATGTAAGACCTTCCCGACATGCAAAATATGGCTTTCCTATAGTTATTTATTTGAGATATGATGCAAGTCGCATAGCATTCCTTCTCAAAACCAAAAAACATTGACATTTAAATTTCTGAATTGTAGTACAAGACCTCCTTAAATGGATTATGACATCTACTCTCCTTCTGACTGTTGAATGTAAGACCTTCCTGACATGGAGATATGTCCATCCTATAGTTATTTCTTTGAGATGGGATGTAAGTCACATAACATTCCTTCAAAAAACTGACAGAAATTGACATTTGACATCTCTGAGTAGAAGTATAAGACATCCTTAAATGGATTATGGCTTCTACTCTCCTTCTAACTATTGGATGTAAGACCTTTCTGACACATAGATATGGCTTTCCTATAG
>NEWO01000268.1:895799-906517 GCA_003013225.1 Phalaenopsis aphrodite
CTTTGAGATAGGATGTAAGTCGCATAACATTCCTTCTCAAAACTGACAGAAATTGACATTTAACATCTCTGAGTAGTAGTATAAGACCTCCTTAAATAGATTATGACATATACTCTTTTTCTAACTATTGGATATAATACCTTCCTGACACGGGGATATGGATTTCCTATAATTATTCATTTGGGATAGGAAATAAGTTTCTTAGCATTCCTTCCCAAAACTAACATTTGACACCTTTGAAGAATGGTGTAAGACCTCCTTAAATGGAATATGACATCTATTCCCTCTCTTGTTATTGGATGTAAGGCCTTCCTAACACGGAATTATAGCTTTCTTCTAACCTGGTGATAGAATGTAAGTCTCATAACATTCCTTCTCAAAACTGATAGATCGACATTTGACATCTTTAAGAGATTGAAGAAGACCTTCTTAAATGGAATCTGACATCTATTCTCTCTTTTGTTAATGTACGCAAGACCTTTCTGACAAGGAATTACACTTTTCTTCTTATCTTCAGATAGGATATAAATCTCATAACATTCCTTCTCAAAACCAACAAACCGATAATTTTATTGGGATATCTAGATCGTTTCGGTCAACGCCAATATGCGCGTCATACTTATTCAGTATTTCACATAAATTGGGGGCCCATTTGTTGACCTCACTTTTGTGAGGATGCATTACCAATGACATCCATAATTCTTATTGAGAACGAATCCACTATAGTTAACCTCTTGAATATATCCCTGAACCCCTTTAACCTTAACATTTAAGGTTAAACTCAATATATCCTTTTGAACCTAAATTCTGGAGACATCCCCGATGGATCAAACAAACCTTAAATTGGGGACACATTGACCACACTTGTCAACCCTTGACCTAAATGGTCAAATTTGGTCAAAATGGTCAATTGATGACCTAATGACCGCTACACTAACCATATTGGTCATCCCTTGACCTAATTGGTCAAATTTGATCAAAATGGTTAATTAATGATCTAATGACCACTGCATGGACCATATTGGTCAACCCTTAACCTAATTGCTCAAATTTAGTCAAAATGGTCAATCCATGGCCTAATGACCACCACATTGACCACATTGGTCAACCCTTGGTCTAAATTGGCCAACTTTTATCAACCTTAATCAACTTTGGTCAAAATATTCAATTTTGAACCAAATTGATAAGATTGGTCAAGTGTTCAACACTCAAAATCATTTTGACCAATTTATGGGTTAATTTTATAATTTCCTACATTTTTAATTAATTACATAATTTATTCAAAATGGAACTATAAGAAAATAACCCTAAATAAAATTTAAACTCATGACATCACATATGACATTTAAAATCCATAAATAATTTTCAAAATTAAATTGAAGACATGTAGGGTTATCTATGTGTCATCCATGACCCATATGACCTATTATAACGCATCACACATCATCCTTAACAAAAGACAAATATCATTATGGAGCAATCATGAAGAGAGGAACTAATGTGTCATTTCTTCATGGATTATGGAGTGAAAATGTCGTGAGCTCATCATCCCCCGCCAACTTCTTCCAATGAGAAAGATGATCCACTTAAAGCCTTATCCAACACCTAAGTAAGGGTCATCATGAAAAACCGTGGGAATGAATATAAGGAGGCCTAGGTGTCATTTTTCTATAAAATTTTTGTGACAGGTTAACTTAGGTGGATGAAGACTAACCAGCCCATTTCCAAGTCACCATTCACCTCACCTCCTATCCAATGAAAAGGAGCCAATGTTTAACCGAATCCAATACATTAAATGGATACCCATTCTAGGAGGCTTGGAAAAACTGAAATATGGATATCCACAGCCCACAATCTTATCTCCTAACCATCATGACATGGTTATAACCTTCCTTAAGTGAACCCAAGGCTAACAATGATTCTTCTAAGCCTATATATAGGCTAACCCGTGAAGACAAAAAAAAAAGAGACCCATCCACAACCCTTGATTTCAGAAACCCTCAACAGTGAACTTCTTCCCCATCCTATAAACAATTGATTCCCCATAGAATCAAGCATTGAATCTCACCATCCTCTTCCAATTCCCTTGCCTAAAAATAGTACAATTTTTGGGTTTGAGCAAAACCCCCCAAAATTTCAAATTAACTTTTCCAAATCCATCCCTAACCTCAGAGAAGAAGACTCCAATCAAAATTGGATCATCCCATTGGCTCTAACCTGCTCTTCAATGAAGTCGTGAGCCCGTTTTAGTGAAGTCATACTCCCACTCAATTTCAGTTCAAATTGAGCATACCAGGAGCTTCACAAGGATTTGGCTTTTGTTTCAGAAAAACTTGATAGAACCTACACTTTGTCAAGCTAAGGTATGGCCATTTTGACCTAAATCATGTTTGGGTTTGGTCCTTTATGAAACGAACAAATTCACAACCCATACATCACCGTATGGATGGGTTCACCTTCTCCTGATGAAGCTCTAGAAACAAATTTCAGTCAATTCCATGAAGAATCAAGTGAGATATTGTCCCTAGATCATGGACGGTTCTCGGCTTATCGTTCCCCTGAGACGATTAACGGATGTCGTTCATTTGCTTGTATCAGAAATGAACGGCTCCAATTAAGTTGGACAACAGATTCATCCATTTGAAGTATGCTTAACCGCGGGCCACGTAGGATTCCACATGTAAAGCTCTGCTAATCACTCATTGTCGCGTGCACTTTCAAAACGTCTGTGGTCTGAGTCAGCGCCACGAGTAATTTCCTTTAAGTAGGAAATTCAATAAATACATAAAATACCCAAAACTTCAAAATTTCATATCTTTTCACAGAAAAATATCAAAAAAAAAATTAAAATAACCTTAGACTAAGGGAGATTGGGAGAAAAATTATGAAACCAAAATCTAGAATTAATAATTTATATTTAATTTTTAATTAATTAATTACTCTCTGGAGTAATTTAATTATTAAAAATTAATTATAAATCTAAAAATTCTGAAATTTTCACAGAATAATCCTTTCATTCTTAGGAACAATATGTGATTTTTGCAAAGGCTTGAAAAAGTCTCTAGATTAAATTCACTTATTTTTCTTGAAACTTTGTAATTATATTTTAAAATAACTATAAAATCAAAAAATGGGAAATTAAATTGGAAATTTACTAAGAAATTTAAGGTGACAGACTTAAACCTTAAAATGACAAAACTTAGACTTTTTGAAAATTTAAAATGACATCCTTGTTTTTAGGGTGAATTACCCTAATCCTACATGCTTACCTTAAATCATTATACTTAGCCCACTTTACATTGCACTAAGTCAATCTTTGAGTTTAACCTAAAATGCACTCAAATTAAACCCTAAATAGGTCTAAACCACACTTAAACAAAATTAAACTCTATTTAAACCTTAACTACATTAGGTTTAACTTAACCAAACCTAATTAGGTCTAAAGCACACTTAAACCTAATTAAAACCTAGTTAAACCTCAACTATATTAGGTTTAACTTAACAAGTCCTAATTAGGTCTAAACTACAGTTAAACCTTAACAACGTTAGGTTTAACACGAAAAATACTAATTAAACTTAACCCTAACTAAGTCTAATTAATCAATTAAACTTTACCTAAATTAGGTTTAAGTAATCTTAAACCATAATTAGACTTAACCCTAATTAAGTCTGATTAATCAATTAAACTTTACTTACAATAGGTTTAATTAACCTTAAATCCTAATTAGACTTAACCCTAATTATGTCTAATTAATGAATTAAACCTAACTTAAATTAAGTTTAATTAACCTTAAACCTCAATCTAACCATAGATTCAACATTTACTGAATCTAAATCAAACTTTTAACATAGATTCAACTCAAATTGAGCCTAAGTCAACATCAACTTCAGGTTCAACCCAAATTAAACCTAACTCAACTTCAAAGTTAGGTTCAACCCAACTTGAACCCAATTTAACCAAACCTTAGGTTCAACATATACTGAAACTAAATCAAACCTTTAACTTAGGCTCAACTCAAATTGAACCTAAGTTCACATCAACTTAAGGTTCAACCCAAATTAAACCTAGCTCAACTTCAAAATTAGGTTCAACCCAACTTGAACCCAACTTTACCAAACCTTAGCTTCAAAATATACCGAACCTAAATCAAACCTTTAACTTAAGTTCAACTCAAATAAAACCTAAGTCCACATCAACTTTAGGTCCAACCCAAATTGTACCTAACTCAACTTCAAACTTAGGTTCAACCCAACTTGAACCCAAGTTAACAAACCTTGGGTTCAACATATACTGAACGTAAATCAAAACTTTAGCTTAGGCTTAACTAAAATTGAACTTAAGTCAACATCAACTTTAGGTTCAATCCAACTTGAACCTAAGTCAACTCAAACTCTCAGTTTCAACCCAACTTGAACCTAATTCAACACAAATCCTTAGGCTCAACTCAAGTTAACCTAAATCTTTGGTTCAACCCAACTTGAACCTAACTCAACCCTTAAGTCTTAACTACACTAAACATAAGTCAATTGACACTCTTAAGTTCAACCCAACTTGGACTTAAATCAACAAAAAAACTTAGGTTCAACTCAAGTTAACCTAATCTTAGACTTTAAGTTCAACCTACATTGAACTTAAATCGACCCAACACAAAGTCCTAACCTTATTGAACTTAAAACTATTTCAAATCATAGGTTCAATATTGAACCTAAATTAACCTTAGATGCCATACATTGGATCTAAAACATCTTAAGTCCTAGCTACATTAGACTTAAAACATTTTTCATCATTAGGTTCTACCTACATTGAAGCTAAATCATCTTAAGTCTTAACTACATTGGACTTAAACCATTTCAACCTTCAGATTCCACCTACATTGAACCTAAAACATTTTGAGTCCTACTTACAATAGACTTAAACTATTTCAAACTTTAGGTTCTACCTACATTGAAGCTAAATCATCTTAAATCCTAACTACATTGGACTTAAACCATTTTTGATCCTTAGGTTCTACATACATTGAACCTAAAATAATTTATATCCTAACTGCATTGGATTTAAAACCTTTTTAATGCTTAGGTTTTACCTACCTTGAACCTAAAACATTTTAAGTCCTAACTACATTGGACTTAAACCATCTTAGAACTTTAGGTTGTACCTATATTGAACTTAAATCATCTTCATAACTTAAGATCTATCCAAATTGAATGACATCAATCTTCAAGTTTCACCATCATTAAACCTAAATCTTAGGTATCAATTAATCTCCTTCAGGTCTAATCGACATCAGACCTAAAATAAATGAAATCATAAAAATCCAGATGACCAACATAAATGACGTAAAATTCATCTTAAAAGACATTAAAAACTTAAATTGAACCCTATTGATCAATGATCACCAAACGCAACTTGAACATCTATGTTTAGATTTACAAAGATTTCTTAAACGATGCAATATGTGGTTGCTGACAAGGATCTTTAGGTCTTGGTTTAAAAATCTTTTGAACTAAGTAAATCTAAATATTTTTATGGCCTCAGGATGACGAAGCCATAGACATCTTGACCAGGTCATTTAAAAATTATTCAACCAATTAAATAAGCAACTAAAATTGATAAATCTGAAGACATGATTTTATGCTAATCGTGTTCTGTTTTGCAGGTTTATTGGAGAAATGAAAACAAAATTTCACTCTAGATTTCTTTTGCATGTTATAGGGTGTGCTAACTCTATTTTGCAAGACGACATTTGGAAGCAAACTTTCAAGACAACAAAGCAAAAAAAAAAAACAAAACAACGTGACATGACAAAGACAAAAAAAAACAGAAAAACAAAACAACATGAAATAACAAAACTAACAAATCAAAACTAAATTAAAACGACAAGACATAATAAAACTAAACTACAAAAACAAAATAAAAAAACAAATGACACGACATGAACAAACAAAATAAAACAAAACCTTTAGGGTAGAGTTAGATTCTTAGAAATATATTACCCTAGGAATAAACTTTTGATGTTTCTTTTCTTAACCTTGGAATTTTTTTAGAAGAATGAGTAACATTAATCATAAGTTTTGTAAGGTAAATCTAGAATTTCATAAGATTTAATTAGCTATAGGATCTTGATTTTATAGGAAAATAAAGAATTCAAAATAGTTGATCAACCTAAATCTCTCGTTATCAGACCTTTTATGTGGTTTTCCTTATTTGAGAATTTGGCGTCCTAGAGTCTTCTCCAAAAGTCTACCACCCAACATTTCTCTTGTTTTATATCATTATTTGCGCCTTTTCCCTTCTTCTAATTCCTTAATACTTGAGGATCTTTTACTTGATCTAGAAGATTAAGTAAATTGGAGAATAGGGCAATAAAATAAATAAACAGAGTGACGACTACTTAATAGATAAATGACAATACCAACATCCTTACCGATAATAGACATGATAAAGAGAGAATTGGAAGTGACCGCGGATGACGAGTTATGGGCGGCGACATCCACCTTAACAAGTACATCTTCTATAACCTTTTTAGGATAAGTAAAAGATCGATCAGATAACTGAAGGCATTAGATTATTCTAGCTTCCAAATCGCATAAGGCTATTTCGTAAAATTTTTCTCCAATTGCACAAGTTATTATGAAGCTACCAGCGTCTTTATTCTTTTAAGGAAACTTCTTTTGAATATTGCACTACATTCTTCACTCAGTGCAACAGTCTCATAAGCTTCAAACTTCCTCTTATTATTTAATATATCTTTAATAAATTTGACATAACTTAAATTTTGTTCCAAAGCTTCCGCAAATAGAATATTGATTGTAAGCTACTTAAATATCTAAAAAATTTTAAAAATTATTGATCAAGCTCTTGATATCTCAGCCTTTGAGGAAAAGGAGGTGGTGTTCTTTCTAAATCATTTTTAGTTGGAGAGCAGATCGTTCTGGGTCTTTAGAAATAATTTCTTTAATTTATACAATCTCTCTCTCAACTTAAATCTCTTTTTGACTTCCAATTTTTAATTCCTTTCCAATCATAAGTTTGACAACTTTGATTTGCTCTTGTTTCATTCCTTTGTCTTTAAAATTTACTTCAACATTACTAGGAAGTGTTCCTTGGGGTCTATTGCTAAGTGCGTTAGCAATTTATCTGAATTGATTTTTAATATTTTTTTATTGGAGCACTTTGACTTTGCTTCTGATTACCCATTTGCAAAACTATTTCTTTTATAGACAACTTATTTTTCTTAAATTGTTGGTTATTAAAGCAAGGAGGATAAGAAGGTCGATAGTTAGAATGACCCTGATTGTTCCAATTTTCTGTTGGGTTCACTTAATTATTACCCCATTGCTAATTTTCACCACCAGAATTGTTCTAGTTACAATTAGGGTGGTTTTTCCAGCCTGGGTTATAAAAGTTTGAATATGGGTTATTTAGTTTATTAGCAACTGCATGTAACATTTCTAATGACTGAGAATCATTGGTTTATTCTAATAAATTTTTTTCACTTACTTGAAGTGTTTGAGAAAAATTCATTACATAATTATATAACTTCTTAGTTAATGCAACAACTCGAGATACTAAGGTGATAAAAGCATCATTATCATGAATACTAGCCACTCTTTTTGGATTTACCCTTTCTGAGGGCCATTAAAAATTATTAGTATTTATTTCTTCGATTAAGGCATGTGCTTCATCAAAAGATTTTGACATTAAAGATCCTCTAGTAGTAGCATCAATTATAGATCTAAGGGATCCTATTAACCCATTATATAATGTTTGAATAATGAAATAGCTAGATAATGCATGATGTGGACACTTTCTAAGGAGTTCTGTAAATTGTTCCCAAGCCTCATAAATTGACTCCCCTTCAAACTGAATAGAAGAAGTAATATCATTTCTAAGCTTAGCAGTTTTTTAAGGAGGAAAATATTTAGCCAGGAATTTTTGTATAATTTCTCCCCAAGTTTTAATAGATCTAAGTGCTAATGAATTTAACCACATCTTAGCTTTATCCCTTAGGAAAAAATAAAAAGTATAAGTTTAACTGCATAGTTTGATATACCATCGTATTTGAATGTAACAAAAAAATCTAGAAAACTTGCAAGATGTAAATTAGGATCCTCAATTGGTGTTCCCCCAAACTGATTATTTTGTATCATTTCTATTATTACATTTTCAAGTTCAAATGAGTTAGCCGCTACAATAGGAATTTGAATACAAGTGAATTTTATATACCGTAGGGTTAGCAAAGTCCCTTAAATTTCTTTAAAAATTTTGATGCTCATTTTGATTAGTTAAAGATTCAATGTTATTTTGTAATGCATTTGCCATTTCTTAAAAATTGTGAAGTTGTTTTTGCTTTCAAATTCTTCTTATGGGTTGCTCTAATTCAGAATTGTAGGGTACTCAACCTTTAGATCCTAAACTTTGCATACAAAAAGTGAAATTCAGAAAATAAAATACTAAAGCAATATAAATAAAATTATTTTTTTCTTTTTTCAATTTTTGCAAAACTTTTTTATAATTTTTTTAATTTTTGTAATTTATTTGTAATTATTGAAAAATTCAAGTAACTAAAAACAAAAAAAATTAATGATAAAAAATAAATTTTCAAAGAAAATTTTGAAATAGAAATTTTCTTGAAAGTTTCATATTTCCATCAAGCAACGGCGCCAAAAACTTGACCTAACCCACAATTACGCAGATATTTATGCTCCATAATATGCCAAAAACTTGACCCAAATGATATCGAACGGCTAGTGAGAACAAATGTAATATGATAAAAATGGTTTTCTCACTAGGAATGCTACGATATTTATACTTATCGTTTCAAATAATATAGAGTTTTCCTTAAAACCCCCAGTATTGATCCCACGACGAAGTAGAAAACACGTAAACAATAAGATGAATACATGAATTTTGACTTTAAGAAAACTTTACTTAAGATTGTAGCATCTATCTAAAGATGAAAATTTAGTTTACTAAATTCTACAATATGCAAGAAACAGTAAATGTAATGACTTAGACAATATATAAAGCAACTTTCTCCTTGCCAATAATTCATAATCAGTGTAGGATTTCAAATTTTGTTTAGTAACTTGAATGTGATATTATGACAAATAGGAGCATACCTATTTCTTTACTTTCTTTTAAATTGTGTAAAGAACATTGGTTAATCTAAAGATGGTGTCAGCATGTATAGTAGTGTTGGGTAGATTCAAGTTTTTCACTTCTAGAGTACCCACTGTGCCCTCTCTATAAGACCTACCAGTGAACCTTAGTTCCAATCTCTAGACCAAATTTATAGAAGAATATAGCCTATCACTCTAGAAGCATCAATTCTACTCCCATCAAATCTTATTTCCCAATCTATTTGCACCCCCTTTAGATGATTACAACTATTCTTTCCAAGGTAGAATTTGATACTTACAAATCAAGAAATCTTAACCCTTTCAAGTCTATTAGTTCCTTAACATGTTTTAACAATACAAGTGGTCATTTTATAAAGTAAATGAAGGATCGGTAAAAATATCTTCACAACTTTTTGGAATAAAAGAAGTTCTAAACAAAATCAAAATCACTTATTTAATTACTTCATATTGCAAGAAGAAAGAAAAGAAAACCACTCACGAAGCACGGGGATAACAAAACAAAACATATTTATAAAACTCCAATCCAAAGTAAATAACTCAAAGACAAAAATATAAATATTTATCTGGAATGTTATCATAAGCACTCCTTTGAAATTCTCTGACTTCTCTAACTCTAATAACACTTACAAGACTCACATACACCAGAAATAAGAAAGACTCAAAAAGAAAACTTCTCACACACTATGAGACTCTATAGATCTTACCCCCTAGCCTCTTGGAATTAATCTATATTTATAGAGCTTCAAAAATGACCAAGGGTTGTTTCAAACATCTCTTTAAAATTCAACCTCATTCAATGAATCTTCTAGAATATAACTGTGGCGCCTAGGCGCCCAACTATTGTGCCTATGCACCAGCTAATTTCTTCATCTGGGGATTATGCACCTGATCCGACCGCCTAGGAGCCAATCGACTATTTTGGTACTTTTCTTTAATTTAGCCCATTTTGCTCCTTTTTGATGTATTTTTGGACTTTCCTATTGACTAGTCTTAGAAAACTAGAAAAGGTACCCCCACCATTAGAAATTCAAAACTCTTCTCTTTACTCAACTTGAAGTTCCACATATTAATCTTAACCTCTAGCATATAGTAGGTAAGATCATTATGAGAGAATTCAAGAAGAGTTCCTATAAGACTACTTGGCCTTAGGATTGACCCTGGGTGTTGGCTTGGAGTTAGGATACACAATATCCTGGCCAAAACCAATACATAAAAAAAAACCCAAAGTGGGGATTTTATTGATCCATGGTTCATTTAGAACGGATATCTATCCAATTCTATTTGAAATACTAATTTTGGGTTTTTTGTCCGAGACACTCCTAAATTACCTAACTGCCTTTAAGACTTTCATTTAACCCAAAATCCAAAAATCCCATAATAAATCCCAATAACTCCCAAATATTCCCAATTTCATTTCTTTGAACTATCACATGGCCCAATTTGGTCAATTTGGCCATCTTTAACCAAAATACCCTCAAAATTGCCAAAATTACAAAAATACCCTTGGTACCCCAAACTTTCCCAAAACCTCCAAAATCACTCCAAATGTTCCCAAAACTCATTTGGACCCCTCA
>NEWO01000268.1:906572-923780 GCA_003013225.1 Phalaenopsis aphrodite
TATAAAATTTAAAGAACTTTAACCATAAGATCACTTGATTTGACATTATAACCAAATGACCTAGAAAACTTGAACTCTGCTACAATGAGGAGCTTGGAACTTACATGGTGGGCAACCTGGTCATCTTCAACAGCAAGAAGATCTATACTAATACATCCCTTCCTTAGCTTTAAACAACAAAGCCAAAGGAATTTGAGGTTGTTTGCCTAGTGCAACGCAAATCCTCAAACACATCTTTTAGGCATTTGTAAATCTTGTTGTACAATCTAAGCCCTAAACTCGTTTTAGGATTCCGAGGTTGTCGTTCTTCACGACTTAAATCCTCACATCTTCAAGGTTATTTGTGTTGATTGCTTCACACAAATGTAAATCCTAATAAATAAAAAAAATTGCAGAATGAAACATCTAAATGATTTCTCCTAAATTGAAGCCAAATAATAGGATAGCTTGGGAAGTCACCGAAGTTTTCTTTCGGATCTGTGACATCCTCTAGTATTTCCTCCTTTGGACTCCAAAACAAAATGTTCCAAATTTGAACTAATCCCATTCAGACTTCTCAATCCGATATCTTTGAAATGTCCTTACCATTTGAACTCCTTGAAGGTAATTTTTCTTAATTTTATTGAGAGTGTTCTTAGGTAACTTCTGTTACTTGAGATGTAATTAACTATAGGGGCTTGCCGACAAACTTATTTTTTCACTGATGACCGACAGCTTCTTACGGGCAAACCCCACACAAAAAATAGTGCCGACAAACTTATTTTTGAGTCTCCTCATGTTGGTTTTAGCCATATTAGCCAAAGGCTAAGGGCATGGGACCACCCATATGAGTTTCGCGAAGAGTGAAGGAGGTGGGTCTAGTATAAGTTATTTTAGGGTTTTGGACATGTGGAGGGTTTGATGGATTTGAGTGTGTGTTGGTGTGTGAGAGATCAAGTCTGAGTCACCAGGGTTGTCCTAAGGTGCATTGAACCAATAGGAACCCACTAGGGATACTATGCAACTCCACATATAAAAAATGAGGTCAACTATTTCCTAGATAATTATATGCAGCTTGAGTAAAGTTTTACTAAGTTCATAAAAGAGTTTTCGCTTTCCCCGTGGGATCGATACTTGGGGTTTAAAAACAAAGTCCTTTATTACTTGAAATGATATTTGCAGTTCAATAGTATCCCTAGTGTGTAAAATTAAATTTTTGAAAGAAGGCGAGAATTCTTTTATATATAATATTCAATTAAGAATTAAACATTGCAAAATCGTGGCGGTGTCGAGTTTTTAGCGCAGTCTTCTGAGATTAAAATTGATGTAATTACACACTAAGCACACACTCATTTTGTCAGGGATCATTATTCAAATTGTTCAAATTATCATTAGCTTAATAGGTCCCCAAACAGAGTCAGCTCTAAAAAGGGATGGGTTCATTTATTAAATTTTAAAAATCCAGACACACTCGCAAGGTTCATTTTAAAATATAATGATTCAATGAGAAATTTTAGTATTGGACCATTTTTCATGCATGAAAATCCAAATAAAAAACTTTATGTGAAGATTACATCTGATGACCACAAAATTGGTTTGAGTCCTCATTATGTGTGGTTATGAATTTTATGTAACTTATAGATTGTAATTCTGATTACCATATTGGTTTATGGAGAAAATGATAATTTTTGGGTGCATTGAGCATTATTCTTACATGAAAACATGAATCAGAGTTCCATATAAAAATTATATAATATGTTCATCAAAATTGTTTACATTGTTTATATAGCCTTTATATTTAAAGATAAATGTCATGCAACTTTCAGAATGATGTCTTGAGCCCTACAATAATGTGTGGAGAAAATAATAATTTTGGAATTTTTCTTGGTTGAAGCTGATTTTTTGTCAATTTTAGAATCCGGTAGAAGTCAGTTGTATTTAGTTATATTTTGATTTTTTTTTATTTAGTCAGATTTTATTTTTGGTTTAATTAGGGTTTAACTCAAGTTTTAGCACATGAGCTTCAATTGGATATAAGTCATTGAAAAGGTTGACTAAAAGGTGATGTGAACGATATCAAAATATAAAGAGATGGTTTTTTAATACTAACCTACATCAGAAAATTGAATGTTATATTAATGATATTGTCAGCAAAAGTAAATTCTTTGGTGATCATGTAATTGATCAAAGAACTTTTTTTCAAACAAATGAAAAAATATAAAGTAAAAATAATTATTTTAAAGTATGCATTTTTAGTTTCCCAAGGAGCTTCTAAGTATTCATTTTTTATCATAATTGAATAAAAATATACACTATCAAATTTAAATCCATTTGGAAAATAAAAAAAAAAGTGAAAATGCTTAATAAAATTAAGTTCTCTTCATGAAAAACTTGGTTGGAAACACATTTACAATATTAGTAAGAAAAACATTCATTTTGGATTGGATAAATTTGTTCATATTACTTTTCATAACATTAAAAAAATTGATAAATTCTTCATTAATGATATAACTAATACTTGGAAGAAGATTGACTCTCTAATAACTTTGATTCATCATCAAAAATATTAATCACCGGACATGAATATTGAGCCAATTTTTTTAATATGAAACATTCCAAATTAAAATTAAAGATCACACAAAGCCATAATTTCAACAATTTTATAGTCAAAATAACCATCTCGAAAAGAAAAACTTGATGATATCAAAATAAGGTCGATTTGAATCTGAACGAGTATATATTAAGCCCTTAAAGTACAGTTGAAATTTTTTTATCATTAATTGGATGGTTGAATAAATACCAAATTTGACATATTTATCCTCAAATCAAGTGTTTCTACGAGAAGAATCCAATTAGCTAAAGGTGCCTTAATTCTAAAACAACTAAGGCCTTCAAACAATTTAAGGAAAAACTTAAGATCATGGAGATCAATATGAGTCTTCTGATCAGGTGCTCACTAAAGTTATTCGCTAAATGAAAAATATGCCCCTTCCTATTGGCTTTAAATAGAACTACTTTATTCACTTGATGGGAGAGGAGGAGTCAAATTCTTGCAATTCGACTAAAGACCCAACGATAACTTCCAACCTCCATAGTCGCTGACTACCATCGACTAGCGCCTGTTGGTTGTATTCAACCACTACTAGTTGCTCTCTGCTCGCCCTTGAGAAACTTTGTTGTGCAATGAAGTTTCCTAAATATAGTGTAATGAAGTATCATTAATACAATGTAATGAGGTATTCTTTACATATTGTAATAAAGTATTTTGAATACGATGCAATGAAGTATCCTAAATACAATGTAACAATGTATTTCAAATATGATGTAATCTATAATGCCACATTATTGATCCGATTATAACTCTTGATGACAACCTTTTATGATCACTTTATTCAAAATCTGGTGAATTGCTCTATACTCCTGAAGCTTTCTATACATCATATACAAACAAGAGTTTCCTCTAATGTGAAATAATAAATATGAGAGAAGGGTTGCAACCATTAACTAATGCGGCTTCCCACTACGTCCTATGTGGCTAGTTGTTACTGTAACTTTTCACTACGGTCTATGTGAATAGTTGCATTTTTTTAAATTCTCTTACTACGGCTTATATGACCAACTTATGCTCTTGTAGCAATCCACTATGGTCTACATGACCAGTTTTTACTATAGCTTCCAACTGAGGCCTGCGTGACTAATTGTTGTCATTAAAGTCTTCCACTGTAGTCTTTATGCCTAACTAATGTTATTATTACTCCCCACTACAACTTGCATGAAAATTAATGGCCTATGTGGCTCACTGCTTTTGTAGCTTCCAACTGCAATCTTATTTTCTAGTTGATGCTTTGATAGCTTCGCACTGTAACCTACATGACTAACTATAGCTTGTGCGGCTTAGTACTACTGCAACATCCAACTACAGCCTTTTTGGACCACTGACACTATTCCATCTTCCAATTGTAGCTTTTGATACCAACTATGGTCTATGTGACTCACTTCAGTTATAACTTTCAATTAAGGCCTATGTTGCTTACGACAACTACAACTTCCAACTACAACCTTTTTTTTTTCAATTGATGCAATTGCAACTCTCCACTCTGGCATATGTGACCAACTATGAGCTATGCGGCTTACTACTTCTATAGCTTCAAACTATGGCCTATGTGTTCAACCTAAGCTCATGCGGTTATCAACTATGGTCTATATGGGCAATAACTATTTCCACTTTCAACTACAACCTCTACTACAAACATAAACATTTACAACTAGCGACAACAAAATTTGTAGTCCATTTTAGCATATAACTACAATCTTTGCAGCCAAGTATTATTTTTATTACCAAGAACTACAGTTGTTGTAGGCTAATTACAGCTATGAAAGCTGAAGAACTATTGTATATTTAAGTTATCAACTTTGTAATACATGTTTCATAATCTAAGAGAAAACTGAAACTATGTACTTACAATCACTTAGTAGATTAATTTGATTGGCTCAAGCCTCGTTGTTTTTCCCATTATAGGATTTCTTCAAGTAAAAAAATTAGTGTCCCCTCTAATTATTATATTTTATATATGTATGTATTGAATTATCATGCAATTTTGAGAAATTAAATTATCAATATGTCGCCTTGAATCTTCTAGCAAGCAACAAATCTCAAATTATTAATAAAGTATTCCTTCATCACACCACAAATACAAGCACGCACGCACGCATGCACCCACACACACACCATGTATTACCTCTAAAGATATAAGATTAAAATAAACATCCACATGTATAATAAAATAACATAATGGAGTTCATTTCGAAGAGATAGTGAGAACAAAATAATACAAATAAATTCATATTTGAATAATAATCAAATAATATTTGAACTTTATTCAACTTTCAATCTATGACTATACCATATTAAAGCATACTCAAGAAATTGCTCCAATTTACATCCAATATTATTCAATCCTTATTCCAATAACATTGCTCCTTATTAAATTACATTTGTACTTTCATTGAGCCTTATATAAACGAAGTTCTAACCTTGCTAAAATTTCTTTGATCTACCTTTTAAGTTTAAATGATCATTTTGGATTCATGGTGAACTTTTCTCTTGACATTGTTCATACCATTCAATAGTATGAACAAGATTCAAACCAATTCAATCATTCACTAATCACGGTTTAAAATAGATTGAATATGTTCTTAGAATGCAATATGCTGTCTAATATCGTTCAAAGTTTAGAGAAGTGAACGTGAATTACAAATTCAAATTTAAAAATATCACTGATCTTGAACTGTGAGTTAAAGTTGGGGATGGAAACTTTATTGTGAAAATTTGCCATTTAGTGATCATACACGTTGTGAGAACACCGGGGAATAAAATGGGTACAGTACCCTATGACGGTTTTAGATATAAACTCCATGAAATGAAGGTATTTTCAACTGAAGTAAACTTCAAAATATATCTTTCTCAAAAAAGCAAAGAACCCATAAGAGAGATTATTGCATTCGGAATCCACACATATAAATTATGGTATTTTGATAATATTGATGGTATTGTACAACCAATTGTACAACCAATAATACTAAACTAGCGTAATCCAGGCCCATTTACACCTATCTCATCTGGACGTAATAATTTTCTCATAAATTTTATCAATTACTACTTACTAGACATATAAAGTCAAACTTGTTTCAAATTCTTATTTTTATTGTTACTTCAAATAATTACCATTCTTATTCAAATTGCCTGTTCATTAAGCTTCTCTAAATCTCCTCGAAGTCCAACTGTTGCCCCTTGTATCTGTTTCCAGCGTAACTTGCCTGCTGATTCCGGTCGGATTAATTGGCAGCTCTCCAAAGTCATCTCTCCCTCTATGGCGATCATCATCAACGCTACATCCATCTCCTTCTTTTTTCATAGTTTACTCTGCATTTTTCATTTGTTGGAGAAAATAATACCTCTTTCGATTATCAGATACAAATGGAGTTTCTAATTCATCAAAGCCCCGAATCGGTTAACAGTGACAAATCAGTCTTCATTTTCTTCAACAGCACAATCTGCACCAGATCCGACATCAACCAAACCTTAATGCGGCATCTTCGCCTATCTCCCCTCCTCTGCATCCAGTTTCCCCGACCGTTGTCCACCTCAGCGTCATCGTCGTCGTCGTCAGAGCTTGACGATGGCTTCGTGAAGACCCTCCTCGACATTGTCTTCTCGAAGAATCAGCATTGGCGGGTCGCTCTCTCCAATACCTTCATCTCCTCCCGCCTCCAGCAGCGCCATGTCGAGCTCGTTCTACTTCAAATCACTGATCAACCTCGCCTAGCCCTACGCTTCTTCAACTTTCTCGGCCTCCATCTTCGTTTTCCCCATTCACCACTATGTTTCTTTCTTCTCGTTCACTCCCTCCTTCGATATGAACTCCACTGGCCCGCCTCCTCTCTCCTCCAATCTCTCGTCTGCCGCCCCACCTCCCCCGCTGAGGCATTTTACTCTCTCTCTTTGTCGCTCCAGTGCTGTGCCGCTTCTTCCTCTGCACTTGACTTCCTCATCCAAGCTTACATCCATGCCCGGCGCATCCTCGACGCCCTTGCCGTCCTCAGGCTCTCCTTGCCAGCTGGAATGGTTCCACAGGTACGTACATTTAGCGAAGTCATCGTCGGCCTGGTCAAAATAAGGCGTTTTGACCTCGCGATTCAGGTGTTCGATGAAATGACAACTAATAATGGGGTGCTGCCTGACGTATTTATAAACACTGCGGTTGTGAAGAGCTTCTGCGAGATGAAGAATTTAGACAGGGCCTGGCATGTAATCTTTCAGATGGAGAGCCGAGGATTGGGTGCCTCAAGCTTGACTACATACAACGTGTTGATTCATGGATTGTGCAAGAATGAAAGAGTTATGGAGGCGTTGCAGGTTAAGAATTCCTTGTATGAAAAAGGCTTGCAGGCCAATGAAGTGACCTACTGTACGATCGTTATTGGGCTCTGCAAGGCAAGGGAGCTTTTAATGGCATTGGAATTGTTGATGGAGATGACTGGTTTAGGATTTGTTCCAACTGAGGCTGCTTTTTCTTTGGTTGTGGATGGGCTTAGAAAGGAGGGTAAAGTACAAGAGGCCTTTGACTTGGTTGTCTCTCTAGGAAAGATGGGAATCTTCACCAATTTGTTTGTTTATAATGCGCTAATCAATTCTTTGTGCAGAAGTCAGAAGTTTGAAGAGGCCGAATCTCTTTTCATAGCAATGAGAGGCAACGGCCTGTTGCCAAATGATGTTACTTACACCATACTGATTGATTCACTGTGTAAGAGGGGGAAGCTTGAGGATGCCCACATTCTTTTTGATAAAATGAGGCACGAAGGCCTTCAGACTTCTTTATATCCTTATAGTTCCCTAATAAACGGATATTGCAGGGCAGGAAAGTTGACTAAAGCTGAAACCTTACTGCAAGAGATCAGGGGTGATGGTTTGATACCAAATGCTTTAATATATACGTCTCTCTTAAGTGGGTACTGTAGAGAAGGGAATTTGAATGCTGCTTTGAGGCTTCATTGCCAGATGCCTGAAATAGGTGTGGCCTGGAATACACATTCATTCACTGCTCTTATTTGTGGGTTGTGCCGTGCTAATGAGCTTGAGGAGGCAACTAAGTTATTTGATGAAATGGTTCAACACAATGTGGTGCCAAATGAAGTGACTTACAACGTCATGATTGAAGGATATTGCATGAGAGGGGACACTGTAAGGGCTTTCAAGCTATATGATGAAATGTTAGCAAAAGGCCTCATGCCAGATAACTACACTTACAGGCCACTACTATCTGGTTTATGCCTAACTGGTAGAATATCAGAAGCAATGCAGTTTGCCGATGATATATACAATGAGAATAAAAGGTTGAACAACATTTCCTGTAGTGCCTTTTTATATGGATGCTGCAGACATGGAAAATTAGCGGATGCTTATCTGGTTTGGAAGCAGATGCTGGAGAGAGGAGTTCAAATGGATATTGTGTGTTACAGTGTGCTTATACATGGATTTCTTAAACAACACGAGTTTTTGTGCTCTTATATATTGTTGAAGGAGATGGTTGAAAGGGGCATTAAGCCTGACCTCATTTTGCATACCAACGTAATCGATATCTATTCTAGAATAGGAAAACTCACTGAGGCTCTAGGTTTTTGGAACCAGATGATGGTTCAAGAATGCGCTCCAAATGCGGTTACATATACTGTGTTGATAGATGGGCTATGCAAGGCTGGGTTTTCCTACAAGGCTGAGCTTCTTTGTAAAGAAATGTTGGTCAGTGGTTTCCTTCCAAATCACTTTACCTTTGGCTGTTTCTTAGATCACCATGTGAGTGAAGGAAACTTAGAAGAAGCTGTAAATTTGCATATGGTAATGCTCAGGGAGCATGTAGGAAACACCACTACTTACAATATTTTACTGAAAGGGTTCTGTAAAGAAGGACTGATTCAGGATGCCACCAATCTCTTAGCTGATATGAGGAATAATAATATTCTTCCGGACTGCATAAGCTATTCAACACTAATTTATGCGAACTGCAGAACAGGTAATTTAGAAGAAGCTTTTAGACTTTGGGATGAGATGCTGAGTGTGGGAATTAAACCCGACACTCTGGCTTACAATTTTATGATATATGGGTGTACATTAGAAGGCGAGCTGCAGAAGGCGTTTGCCTTGTATAACGACATGATCAGAACAACCATCAAGCCAAACTCTGCAACTTTTTTCACTCTGATTCATTGTACATCGGTGATGGCTGCTAGGGCAGATTCTTCTTTGCTTGGGTGAATATTACAATTATTCAAAATTGAAATAGCAGTCAGGAAGTACCTTGCTTTGTCAAAAATGCTTGACTGAAGATTCCACGGCACAATTTCAGATACCACTCCAATACATTTTGTACAGAAAAACATCTTTTATAATGCCCTACAGCCAAATAAAATTTTTTGAGAGATTTGTTATCGATCTTTCCCTGTAATCCCTACGTTTGGCCGTACGTATAAATGGCTGTGTGCACTCAGACGGTAGTATTTATCCTCAGATCCTCAGAAGAACTGTTCAGAGGGATGTAGGAACTTTGAACAAATAAGGTAGCATTCAACATAAACATTTCCCATAATGATAAATTTTCATCCCATCACTTTATTGTACCTTTTTGAGCCTCACATTCCATGTGCACGTGGATCACTTCGCAATTTCGCTCTTATAAAACAAGCATGATCGATCAAACTACGTCAATTGGTGCGGTGCAATTCCTGTAGCACAATCTATCGTTCTTTTTAAGCAAGGAAAGCCAACTGGAGTTATATATCACTAAACAATTTGCTTGATCAAGCACAAATCGGGATGCTGTTCTGAATTGAAAACTTCTAAAATTATATTTGGGACCCTCTAATCTCTGATCTCAATAAATTTATAGAATGTTAGGTTTAGTTGATCTCAGGTCCACTTGTAGAAATTAAAAACTTGCACGTGACCATTATAAGCTTGCACTCCACCATTAAATGCTTGCAGAAAAATTGGATTATAAATAGTGGTTGTTCTCCCATCTGCAAATTTATATAAGGCGTTGGCTCACGGCGAAGAAAATAGGAATTGCAGAGTTCCAAGTTCTCCCTCCGTATCTTCTGTGATTTGTTTGCGGTGAGAACTTCCCTCTTTCCTGCGGTTCTTTCTTCTTCGGTGGCTCACGGGTAAAAGAAGAGAGACGATGTCAAAGGAGAGGAGAGAGAAGAGAGGGAGAGTTTTCTTGTAATCGTCGAGGTGATCGACGAGTGTATTCCTCGAAAAAATAAAATCCTCTGCAACTCTCTGAATATGGGCAATTTGTCAAACCACATAAATCTATGTTCTTTCGATTTGCAAGTTTTTTCTCGATCCAGTTTTTTTCGTTTTATTGTCGTCACATTTTTTCGCAACAATTGATATCAAAGTCGTGGTTTCAGATATGAGGAAGAACAATGACCAGAGACTAAGTGAATGTTTCGAGGATGGAAAAGTTCGACGGCACAGATTTTGATTACTGGAGAATACAGATAGATGACTACCTCTATGGGAAGAAACTTCATCTTCTGTTACTTGGAAAGCGATCGGAGAAGATGTATGAAGTCGATTGGAATCTGTTGGTCGATAGGTTTTGGGTGTTATTCAATTGACCCTGTCGAGATCAGTTGCACACAACGTCTTCAAAGAGAGTACTACTGCGAATCTCATGACGACTTTGTCAGGTATGTAAAAAAAACCGTCCGCAAATAAAAAGTTGTATTTGATGAAAAAGTTATTCACTTTGCATATGGAGAATGGTACGTTTATTGTACAACATCTGAATACTATCACAAATCAATTGTCGTCTGTCGAAATTGAATTTGACGATTAGATATGTGAATTGATATTGCTGATTTCATTGTGAAATAGATTGAAGCTATGAAGATGACATTTAGCATTTATGCAGGTAAATCTAAGTTGAAATATGACAATATTCGTGATTTGACTTTGGTTAAGGTGCGCAGAAAAGATTCTAACGAGAACTCGAGTTCGAGTTCGACACTGAATGTTGGTTCCAGAGGGAGTTCACGAGATAGAAACTCAAACAGAGGAAGATCAAAATCAAAGTATAGAGGCAAGAGCAAGTCAAAGCTTGGTCAGCAAACAACCTGCTGGAATTGTGGCAAAATTGACCACATAAAGAAGAACTGCAAAAAATCCTAAGAAGACAGGGAACGCAATGCTAATGTTATAACTGAAGAAATGCAGGATGCACTATTGCTTGCAGTTCACAGCTCCGTTGACGGCAGGATATTGGACTCAGGAACTTCTTTTCATACATCTTCTCACAAGGAGTTAATGCAAAATTATGTTGCAGGTGACTTTGGGATGATGTACCTGGCTGATGGAGCAGCTTTGAACGTGATGGGGATAGAAGATGTTGAAATTACCATCCTTAACAAAAAAAAATGGATCTTGCAAAAGGTCTTACAAATTCCTGAGTTGAAGAAGAATCTAATTTATGTTGGGCAGCTCGATGAGGGTGGTCATTTAATAGTGTTCTCAGATAGCACCTGGAAGGTTACTGAAGGAGCATTGGAGCTGGCTCATGGCAAGAAAACTAGTATGTTGTATATGACTACTGGTTTAATTAACAGTGTTGATACGACAGTTGCAGAGAGTGCAGTAGACATGTGACATTGCAGGCTTAAACACATGAGTCGGAGAGACATGAAAGAGCTTCAGTCTAGAGGCAAGCTGCCAAAACTGAAGTCAATTGATATCGACATGTGTGAAAGTTGCATTATGTGTAAACAAAAGTAGGTTACTTTCTTAAAAGGTGACAGGGCGCCAAACGCAAAAAAATTAGAACTTGTATACACCGATGTGTGGGGACCTTCCCCAGTGACATTGCTTGGAGGCTCTCGCTACTACATCACATTCATATATGACCAAAGTAGTGTTGTATGAGTTTATTTTTTGAGGCATAAATCTGATGTATTTTTTGTGTTCAAAACTTGGAAGATCATGGTTGAGACAGAGATAGATCTGAAACTAAAATGTTTGAGGTTTAACAATAATGGTGAGTATATTGATGGTGGGTTCAAAGAGTATTGTGTAGTTCAGGGTATCAGAATGGAGAAGAATATTTTGAAGACACCACATAAAAATGGAGTTGTAGAGCGTATGAACAGGACCTTTAATGAGCGTGTTAAGAGCATAAGATTGCACGCCGGACTACCACCACCTTTCTGAGCAGAAGCAATCAACACTGCATTTTACTTGATCAACAGGGGGCCATCCATCCCATTAAACTATAAATTACGTGAGGAGGTTTGAAGCGGCAAAGAGGTCAAATTTTCTCATCTTAAGACTTTTGTTGTCTTTCTTATGTTCTAATTTCTAATCAATCCTGATGCTTGTCGCAAGCTTGAAGCTAAGTCAAAGAAATGTTATTTCATTGGTTATGGAGATGACACATTTGGCTATCATTTCTAGGATGATCAAGATCGGAAGATTTTCAGAAGAAGGATTGTGATCTTTAATGAGAAAATGATGTACGGGGACAAGACTAGTACAAATTCTGAAGTAGCTCCTCAGAAATCAGTGTTCGTGAGGTTTTTCAATCTACCAGAGGTCACAGATAAGGGCAGAGATGTGAATTACGAGGAGAGTGGGTCTAGGACACCCATTCCTATTATTCCACAATCAGGTTAAGAGTCATTCACTACTCCAACTACCGTTTGTTGTTCAGTAGGGGTGTAAACGAAATGAACACGAACGAACAGAGTTTATGTTTGTGTTTGGTTCGTTTGAAATAGACTTGTGTTTGAAATTGTTCGTGAAATCATTTTTCGTGTTTTTTTCTTAACAAACAAGCCGTACACGAACTGTTTGCGAATGACGAACCAGCTTGACATTCCTAATATTAATATATATAAATAATATATTTAATTAATTATATAACTTATATTATATAAATATATAATATCTATATTAGTATATTACTAATATAATATATTAATATATTATTATTATTATTAATTTATTATATATTATAATTTATAAAATTTAATTTTTTAAAATTTCATAAATTTATTTTTTAAAATTTTCATAAATTTTTTATATATAATTATTTTAAAGTATTTTATATTTAGAACAATAACGATTCGAACACGAACGAACGCATCACTGTTCATGTTTGGTTCGTTTAACTAACCGAATGAAAAAAAATTTGTTCATGTTCATCTCGTTTACATATCGAAGGAGCAGACGTTCTTCACAACGTTACTCACTAACTTTGAACTACATCTTACTGACAGATGGTGGAGAGCCACAAAACTATGAAGAAACTTGACAGATGAAAATTCTAGTAAGTGGGAGCTGGCCATGAAGGAAGAGATGAATTTCATGCTGGAAAATTAGACATGAGAGCTGACAGAACTTTCACCAGGGAAGAAGACATTGCACAACAAGTGGGTGTACCAGGTGAAGACTGAGCTTGATGGTAGTAATTAATACAATGTTAAACTTGTTGTAAAAGGCTTTCAGCAGAAGCAGAGCACTGATTACTTTGAGATATTTTTCTTGTGGTGAAGCTCACAACCATCAAGATGGCACTAGCTATGGTTGCTACTGAAGATCTATTTTTTAAGCAGTTGGATGTGAAGACAGCTTTTCTTCATGGAGATCTTGTAGGAGAAATCTACATGAGCCAACCAAAGTTGTTCGTGGTACAGAGGCAGGAAAACTCAGTTTGCAGACTGAATAAGAGTTTTTAAAGCCCGAAACAAGCTCTTAGACAGTGGTACAAGAGGTTTGATAATTTCATGCAAAATGCAAGGTACAACAAATGTCAGGGAGATCACTGTTGCTATGTCTGGTACTTTAACAATTCCTATATTATTCTGTTGTTGTATGTGGATGACATTCTTATTGTAGGGGCCAATATTAATGCAATCAATAATTTGAAGCGAGAGATGTCAGAACACTTTACAATGAAAGATTTGAGAGCAAAAAAGTAAATCCTTGGTATGAGGATTGTCAAATACAGAGTCAGAGACATGTTGAGGTTTTCATGAAAAATGTGCATAGTACATTTAATATGGATAAGGCTAAACCAGTTGGCACACATTTGGGTAGTCATTTCAAACTCAGTAAAAAACAGTCACCTAAGTTAGAGGAGGAACAAGGCTACATGAGTAAGGTTCCTTACACTTTAGATAATGGTTCACTTATGTATGCTATGGTCTGCACCGACCCAGATATTGCTCATGCACTGAGAGTTGTAAGCAGATTCATGAGTGATCCAAGGAAGGAACATTGCAAAGCTATGAAGTGGATCTTGAGATACCTAAGAGTATCTTCAGAAATCTGCTTGTGTTTCTCAAGAAAAAACTAGGAGGTACAAGGCTATGTTAATGTAGATTTAGCTGGAGACATTGACAGTAGAAAGAGTAATACATGCTATGTTTATACTCTTGGAGGTACTGCAGTGTCATGGGGCTTAAATCTACAGAAAACAGTTTCGTTTTCCACTACAGAAGCTGAGTACATCGCAGTGTCAGAAGCTGCAAAGGAGATGAAATGACTGCAGAGTTTCTTGGAAGAATTGGATAAGGATGTTTGAAAGGCTACTTTCTACAGTGATAGTCAAAACATCATATTCCTTGTCAGGAATCCAACATTTCAATCCAGGACCAAGCACATTCAGATCAGGTATCACTTCAGTCGATCATTTCTAGATGGTGGACAGTTGTTACTTTAGAAAATTTGTGGAAGTAAGAACGTTGTTGATATGTTGATAAAGGGTGTTACACTTGAGAAACTAAAGTCATGCTCAACTTTAGTTGCTCTTCTAGCATGAAGACAAAGATTTGAGTTGCAGAGGTGGAGGATATCACGTTTAAGGAAAATGATGGTGCAGCTAGTGTACTTGTCTTGAAGTGGGAGAATTGTTTGGTTTAGTGTAGCCCATGCCCAATTGTAGAAATTAAATGCTTGCACGCCACTATTAAATGCTTGCACGCCACCATTAGATGCTTTTAAAAGAAATTGGATTAAATAGTGGCTGCTCTCCCCCTCCGCAATTCTATATAAGACATTAGCTCAAGGCGAAGAAAATAAAAAAATGTAAGGTTCCACGTTCTCCCTTCGTCTCTTCTGCGATTTGCTTGTGGTGAGAACTTCCCTCTTCCCAGCGGTTTGTTCTTCTTCGGTGGCTCACGGGTAAAGGAGGAGTGAGGAGGTCAAAGAACAGGAGAGGGAAGAGACATGGAGTTTTCTTGTAATCGTGGAGTTGATCGAAGAGTGTATTCCTCGAAGAAATAAAATCCTCTGCAACTCCGTAGACAATTTATCGAACCACATAAGTTTGTGTTCTTTTGATTTGCTAGTTTTTCTCGATCCGATTTTTTCGCTTTATTGCCATCGCACTTTTTTCACAAAAATAGAACAATAGGTTCAAATAATTTTTGTATACGATAGCTTATTGAATTTTGTGCTGAGATAATCCAAGATGGTATCACGAATGTTGGTTTTGATGCTAAAATTGAACATGACAATTTCAAATATTGGTCAATACCTTTGCACTACAAAGAACATATTTTAATGTTTACAACCTGATATTAGGCCCTAATGGAGGTAGCCTAACCATCACCTAGGTTTCATCTTTCGTTATGAAATCTACGTTAAAAAATTGTTGTGGAAAAATCAACATTTTAAAAGTTAGATTTTTAGTAACAGTTGTTCTGTTTAAAAGTTCAGTTTGAAAGGTATTATCTGTGGATAAATATCTCTTCCCTCATATTTCACATTTTGATGTAAGAGATTTGAGTGGAATGCATGTAAATATGCTTGTTTAGGTGTTAGATATATAAATTAAAAAAAAAAAATCAAAATAAAATTGAAAGTATTTTTTTTTCAATCAGATTTTTTTAAGTTTATTTGTCTTTCATCCACTTTAATTTTAATTTTATAAATATTAGGGTGATTTCTTCCATATGCTGTAAATTGTAATTAATGCTAACATGTTAGCTAATCTTGCAATTAATTTCTCGCTTATCCACATTTCAGCCGTCTCTACAAACTATAAATTAATGCTTCAAATACCGTGGAGAATTGAATGGTATGCATAAATAATAATTATTTCCCACCGGACGCGGTTCTGAACGGCGAATGAAGGAAGGGGAGGCTGGTTGGCATGCGAAGGAATTTTGATTGTGGTTTTAAACCGCGGTCTCCCGAATGCGCCAATCAAACCCAGCAAGAGAGAACGCACACTGTTTGGAAATCCCGTCAAAAAACTGTCTCAAATGCAACCTAAATCGAGTTAATGAAATACAAAGTTAATAACCATATTAGTATTACTGAAAGTATAACTAAGATATACTAAACTCTTGTTGCATATTAGAAAATTAATGACAATAGAGTAATAGTTTAACATCTCAATAGTGCCCAAAATCCAGCACATACAGATAACAAAAAAATAAAAGGAAATACCATAAAATCTTACCTGGAAAAACCTATAGAAGGAAAAAACCATGAGGTATAGTCCATACAAAATGATCAGCTATAAGTTCACAAGTATAAAAACAAACCCTTATCCTGCTATTGAGAAAGAAGAGTTAGAATAACAACAAGTACAACATTTATCTGTACATAGTATACATAAGACTCAACTGCGATCGAGAGCAATTCCCACTGAGAGTTGATGTGAATCAATTTTGTCTTTTTTTTTTCATGGCAATTTACATGTTTCTTTTTTTTAGTATGATTCCTTACATTTGAGGAAGGTTTTATGGTTATATTTTTTAGGCTACAGGTCTTGGTTCTTGTTAGGAAGAAAAATACTAAACAGGACAAAACTATAGGCTGTCATACCTATGCCACCACTAACATAGCTTTCAAGTCCCATGGCTGATGGGCAAAGGAACGTACGAATAGAAAGAGGAGGTAGACTAGTTAGGTCAAATATTGGTGTAGCCGCGCCTACCTTTGGCGTACCTATACTGGATTTGAGTGTACCTATTGCAACTCCACAATACATTGTCTAGGTAAGATTTTGAAGTTGCTCGGTTTAAAGCCGATTTAAGCTAATTTTGTTTCATAATAAACTCTTGGGCAATTAAAGGGGCTATCTTCTGAGGCTTAAAGGAGATTCTTGTAACCCTAGGCATATGACCAACGAAAATATAGTTTATAAAGTTGACTCATAAAGCGGTGCCAAAAACTTGATGTGGTATTTTATGAATAATAGCGTTAAAAACTTAAAGGTGGTATTGTACACAAGTATACGTACCGTTATCAAGTAATATAAAACTTTCTATTTAAGTCCCAAATATCGATCCCACGAGGAAGATTTAAATTTGAAATGATAAATTAACTAGGAAATTCACAGAAAACAAAATTATTGTCACTAATTTTGAATATTTAATATGCTATCAAAGCTAAATTATTAACTACTATCAGAATTTAAATGCAAAGTTCAAAATAGTAACTACTAAATTATGTTTATGTGATGAATTTTTCTAATATGAAAAAACATCTTTCCCAATACAATGAGTTTTTTGATGAAATGAGATGAGATAGATGGTTTAAATTTGTATTATGCCAAATAGAATAAAGTTTAATTTTCTACCATAATACAGTGTTATAGAAAATCATTGGCTAATCCAGGTTTAGTCCCTAAATCCATGGCTAGGCTAGCAGGATACTGACTC
>NEWO01000269.1:0-11904 GCA_003013225.1 Phalaenopsis aphrodite
CTTTCTAACGAGTAATAATGAAGAAATGTACTCTTTTCAAATTTGACATATGAATTCGAACCTGGCTCTCTAAAAGCCATCAAACTCATCTATGTATACCTTGGCATTTGATGCAAGCATGTCATGTAAACGATCTTCATTCTATCTTGATATAGTCGTAAACATATTATTTTATCATGTTAACGGATAAATTAAAAGATAAACTATGTGAAGACTGTACTTGGATCCTAGGCTCATACCGTTAAGTTCTTGTGAGTATGGTACATGGATTGCTGACCTTCCAATGTGAAGCTATTCCCAAGACGACAATTATAAAAGGCATAAACATTCAGTAATATTGATACGCTTGGGCTTTGTTGCCTCATTTGAGTCCCTATACAAGTGTCCCAAGACAGCCCCATCCAGGGAGTATGTGGAGAACAATTCTAAATCTTCTCGCAATGATAGATATTGTAGATGCACCTCACATCTAGATGTATCATGAAAAAGAAAACAACAAAGCATGGATAAGATGTATGCTCTAATATGCCTCTAAAATTCTATATATATCAAATCTAAGAGTCCCAGTAAAATAACCATCTCAACCATCACAAGGGCAAACAAGATGAGCTTGAGCTTGGCCCATTTTAAATGTGGGCATGTTGTCTAGATTTGTAGGATCGTGATACATAATATTAGGTTGTGGATGTCCTCCTAGCAAATCATCGCAACAGTCTGGCCATGAGGCCCACCTTTCACCTAAGCCAACCACAACTCGGCCCACAGCAACATACCCATCCACTTGTAGTCCCAAAATTATACTCACGTCTTGCAGCGTGATACTCATCTCACCAACTGGAAAGCGAAATGTATTTGTCTGTGGTGACCAACACTCCACAAGGAGCGTTATAAGATGATGGTCCAACTTAATATATTGTAGTTGGCTAACAGTCCGTGCCAACCATATATAGGCTTGAACCTAGGAGAATTTATTGGCCACTTTTTAACCATAAGTAGATGAGATGCAGCTTCTAAAATGGTCCCCTATAAAGACATAAAACAAATGATCAGATAAGCGAAAGACATGTCAAATTAATTAGAAACATCAAAGAAAACTAACTGTGTCCGGATGTGCAGCCCTATGTGATTCAAGTAGATGGGCAATACTTGGATGAACTTCCGGAGGGGCCGACGTCAGCATCTGTGCCAGCACTTCTCCTATGTCATCGTCCCACAAATTTGTTTCCTTTATCGGTCATTAGTATATGTAACGTAATGAAGGCGTTTTTTTATTGAATTGTAATCAAGCACAAGAACACCAGAACTTAATTAGTTTTAGCCAAGATACAAAAAATTAAGTCAAAAGATTTAATAACCATAATGATAAAGGCAAGTATTATAATATATTTTTTATTAATACGGATAGTAGAAAAAATTAAAAAATGTATAATAGCTTTTAGGAATGAAAAAGTTTATCTCCGTAAGCGAAGATTTTGTGACAAGTGATTCCGTTATGTTCAATAACTTCACAAATACCCAAGGTCTATTGCTACGAACAGTAGGCTCATCCATAATTTTTTATATTGTCTTGTTCAAGGGCGACCGACTCTTATATGAAGAATATGTGGTTGAAGATTGTAAGCAGAATTCATAGGAATGTACTGTTCCCATGTTTCTTGATCAGGTATGGCATGAAATTCAGCCTCATATGTTTTTTTATGATTACTTAAAGTGTAAAAAGGTGAGACATATTTTATACGATTCATTCGCCTTTGTCCTAGCATAGCAATGACATGTGCACAAGGCATGTGGTATGTCTGAAGTATCAACTCGAAATGATCAACATGACATATCGAAAACTTGAAACTCGTGCGTGTTGGTTCAGGAAAATTCCAGACCACTTTTTCATATTCTTGTAAAGTTGTCACTCTATTAGAGAAGATAGAAATATTTTGAATTTCAGGAACTGTAACCGCTTCAAAGCTCTTTAAAAAAGAGACACAATATTACAATAGACGGAGAAAATTAATGCTTGGAATGGTAGACCGCGGACCCACTTCAACAACCCATTGAAACATTCATATGCATTTGTGGTCATTGTTTCATACATGCAGCGACCATCATGAGTTAATGACCATATAGTAATATCTCTTGCAATTAACCAATCATATGCCTCAACTTTTACACTTTTGCCATCTTACATATTTCAATTGAATATACAAAGACTATCAGTATTCCCTGCAACATATATTTTTTGGCAAAGAAAGACAACATCCATAGTCTTATTCTACGTATTGTTTTTTAAAGTTCTCCCAAAGGTGTTAAACAATGTCAATGTGCAACCCAAGGAAAATTTTCCGAAGACCTCAGTCCAGTGTGACGATCGAAGATAATGCACAAGTCTTCTCTTGCAGAAGCTAGAGAAATTAATTCATGGAGTGTTTGTAGAAACCAAAATCAAAATTCGTTGCACTTTGATTCAACAACTGCAAATGCCAATTACAGAAAGTAAAGTCCCACCATATTTACTCAATAACATTGTTTTGTCTATGCTCAAAACAGGACGACAGTATTGTCAGCCCATGATAGAAGGTCTGAAGGCTCAACAGATACATTTGAAAGTATCGGTCTCTCTTGAATGAATTATGTACACTATTCCTCGCAAAACAGAGCATATTGCACATATCATACGATTCAATGTACGAAATGATTCCTCTCAGCATCCAAAAATGGCTTTTATTGCCTTGCGTCTTGCATCCCAAGCATTCATATAAAAAATTTCAACATCAAATTTGGCTTCCATTCAACCAATAATCTTTCTTGCTTTTAAATTCATTTGCTGTCTAATAACAGGTAATATAAAGTGAGTGATGAAATTTGTGTTACACTGTCTGAGTCCTGCATGTATGTAGACCTGCTAAAGTTGAGATCCTCCAAGCCCCTCGCAAACGTTTGACCGAACTAGCATGCAGACGCCACAAACAAGGTCTGAAAGGATGATCATATCGCACACACAAGACTGTAAACTTTTTTTTTCTATTTGAGGTATATATCCTGAACCCCACGTTATTAATTATAGACCAATCGTTGAATACAAATTGCAACTATTTTTTTCCCAAAAGAAGCAAATTTCCGCTACATGCTCATCAGAAATAACATGCTCTTGGGCGATGTTTTCCTTATCATTTAGCCATCAAATGTGCTTTTCTCATCTCATTCCTTTGTAGTTTCACAAGTTCGCACAAAGTTATTATTAGAGACCATCTATTCTAGTGTATAAGCGATTCTTGTTGAATAGGACATTATCAGATTTTTTTTTAAAAATGTTGATCGAGGGTTGAGTGCATTAGATGGTAATTCATGATCATCACTGTTTTTACTAGAACTTTCATTTGAAGAGCTCCAAATCGTTTCATAACCCCCATTAATGTTGTCCAGATTTTGACTAATGTCTGAATGTCAAACTTGAGTAGCATTAGAACTCGAAACAACATGTGGTACTGAGGTCGGTTCAATGGCAAAATCCGTGTTTGTATGGTATGATTTGGTACTGTAATTTTACGTGGAGAAATTAATGAAAGCTTAAATAAATACATAAAAATAGTAACATCAATAAATTCATGTTCTATACAAAACCTGGTTATCAACTGAACTTCAAAAAAGCCCAAGTGTTGTTCAACATGATCATTTTTCTTGATCTCAACATAGACAAGAATATGTTGTTGATAAGCCACACTCAAAACAGCCTCAAAAACTTCATTATCAGTTATGTGGGATGCAATAAACTCATTCCCAGTAGGAAAACGAAATATCAAGTTAACATTGAAGCTTGCCGAGTCATATTTAAGAGACCTTAAGATTCAATTCTTAAGTTCTCTAAAATTAGTTTGCCTGGGAATTTGAATCGAACAGTTTGCTCCACCAGAATATTAATGTGCAAAATCTTCATTGATGCTTAAGTGTCCATCATAATATAATATCAAACAAACTGATTTAGATCCCATCTTTTAGGTTTTACTGCCACTTCGCTCACAAAAAAAATTGAAAATAAGTTAGTATATGAGTCTTACTACAAGCCTTAAATGTTCTATTTATAATAAAAAAACTTAAGAATTGGTAGACTTCTCAAATCACATGATCCATCTTAAAGCTATAAGTCTACAATCCAACAAACTTGAATTGTAATCCAAATAGTAATTTTCTGACCCAAATAATTCAACAGGAATGTTTAATCTATACGAAAAAATGATAGTTTAAATTCTAAAACTAATACGAAAGATGTAATTGGGAAATTAACCAGTCAACTAAATTCAAGCACGGAGGGAAAGCCTCAAAAGAAACCAACCAACTATTATTCTTGAGAAACAGTAAAACATGAAAGGAAGAAAAGAACAAATATTCAATATATGCTATAATTCATAACAAGAAAGCACGTGCAAAAAAACGACAATATGTTAGATCCAAAGGAGACCGAGAATCCATAAGAAGAAAGAAAGCAACATGTATAAAGCCATTGCTGAAAACAATGTAAACAAAACTGGTCATTTACAAGAACAATTGAGCTGAAAAAAGCTTCAAACTAATAATAAACCAATGCTATCTTTTAATAAATTAGTAACATTGATATTTTTCGTTTGATGCAGAGAACTTAATTGTTACATACGTAAATATGAAATTTTAAAAGTTAGATGTGTAAATATATATGATCTGTGTGCAGTATGCACATAAATGCCCAGAATTTACATATAGAAGTATCTCATTTTACATCATTAAATCATCATTATCCAATTAATCTTCCCTCTAATACAACAAAATTATTGGAATAAAACAACCATAAATTAGCTTGAATTTGGTGGAATAAACACGATCATATATGAAAATACAACTTCTAAGCCACCGAAGTCATTCATGAACCCCTATAACACATAGATACATAATGCTAAACAGAGGATAAGCAGTCGAAGCACAATAATTTTGATGTAAAATGAAGACAAACCAACATATTTAAGTAATAAATGTTGAATCTAGCAGAATAATCAATACAAGCTATAAAACATAGATACATAATGCTGAATAGTAAGCATTCCTGTAAAATCGAAGATATATTTTCCATCTCAATAGCTACTAAACTTATCTTAGGTTAGAACAGATCGGAAAGGTTACAAAACAATCAAATTATTTGGTAATAAAAAAAAAAATATTAGATAGGAACCTCCGGCTAGTGCCGGTAAAAGGAGAGTGAAATCCGGCGAAGATAAGGGATTTGGGTCGCACAGTTATTTGCTCGGGTCGCGTCGGTGATTTCCTGCTAGCATTGGCTAGGGTTTCCAGATGATTTTGACAATGGAAACTCTCAATATAGTGACTTCTAATGAAAGGGATCGAGGTGGCTCTGATCTCTCCTTTGTCTTTTTTCCGATCTTCTTGCTATCAAGGAATTCTTGTTCTACTTGGCGACATCATCTTTTCGGGACATTTCGAGGTTCCCTTAGGGAGAATCAGCCTCTTTGCTCTTTACAATCTATAGGCGTCGTCTCCAAAATCTTCCTTTTTGTTGTTGAGCTAAGTAGAACCAGACAAGGAATTATACATCTTGTCTAAAAAACTCAGTTAAGGGTTCGTTTGGGTCAGCTTATAAGTGCGGGCCGTACTGTTTGGTTCGCGCGTTTTACCAGCTTATTCAAAACAGTGTTTTAGTTTTTATACTAAACGCAAGCCGCGGGTCGATCCTTGCGGTCGGCCCGCGAGATGCGTTTCTGGATAAACAGCTTATCCTGAAACGCACAAGCTGCCCCAAACGGACCCTAAGTTGCTCAAGTTTTGAAGGTCAGGCTTTGTGTCAGTGCTGCATGAGTGACACAGCCCAAATTAAGTAACACATGAGAATATTTCAATAACAACACAAAGTAATCGAATAACACTTCATTTTTTTTTATAAATAACACTGATGAAATGTTTTTGTAACACAGCGCGATATTCTTATAACACCGCGACTATTAAAATCCGAACTCGAAGTCTTGACGTAATATGCGCTCCCAGAATAGTTTGGACAACAAGAAATCTTCCATTTTGTTTGTGGGCTTCTACAACATAAGAGAGAATTGTAAAAAAGTTGTCGAAGAAGATAGACTCATGTTTCATAAATTCCTCCCTTTGATAGAAAATGATATTGTCACAGATGTCAAATAAACCCTAAATGGACGTGGATGTATGTCTTTTCTTTAATGATGACCAACCTTTGATAATCGGTTGCTCGCTGAGGTTGTCAAAATTAAACCGGACATCAAGTCAGAAAAAGATAAATGTTCAAAGTTCAGTGATTCGACCAAATTTGAACCGTATAACATCATAAGTATACAAATTAATTAAGTATGGTATGAATAATGATGTAAGTATGTCGTTCGGTAAAATTTGAAGTCCACAAATTAAAAAATTTTACCGAATAAGTGTGACATCCTTAAACCTCAAAGTGAACAAAGTGCTTGCTTAAACTGTTCATTTTTATTGATGAATTTATGCAAGTCTACATTTGAGGTCATGCAATATCTGCATAGAATAGACGAGCAAGACATAAGGCATTACAGTAGCAGAAAAAAAAAGCTACTTATCTCATAAATTATAATATAAACTCTGATTTATATCCACACCAAGTTGCTTACTATCCATAAGAAATAACTTTAAAAATGGAATGCAATACCCAACAATTGCCTACAAACAATCTGACCATGAGCACAATACCAACGATTCCAACCAATGTACACGACCATCAATCCTGTCCATGGCTGCTTCTGAATTTACATTACACACCTCCTTGTCAACTACGAAAAAACCAGAAGAGACGAGGTGTTGGCGAATTGATGGCAAATGGACGGGAAGTCTCACTTGCAGGGAAGCATGAAGCATAAGAGTTGGGACTTGTCCCGTCGGAGTGAATGTTAAGAATTTAGATTTTAGACATCTACTTATTTACTCTTTATCCTTTGTTAACATCATAGCCTTTGGATCAAGCCTCACCCACAACCGTGCTGTCCTCGCAACGGTCTCAAGCGATCCTAATATAGAATCATATCAGCTCCAACAGGTGATTAATTCGGCAGGTCAACCCAACAGTTAGGACTCAACCAAATGAGGCCAATGAACAGAACTTTATAGGCCAAAATGGCCCGTTAATGTCAACACTTTCCCATGAATAAATTAAAATTTTAGACATTCAAAAGTATTTACATGTTTAATATCTAAACTTTTTATATTTATATTTAAAACACAGTTGATAAATGTCAAGGCATATTTCATTTTCAAAGACTAATAATCTGTAATAGTTTTGAATCAAATTATCTTAATACAAGAGTGTCAGCATCTATTGCATGGAATATGTTAGTTATTGTGTTCCGCATGCTCTGTATATTCCACTATATTTCTACATAACTGTTATTAATCTCCATTGCTGAAAATTTCATTTCTTAAAAAAAAATAAAAATGAAAACAAAAGTAGAGATTTTACAGACTCAGCACCTATCTCCTGCAGCTGACTGCGCGCCTGAAGAGCACCAGCAAATAGAGCAACCGATAAAACACGAAAAACACGAAAAGCACCTGCAACCCGACCCACTTTCCCCCCTCCCTCAACCCCCTCTCCACCAACACATCCCTTCCCCTCACCCTGCACTCTCTCCCCTTTCTTCCCCCAACCTCCCCTTCCCACTCAAAACACCTCTCCGCCTCACACCCATACTCATTCTCCAGCATGGCGTCCAGCGCATACCTATACGGACTCATATAATGCATGAAAACCCAGTAATTTGGCATTCTCTCCTTCCTCAAAAAGTAGCCGGAAAACAGAAAGAATCCGGCGAGCGCCACCGTAACCACCGACGTTCCGGCAATGTAATCCGGCGCCACTGCACTCACAAACAGCACGAACGAGTTGGCGGCCAGCACCACCGCCCACACTATGAACACGAACGAAACGAAAGCTGTCAACTTGGCGCAGAGTCCGACCAGAAAGTAGACGCTGCAGGCGTAGAGAAGTGATATAGCGAAGAGGTAAGGGAGGAAGACGAGGGTGGTCGCTATGAGGTGTGAGGAGAGACGGTAGACGCCCGCTGAGGCCTCGCGAAGGAGAATCGATCGTTCTGAGACGAAGATGGGGAGGGTTTCGGTGGTGGTGGAGAGGAGAAATGTTAGTGTGAAGGCGAAGAAGCCGAGCCTTTTCTGCATCCCCTGTTCGTCGTAGCTAACGCCTATATAAATGGTGCCGAGGAAGAAGCCGACGAGGAGAGCTTCGAGTGTATTGGTTAAAAGAAGCTGTTTTGAGCGGTAGATCGCTTTCCAGAAACGGAGATGGAGGACGGCGATTTCGCGGGATCGGGGGCTTGGGTAATGGACGGTGATTAGTTTGCTGGCGGTGGGCGGGCGGCGGGGTAGTTGGGGAGGAGGTGAGGGAGGAGTGGGGAGGAGGGGGAGGACTTCGAGGGCTAGTTCGAGAGGGGTAAGGTGGTTGGGAAGAGGGAAACCGGAGGAGGAGAGGAAGGAAGAAAAGGAGGTGAGGTCGCCGTGGTGTAGAACGGTGCCGCGGGAGAGGAGGAGGAAGGAGTCGAAGGAGGAGAGGAGTTGGGAGGAGGGCTGGTGGATGGAGAGAATGACGGCTGGGCGGCGGTGAGTGGTGGCGGCGTGGCGGAGGGATCGAATGGCGAGGAGAGCGGAAGCGCTGTCGAGTCCGGAGGTGGGTTCATCGAGAATGAGGATGGAGGGATTGCGGAGGAGGCTGAGGCCAAGGGAGATGCGGCGGAGTTCGCCGCCGGAGAGAGAAGAGGAGAGAAGGGAGTGGGAGATGTGGGAGAGACGTAGGTCGTTGAGGAGGGAGGAGGCGGTGGAGGAGGCAGAGGAGAGGGGGAGGAGGAGACGGGAGGATAAGTGGAAGGTTTCGGAGACAGTGAGGAAAGGGAGGAGGTGGTCGTGTTGGGGGAGGTAGGCGGAGAGGCGGCGGAAGGAGGGGATGTGAACAGGGGAGGAGTTGAGGAGGAGGTGGCCGGAGGTGGGGGAGGTACGGGTGGCGAGAATGTCGAGGAGAGTTGATTTGCCGGCGCCGCTGGGTCCGACGATGGCGAGGAGTTCGCCGGAACGGATGGTTAGGGAAACGTTGCGGAGAATGTAGGTCGGTGGGGAAGGGTGCAGGGGAGAGAGGAGGCGGCGGAGTGCGGCGGGTGGTTTGGAGTAATAGATGGAGCGAGCTGTGAGCTCAGTCCATTCATGTGTTGGTGGGGGTGGAGAGAATTGTGGGGAAGTTTGGTTGGCCATGAGAATGGAGGGGGAGAGGGAGGAAGGAGATGAAGGGAGGGGAAGGGGGGAGATTCTTTATCCATGTACCTCGTGATGGTGCTCAAAGTTTATTCCATGGACAATTGATAGCTTGGTTAGTCTATCGTCCTCTGTTTTTACATAAGAATAAATATTGCTTGTAGATAATGTGCATGTAAATTAATATTGTTATGAGGAATATAATCATATTATTACTATAATACCTCCAAATTTTTTTCGTCCCATTTTTCGTATATACGAAGAACTACGTCTCATTCTTCGTATATATAAAAAATGGCTCCAATAAAAGTATAATTTACATAAAAAATAGTTGTAACAATAAAATCATATGCATTTTTTTTTCAATTTAATGACTTTCAATAATAATTATATATAGTTGACACGTTTGGCAAAAGTTTATCATTTGATTTGAATCTCGAGGTGATTAATATGGCTCTCAATATATTTTCACAGTAAGGAATGTTCAAATACGTATAAAAGATCATCTGAAATTTTTATTTCAGCAAACAAAAAGTCGAACTAATGACTCGATTAGACTGACCCAATGACATAAAAAATAATCAAATTTGAGTTAAATCAAGCCCAGATCAAATCGTTAATTTATTTTTGGAAGCTTCTAGTGCCCAATTAAATGGTCAAATGAATTTCAAATGCTACAAAAACATGATATGTGCCTTCTTAACATTCAAATATAATAGTGTCTCTGTGTATAACTTTGTTCAGATTTTGGAAATATTCACACTTGCATAAACTTGAATTTTACTATATATATATTGAAACCATTAAAACTTTATTTTTGTAATACTTTAATTCATATGCAATACTTTCTTAATCTCAAATATTAAGAAATATGTAATTATTAGAAGTTGGATGATATGAATGTAAATTTTAAAAGATTAGTGATCACATATATGAAATCTTAGAATTAGGTGATATGCACATGCTAGAGTCTTCAACAAGAAAAGTTATAGCATACGGATACATGCGGTGTCCGATCTATACCGTAGATCACGGTGATTTACGGTGAGAATATATTTCGGTGGACCCCACTTTAATTTTTTTCTTAAAAAAAAAATTGATTGCATCATCACTGTAGATCACCGTGATCTACGGTGTAAATCGGACACCGCATGCATCTCGACATGTGATGTCTGTGTGCAATAATTTTTACATCAACAAAGGGTTTTGATTGTGCCAAATCTGAAAGTTTTTGTGTAATTGCTTGTGAAAAAATGAAAGTCTTTGAGCGTTTACACGTCCAAAATCTGAAATTTGGCTTTTATTTATGAAATCTGGAAACTAGGAAACTTTTGTTTTGAAAAATTTGAAATGATTGTAGCTCGGTTTTGTACAATCAAGAAATTTTCAAAATGTTACTTCGGAAAAACATGAAATTGCTATAGCTTGTTTTGTAAAATATTGGGAACTCATTCGTGCCGACTTCAATGAAATCATCAAACGTGGAGGTAACAGAAAAATAAATAAATAAATTTCTTTTAGCACAAGAGAATATTCCCCCTATATTATTTCGCGTTATTCATGTGTTATTGTGGCGTTATTCATCTATTATTGTGTTTTGGGAATATTTCCGGTGTTATAATAACACAATAACACATAAATACAACCACAGTAACACATGAATAACACGGAATAATACGGGAGGAATATTCCCGTGTTATCGAGCCGGATCACAAGAAAACAAGATTTTTTTTTGTCACCTCCACGTGGAGGTGATTCATTGGATCGTGGATGTATCTCTACGGCTGGAGTCTGGGCGAAATAATTTTTTGTTCAAGAGAGGCTTTATTTTGGAAAAAAATGATGATTTTGTGGCTTTCATTTATGAGAATAAGAAACTTTTGTTTAAAAAACAAATTAAATTTATCGAGGTTTTTAATAATCATTCGTAAAAACCTTCAAGTTTTTGTGTGATCGTCGGTAAAAACTTGAAAGTTTTAATGCATTTGTTTCTGAAAACCCAAGAAATTAGATATGTTGATAGTGAAAATAAGAAACTTTGGTAATTTTGATTGTGCAAAACTTGAAATAAATATTTTTTTTTTTTCAAAAGAAAATTAATTATGAGAGTTCTAATAATATTTGCTACTTTAACATTAGATTTATATTAAATAAAAATATAACTTACCTAAAAATAGTTCTAACATTTAAATCATATGCACTGTTTTTTTAATTTAATGAATTTCAATAATAATTATAAATAGTTGGGACCTATCAACAAATTTTTGTGGAACTTGAAGCAATTAACACGGATCTCGAGATATTTTTAGAGTAAAGAATAATTAAATTGAGATAAAATATCATCCAAAATTTTAATAGCAGTAAACTTATAGTCAAACTAATGACTCAATGAGAAAGACCTGGTGACATAAAAATGATCAAATCTAAGTCAAATCAAGCTCAGATCAAGCCGTTAACCAATTTTTGGAAGCTTCAGTGCTTAAGTAAAAGACCGAACAGATTTCAAATCTCCCAAAATCATGATATGTGCCTTCTTAACATACAAATATAATCATGTATGCCTGTGTAGGTGTGTGTGTGTTATATATATATATATATATATATATATATATATATATATATATATAT